>CANDYH010000106.1:0-17890 GCA_947396885.1 Heligmosomoides polygyrus polygyrus | reverse complement strand
CCTAAGCCTAAGCCTAAGCCTAAGCCTAAGCCTAAGCCTAAGCCTAAGCCTAAGCCTAAGCTAAGCCTAAGCCTAAGCCTAAGCCTAAGCCTAAGCCTAAGCCTAAGCCTAAGCCTAAGCCTAAGCCTAAGCCTAAGCCTAAGCCTAAGCCTAAGCCTAAGCCTAAGCCTAAGCCTAAGCCTAAGCCTAAGCCTAAGCCTAAGCCTAAGCCTAAGCCTAAGCCTAAGCCTAAGCCTAAGCCTAAGCCTAAGCCTAAGCCTAAGCCTAAGCCTAAGCCTAAGCCTAAGCCTAAGCCTAAGCCTAAGCCTAAGCCTAAGCCTAAGCCTAAGCCTAAGCCTAAGCCTAAGCCTAAGCCTAAGCCTAAGCCTAAGCCTAAGCCTAAGCCTAAGCCTAAGCCTAAGCCTAAGCCTAAGCCTAAGCCTAAGCCTAAGCCTAAGCCTAAGCCTAAGCCTAAGCCTAAGCCTAAGCCTAAGCCTAAGCCTAAGCCTAAGCCTAAGCCTAAGCCTAAGCCTAAGCCTAAGCCTAAGCCTAAGCCTAAGCCTAAGCCTAAGCCTAAGCCTAAGCCTAAGCCTAAGCCTAAGCCTAAGCCTAAGCCTAAGCCTAAGCCTAAGCCTAAGCCTAAGCCTAAGCCTAAGCCTAAGCCTAAGCCTAAGCCTAAGCCTAAGCCTAAGCCTAAGCCTAAGCCTAAGCCTAAGCCTAAGCCTAAGCCTAAGCCTAAGCCTAAGCCTAAGCCTAAGCCTAAGCCTAAGCCTAAGCCTAAGCCTAAGCCTAAGCCTAAGCCTAAGCCTAAGCCTAAGCCTAAGCCTAAGCCTAAGCCTAAGCCTAAGCCTAAGCCTAAGCCTAAGCCTAAGCCTAAGCCTAAGCCTAAGCCTAAGCCTAAGCCTAAGCCTAAGCCTAAGCCTAAGCCTAAGCCTAAGCCTAAGCCTAAGCCTAAGCCTAAGCCTAAGCCTAAGCCTAAGCCTAAGCCTAAGCCTAAGCCTAAGCCTAAGCCTAAGCCTAAGCCTAAGCCTAAGCCTAAGCCTAAGCCTAAGCCTAAGCCTAAGCCTAAGCCTAAGCCTAAGCCTAAGCCTAAGCCTAAGCCTAAGCCTAAGCCTAAGCCTAAGCCTAAGCCTAAGCCTAAGCCTAAGCCTAAGCCTAAGCCTAAGCCTAAGCCTAAGCCTAAGCCTAAGCCTAAGCCTAAGCCTAAGCCTAAGCCTAAGCCTAAGCCTAAGCCTAAGCCTAAGCCTAAGCCTAAGCCTAAGCCTAAGCCTAAGCCTAAGCCTAAGCCTAAGCCTAAGCCTAAGCCTAAGCCTAAGCCTAAGCCTAAGCCTAAGCCTAAGCCTAAGCCTAAGCCTAAGCCTAAGCCTAAGCCTAAGCCTAAGCCTAAGCCTAAGCCTAAGCCTAAGCCTAAGCCTAAGCCTAAGCCTAAGCCTAAGCCTAAGCCTAAGCCTAAGCCTAAGCCTAAGCCTAAGCCTAAGCCTAAGCCTAAGCCTAAGCCTAAGCCTAAGCCTAAGCCTAAGCCTAAGCCTAAGCCTAAGCCTAAGCCTAAGCCTAAGCCTAAGCCTAAGCCTAAGCCTAAGCCTAAGCCTAAGCCTAAGCCTAAGCCTAAGCCTAAGCCTAAGCCTAAGCCTAAGCCTAAGCCTAAGCCTAAGCCTAAGCCTAAGCCTAAGCCTAAGCCTAAGCCTAAGCCTAAGCCTAAGCCTAAGCCTAAGCCTAAGCCTAAGCCTAAGCCTAAGCCTAAGCCTAAGCCTAAGCCTAAGCCTAAGCCTAAGCCTAAGCCTAAGCCTAAGCCTAAGCCTAAGCCTAAGCCTAAGCCTAAGCCTAAGCCTAAGCCTAAGCCTAAGCCTAAGCCTAAGCCTAAGCCTAAGCCTAAGCCTAAGCCTAAGCCTAAGCCTAAGCCTAAGCCTAAGCCTAAGCCTAAGCCTAAGCCTAAGCCTAAGCCTAAGCCTAAGCCTAAGCCTAAGCCTAAGCCTAAGCCTAAGCCTAAGCCTAAGCCTAAGCCTAAGCCTAAGCCTAAGCCTAAGCCTAAGCCTAAGCCTAAGCCTAAGCCTAAGCCTAAGCCTAAGCCTAAGCCTAAGCCTAAGCCTAAGCCTAAGCCTAAGCCTAAGCCTAAGCCTAAGCCTAAGCCTAAGCCTAAGCCTAAGCCTAAGCCTAAGCCTAAGCCTAAGCCTAAGCCTAAGCCTAAGCCTAAGCCTAAGCCTAAGCCTAAGCCTAAGCCTAAGCCTAAGCCTAAGCCTAAGCCTAAGCCTAAGCCTAAGCCTAAGCCTAAGCCTAAGCCTAAGCCTAAGCCTAAGCCTAAGCCTAAGCCTAAGCCTAAGCCTAAGCCTAAGCCTAAGCCTAAGCCTAAGCCTAAGCCTAAGCCTAAGCCTAAGCCTAAGCCTAAGCCTAAGCCTAAGCCTAAGCCTAAGCCTAAGCCTAAGCCTAAGCCTAAGCCTAAGCCTAAGCCTAAGCCTAAGCCTAAGCCTAAGCCTAAGCCTAAGCCTAAGCCTAAGCCTAAGCCTAAGCCTAAGCCTAAGCCTAAGCCTAAGCCTAAGCCTAAGCCTAAGCCTAAGCCTAAGCCTAAGCCTAAGCCTAAGCCTAAGCCTAAGCCTAAGCCTAAGCCTAAGCCTAAGCCTAAGCCTAAGCCTAAGCCTAAGCCTAAGCCTAAGCCTAAGCCTAAGCCTAAGCCTAAGCCTAAGCCTAAGCCTAAGCCTAAGCCTAAGCCTAAGCCTAAGCCTAAGCCTAAGCCTAAGCCTAAGCCTAAGCCTAAGCCTAAGCCTAAGCCTAAGCCTAAGCCTAAGCCTAAGCCTAAGCCTAAGCCTAAGCCTAAGCCTAAGCCTAAGCCTAAGCCTAAGCCTAAGCCTAAGCCTAAGCCTAAGCCTAAGCCTAAGCCTAAGCCTAAGCCTAAGCCTAAGCCTAAGCCTAAGCCTAAGCCTAAGCCTAAGCCTAAGCCTAAGCCTAAGCCTAAGCCTAAGCCTAAGCCTAAGCCTAAGCCTAAGCCTAAGCCTAAGCCTAAGCCTAAGCCTAAGCCTAAGCCTAAGCCTAAGCCTAAGCCTAAGCCTAAGCCTAAGCCTAAGCCTAAGCCTAAGCCTAAGCCTAAGCCTAAGCCTAAGCCTAAGCCTAAGCCTAAGCCTAAGCCTAAGCCTAAGCCTAAGCCTAAGCCTAAGCCTAAGCCTAAGCCTAAGCCTAAGCCTAAGCCTAAGCCTAAGCCTAAGCCTAAGCCTAAGCCTAAGCCTAAGCCTAAGCCTAAGCCTAAGCCTAAGCCTAAGCCTAAGCCTAAGCCTAAGCCTAAGCCTAAGCCTAAGCCTAAGCCTAAGCCTAAGCCTAAGCCTAAGCCTAAGCCTAAGCCTAAGCCTAAGCCTAAGCCTAAGCCTAAGCCTAAGCCTAAGCCTAAGCCTAAGCCTAAGCCTAAGCCTAAGCCTAAGCCTAAGCCTAAGCCTAAGCCTAAGCCTAAGCCTAAGCCTAAGCCTAAGCCTAAGCCTAAGCCTAAGCCTAAGCCTAAGCCTAAGCCTAAGCCTAAGCCTAAGCCTAAGCCTAAGCCTAAGCCTAAGCCTAAGCCTAAGCCTAAGCCTAAGCCTAAGCCTAAGCCTAAGCCTAAGCCTAAGCCTAAGCCTAAGCCTAAGCCTAAGCCTAAGCCTAAGCCTAAGCCTAAGCCTAAGCCTAAGCCTAAGCCTAAGCCTAAGCCTAAGCCTAAGCCTAAGCCTAAGCCTAAGCCTAAGCCTAAGCCTAAGCCTAAGCCTAAGCCTAAGCCGAATCCGAAGCCTAAGCCTAACTCCGAATCCGAAGCCTAAGCCTAACTCCGAATCCGAAGCCTAAGCCTAAGCCTAAGCCTAAGCCTAAGCCTAACTCCGAATCCGAAGCCTAAGCCTAAGCCTAAGCCTAAGCCTAAGCCTAAGCCTAAGCCTAAGCCGAATCCGAAGCCTAAGCCTAACTCCGAATCCGAAGCCTAAGCCTAACTCCGAATCCGAAGCCTAAGCCTAAGCCTAAGCCTAAGCCTAAGCCTAAGCCGAATCCGAAGCCTAAGCCTAACTCCGAATCCGAAGCCTAAGCCTAAGCCTAAGCCTAAGCCTAAGCCTAAGCCTAAGCCTAAGCCGAATCCGAAGCCTAAGCCTAACTCCGAATCCGAAGCCTAAGCCTAACTCCGAATCCGAAGCCTAAGCCTAAGCCTAAGCCTAAGCCTAAGCCTAAGCCGAATCCGAAGCCTAAGCCTAACTCCGAATCCGAAGCCTAAGCCTAACTCCGAATCCGAAGCCTAAGCCTAACTCCGAATCCGAAGCCTAAGCCTAACTCCGAATCCGAAGCCTAAGCCTAACTCCGAATCCGAAGCCTAAGCCTAACTCCGAATCCGAAGCCTAAGCCTAACTCCGAATCCGAAGCCTAAGCCTAACTCCGAATCCGAAGCCTAAGCCTAACTCCGAATCCGAAGCCTAAGCCTAACTCCGAATCCGAAGCCTAAGCCTAACTCCGAATCCGAAGCCTAAGCCTAACTCCGAATCCGAAGCCTAAGCCTAACTCCGAATCCGAAGCCTAAGCCTAACTCCGAATCCGAAGCCTAAGCCTAACTCCGAATCCGAAGCCTAAGCCTAACTCCGAATCCGAAGCCTAAGCCTAACTCCGAATCCGAAGCCTAAGCCTAACTCCGAATCCGAAGCCTAAGCCTAACTCCGAATCCGAAGCCTAAGCCTAACTCCGAATCCGAAGCCTAAGCCTAACTCCGAATCCGAAGCCTAAGCCTAACTCCGAATCCGAAGCCTAAGCCTAACTCCGAATCCGAAGCCTAAGCCTAACTCCGAATCCGAAGCCTAAGCCTAACTCCGAATCCGAAGCCTAAGCCTAACTCCGAATCCGAAGCCTAAGCCTAACTCCGAATCCGAAGCCTAAGCCTAACTCCGAATCCGAAGCCTAAGCCTAACTCCGAATCCGAAGCCTAAGCCTAACTCCGAATCCGAAGCCTAAGCCTAACTCCGAATCCGAAGCCTAAGCCTAACTCCGAATCCGAAGCCTAAGCCTAACTCCGAATCCGAAGCCTAAGCCTAACTCCGAATCCGAAGCCTAAGCCTAACTCCGAATCCGAAGCCTAAGCCTAACTCCGAATCCGAAGCCTAAGCCTAACTCCGAATCCGAAGCCTAAGCCTAACTCCGAATCCGAAGCCTAAGCCTAACTCCGAATCCGAAGCCTAAGCCTAACTCCGAATCCGAAGCCTAAGCCTAACTCCGAATCCGAAGCCTAAGCCTAACTCCGAATCCGAAGCCTAAGCCTAACTCCGAATCCGAAGCCTAAGCCTAACTCCGAATCCGAAGCCTAAGCCTAACTCCGAATCCGAAGCCTAAGCCTAACTCCGAATCCGAAGCCTAAGCCTAACTCCGAATCCGAAGCCTAAGCCTAACTCCGAATCCGAAGCCTAAGCCTAACTCCGAATCCGAAGCCTAAGCCTAACTCCGAATCCGAAGCCTAAGCCTAAGCCTAAGCCTAAGCCTAACTCCGAATCCGAAGCCTAAGCCTAAGCCTAAGCCTAAGCCTAAGCCTAAGCCTAAGCCTAAGCCTAAGCCTAACTCCGAATCCGAAGCCTAAGCCTAAGCCTAAGCCTAAGCCTAAGCCTAACTCCGAATCCGAAGCCTAAGCCTAACTCCGAATCCGAAGCCTAAGCCTAACTCCGAATCCGAAGCCTAAGCCTAACTCCGAATCCGAAGCCTAAGCCTAACTCCGAATCCGAAGCCTAAGCCTAACTCCGAATCCGAAGCCTAAGCCTAACTCCGAATCCGAAGCCTAAGCCTAACTCCGAATCCGAAGCCTAAGCCTAACTCCGAATCCGAAGCCTAAGCCTAACTCCGAATCCGAAGCCTAAGCCTAACTCCGAATCCGAAGCCTAAGCCTAACTCCGAATCCGAAGCCTAAGCCTAACTCCGAATCCGAAGCCTAAGCCTAACTCCGAATCCGAAGCCTAAGCCTAACTCCGAATCCGAAGCCTAAGCCTAACTCCGAATCCGAAGCCTAAGCCTAACTCCGAATCCGAAGCCTAAGCCTAACTCCGAATCCGAAGCCTAAGCCTAACTCCGAATCCGAAGCCTAAGCCTAACTCCGAATCCGAAGCCTAAGCCTAACTCCGAATCCGAAGCCTAAGCCTAACTCCGAATCCGAAGCCTAAGCCTAACTCCGAATCCGAAGCCTAAGCCTAACTCCGAATCCGAAGCCTAAGCCCAAATGAAATCGTTGTCCAAGTGTAAGCCGATTGTCGAGGCCTAGGCCTAACTCGATGCTAGATGATCGATGCTATTGTATGGAGAAAGAGGCAACTGACGAGAACGGTGAAGTCGATGCCATAGATAAACTCTAAGCCGAGTTGGTCACTCTGTGTCGCCCATGCCTATTTTGATTTAAGGCGAAACCTGAGGTCAATTCAATGCCGCAGCTTGTGTTTTGAGCTAGATCGCAATGGAGGCCTAAGCGTATGTTTGAGGGAAGCCGTTTGAGGGAAGCCGTGTTCTTCCTAATTATAGGCCTATCGAATTCTAGACCTTGAACTATGTAGCCTAAAATGATGCGGTGTAAAAGCAGCTGAGCTCTCTAGAAGTCCATCTTCTTCGCTTTTCCACGTATTGCTCCCAGTAGTTTCTTCTATTAGTTTCTTCTTGGCAACATTCAATATCAATCAATTTTATGACGTTGCGTCGTGACGCTATCTTCTCTGTCCAGTTTTCCACCCCTTCAGAGGTTTTTTGTTATTTCTGTTGTTTCCGTTGTATTTCTCGCGCAATTTTGATCTAGAATCTGTTGCTCCAGTTTTCTCGTTTTCAGTTGTGCTTGCGTTATGTCTCGTGAAAGTGAGCGTATCACCGTCGTCGAGCTGCACAAGACGGGAATGAGGACCGCGGACATAGTTCGAACAACCGGCTTCAAACAAAGGACCGTCTACAAGATTGTAAGACGCTACAAGGAGACTGGCGGGACCTCGGACCGTCCCCGCAGCGGCCGTCCCACCACTGCGACAACACCGGAGAACATCAACAAGGTTCGTTGTCGCATTAGCCGGAATTCTGAGGTATCGATGAACAAGATGGCTACGGATCTCGGGATCAGTAGGGAACGAGTCCAGCATATTGCCAGGAGGAAGCTGGGATTACGCAGCTACAACGTAGCTCGTATTCACTTCCTCAACGACGCGATGAAAGCTGAGAGGTTGAGGAAATGCAGGCGAATGCGTCAGCTGGTCGGCGATGGTCGCTTGTCGAAGGTGCTGTTCACCGACGAGAAGATCTTCACGGTCCAGCCGGTTCACAACCATCAGAATCGCCGGCAGCTGCTTAAGAAGGGTCAGCAGAAGACGTCGGCCGCAAGGACCATCAGCCGCCGCCATTTTCCAGCCTCGGTGAGGGGGGTGTGGGCTGGAATATGCGCTACCGGAAAGACGCCGCTGGTCTTCATGGAGCAGAACGTCAAAATTAACGCTGCCAGCTACCAGCAATATGTCCTCCGCGACGTACTGGAGCAATTGACGAGCCATTTTGGCGAAACCGGATTTTCTCTTCAGCAGGACTGGGCACCAGCGCATTCCGCCAAATCCACGATCGCCGTTTGCGAGGAGCTCTTCCCAGGGTTTTGGAGCAGGGACATCTGGCCATCCAACTCGCCTGATCTCAACCCGATGGATTATTCTGTGTGGTCGATCATGGAGCAGAAGATCTCCACTACAAGATACGCCACCGTTGAGCAGCTGAAATCGGCGTTGTTGAGATCCTGGGACGAGATTACAGCGGAGCAGTGTGCGACCATCATCAGCGACTTCCCAAAACGACTGCGAAAATGTATTGAAGCCAAAGGAGGAAATTTTGAGCACTTGTTGTGAATTTTCCTGTTGTATTATGTTGTTGTTGATCTAATGAAGTGTCTGTTATTTTTGTTTGTAAATCTTTGGCGTTTATGTAGTTTTTTCGTACTGCTGAAATACTTTGAAAAATTGCCCGAACTTTTCAGCCACCCTGTATATGTGCGAACCTTAGCCGTGAAATTATTTATTACTATCCACCGAAACAAATGAGTCAACAAAGTAAAGCAATCTTTGCGTGCAGCCATAATAAATGAGCAAAACTGAATCTGATCACAACGAATAAATAGTAAAAAACTGACAACTGATGGATGTAAACACTGACAAGGGAACTGTCTCAACGGCAAGGCGAGAACTGATACTATAGCAAAAATCTGCATCCTTCGTCCAACCCCGAACCCGAACCCGAAGCCTAACCCTAAGCCGAAATCGAGGTCTAACCCGGAATCCGAAGCCTAAGCCTAAGCCGAAATCGAGGTCCAGCCCCGATTCCGAAACCTAAGCATAAGCCGAAATCGAGGCCCAACCCCGAATTCGAAGCCTAAGCCTAAGCCGAAATCGAGGTCCAACCCCGAATCCGAAGCCTAAGCCTAAGCCGAAATCGAGGTCCAACCCCGAATCCGAAGTAAGCCGAAGCCGAGATTCAGACCCAATCCCAAATTCGAGGAGTAAAATGTCCAAGATCGTTGCGAGTTGAAGTTTCATTTTAAAAAATTGGAGGTTCATGGTTCGGCTATTTCCATACAATCCTGCCTCGATTAACACTCCTTGAACTATGTAGCCTAAAATGATGCGGTGTAAAAGCAGTTGAGCTCTCCAGAAGTCCATCTTCTTTGCTTTTCCACGTATTGCTCCCAATAGTTACTAGTCTCTTCTTGGCAACATTCAATATCAATCAATGTCATGTCGTTGCGTCGTGACGCTATCTTCTCTGTCGTGTTTTCCACCCCCTCAGATGAAGGATGGTACTATATGTGCGAAGCTTAGCCGTGAAATTATTTATTACAATCCACCGAAACAAATGAGTCAACAAAGTAAAGCAATCTTTACGTGCAGCCATAATACATGAGCAAAACTGAATCTGATCACAAGGAATAAATAGTAAAAAACTGAGGGATGTAAACACTGACAAGGGAACTGTCTCAAGCTCAACGGTACGTCGGAAAGGCGAGAACTGATACTATAGGAAAAATCTACATCCTCCATATAGTACGAAAACATGTTTTGTTTTTGCCCAGCCCTTGAGGCGAACGAGTAGGAGGCACTGTAAATTTTAGCGCTTAAGGGTTGGCAGGGTCGAGCTTACCACGGAGAATTAAAAAGAGGTTGCGGCATTTCCTTGGTGGCGCAACGGTAGGGGGAGCTGCCTTATGTCATGATGCTGAGGGTTCAATTCCAAAGCTGCCGTGTTTAGCACTTTTACCCTAGTATAGAATTTCCGTGGAGAAACGCTATCTGATAGTTTTTATTGAGTATGCTGCAGTACGGTGTTTTCGCTACATATTCCTTGTCGACACTTCGTGATGCACCAGTAACGTTTCAAATATGTAAAATGCAATGAGATATCTTTTACTTTCAGATCTTTTCCGTTAATATCCTGAAGACCTGCCGCTATTTTGCACTTGAAAGTGGAGATCATCAACTCACTATCTTCCAGGAAAATTATTTTTTTGTAAATTTTTAATTTTTTTTAATGCGGTATTCGCTTTTTGCCGGCCAGAGGCCAGATTTATCAACGACTTAAAGCAATATAACGGTGAAAATGCTGCCGAAATCCTTGATAGCCGTGATAAAATTGAAACATTTCACGACATTGCCTGTAGATAAGCCGTGCTATCAGGAATTTCGGCAGTGATTTCACCGTTAGATTGCTGTATGTCGTTGATGTGTCTGGCCTCAGGTGAATTACGTCTCCTGAAAAAGTAATAGTGAATTTAACCAAGAGAAAAATTTATTTTAATCTTATCAGTGAGCGTTTGTTTAAACAGGAGGCCCGTTTTGATTTGGAAGATGTGCAGCTTGCTTTTAAAAATGTTTAATTTAGTTTGAAGTGTCCAACATGGCTTGGAAATGGCATTACTAGCTTTGGTGAATCTTCAGCCTAGCCTGCATTCCCTGCTGTGCTTTTGCTGTGCTGGACTAAAAATTGGACTTCTCTCTCAGATTTTCAAAAATATTTTTGTTTCGCACGAACTCCTGATTACTGAAGGTATAGACTGCACAATAATTCGCTTATCCTCCCTCTACTCGACCACCGTTACTCACAATCTGTACCCGAGTGTGTAAAATTTCGGGACCAGAAATACAAATAGTGGTGAATATGCAGTTAATTAAGAAATTGTGGCGTTCATGATGCCTTAAAGCACCAGTTCAGGCTGGATGTTTGACAAAAAACTCGAGCTCTCTAAAACTGCGTCCAAACTGACGGAACGACAAAATGGCAAGGCAAGTACAGAAATCCATGAAATCTTTGATTGGGAACTCCAACAACACACGTTCACCTACACTGTGAAGCTCGTAAGCGTTGCACCCCCTGCCGGATTCATCAACGACTTATAGCAATTTAAAGGAGGAAACACAGCCGAAATCCCTGATAGTGCGGCTTATCAAGCGATATGGTGAAACATTTCACTTGATAGGCAGTGCTATCAGGAATTTCGGCTGTATTTTCTCCGTTAAATTGCTGGAAGTCGTTGTTTAATACGGCCCCTGTACTTATAACACGGTTTTCGAAGTGCGACTAATCCAATTAGCACGTAGTTGCAGCTAAAATCGCGGAAAATTTTATGATCGTTCAAAGATTGTAGTCATCTTTTGAGATACCTTGCTGAGAAATACAAAATGTTCAGGCTTGAATTTTTCGGAACTTCATTTAATCTTAGTTGTCTGAAATAGCTTACAAAGCGGTGAGCCACAAATATTGCTTCAGTCAATAGCTGAATAACTTTTTCCACCAAGGAACGAGTTTCCTGACGCAAACGGTCTCAAAGATATAAGGGAAGAATTATGGGTTAAGCCACGATCGGCCATCTATCCGCCACTGATTCTACCACCACTGGTCGCATCGTCAATAATATGATCGTTTTTTCGATACCGTGAGGGCGACTGACTTTGTGTGGGCGGATTTCTGACCAAATCATGGTGTAATTCATTATTCTTTGTCACTACAAAACAGAAAAATTCGGATATTCAGTCTTGTGTTCACTTCGAAACAAGGGGTTGGGCTCAAATTTTAGAAACAACACTGGCTGAATAAGGAAAATTGCTGCTTAAATAAAATTATGGCACATGCGCAAAAAAATCGTACTCTTCTAGATTGGAAAACTCTAAGTGCATGGTTTTCACACTAACAATCAATAAAACATCGCGATGTATTGAGCAAATGCATGACTGTAGCTAAGAGTGAATAATGGGGAAATGGGGACAAGGATAGGTGTTAATCAATCACTGTGGAATGCGCCACACACTCTGCTTCCATGCAACATTTTACAGAGGCGATTCCAATGCATACTAGGCTGATATGACCACTTTCGGTGGTCATCCAATGAAAGCGCCGGCCATTTCGAAGGGTTTACATCTCTGGTGCCAACTTTATGACCCCTAGAAGGATGGAACGCTTGGTAATACTGTGCGCCCATTTGGGGTGCACACGAGAACCGGCGCCTCTTCCGACACAACACAACACGACTCTGCGGCTGAAGGAGTAGAAATTTCATGACTAAATGAACAGTGTTAACACGGTCCATGTCGCGAATGTGGCAAGCATTGGGAAATAGGGCACGGTAGCTAATCATAACCAATTAGAACAGTTAGTGAACGAGCGCTGACAAATCAGGGCACCGATCGAACACCATCATTTAAAAATGGCACGCCCATTCGATGCGGCCTGATTGGCTTGCGCATTCCCACCTTCCAGTGCTGCCCACATTCGCGACAAGGACCGTTGACAATTTTCAAGGACGGTCTCACCCAGAAGATATACTGTGGTGCTTTTCATTACCATTCAGGCATTCATTCATTACCGTGGCGCTGGGTGTCCCCAAAAATGTTTGCACTGTTCGAATTTCCATAAAATTGTGACCGTTTAGCTAAATGGCAATTAATTTCTCACTATTTAGCTACAGACAGGTTTCTAGGCTCATTTTAAAGTGCTGAAAGGCGAAAATCTTATGGGTGTAGTACACAAGGATCGCGCCATGCACCCAGCCAGCGTGCCGCAAAGCTGATTTGGTTAATGGTGTAAATGCTATTTGCGTCCTCTGACAGCATAATCAATCAATAAGACTAAACTATTGATTAAACAAAAGGTCTAAAGAAGATCAGCTCAAGAAAGCAAGTGATCAGAGTTTACAGTATTAGTCAAATAGATCTCGCGACGTATCGGACAAGAACACGGCGCAATCTTCACATGTAACATGCCGTTAACTGCCAGGGTACTAGTGGCGAATGTGGGCAGTATTGAGAGGTGAGAATGTGGAACAACAGCCAATCGGGCGGCAACACATGGGCATGCCAGTCAAAGAGAAAGGTGACTTGATCGGCCAGCGCGCGTTCGGTCGGTCTTTCGATTGGCTATGATCAGCCGACGTTCCACTCATTACAATGCTGTACACATTCAAGACATATACTCGGCATTTAAATTTTCAAGACTGCAGCAGAATTCTGTGCCCAATTTTCGGCGATTCTGAGGAGGATATTGAGAACAGCAATTCGAACAAGCCACACTTCTGAAAGCGCAAGTGATCTACCCAACCATAGTGGGGTTGAGGGTGTTCTGAGTCAGTCGACTCATGATCTTGTCCTTTCCGACGGTGAACAGATTCACGTTCGGCACCACATGGCTATACTGCAGGTGTCGATCCGCCATGAAGTTGAGGTATTTGAAGGTGTACGGCGCACGCTCGTTCGGGTCGGACAGCGTCAGCGGGAACTCCATCGCACTGTTCAGAATACCGTTGCCGCCTCCTGAAGTAGAACATCATCATCACGTATACTTCCAGCTACACTTAGGAATTGCAGACATTTGGCTAAAAGAAGAAATTTCGGATCTATCCCAATAGGGGGTGGGTACAGGTAGTTTTGTCCAACAGTCGCCCTCTCTAAGTTTCACCGAAGGCCCCATTAGCTGCAACATGATGTTGGACAGCTTAGCCAATGCAGTCGTACGGCATTAGAGTAAGGACGCAAGTGCGTCTTCAAGGTGGTCCTCCGGACAAGGAGAGGTAGATCGAAAATATCTTAAGATCCTAAGAAGTGCATCAATATACCCTTTTTTACCTTTTTTACATTTTATATGAGAACAAAAGATAATCCATCATTCAGAAAAGGTAACGATTACGGCTTAGGAAAATTAATGATGAACAGAAAATTTTTGAAAAAATATCGCACCTTTGAGCATGATTCTACCATCGAAGTCGAACACTTCATTCACTCCGAGTATCAGCAGGTCAAGGTGACCTAGAAACTCAAGACTAGTGGAAGATACTTCGTCCCATCAGTAAAAAAATCGGGAACCTACCGGCCACTTCTAGGATTTCGCTCAGGTCGTGATCCCCGCCGACGGTGCCTGTCGTCAGAAACGGCTGATGCATCCCGTCGTTACGGTCGAGAGGTGCGTTGGCGTTCTGATCGAAGTTACGTCGTACTTGAAGATTGAAGTTGTTCACACCCTGTAAAAGAGCTGCTTCAGTTCTCGGCTTAGAAGGGTGCTTCAGAAGTGCTAAAGTTCTTCGCTTGCGCTTACATTCATGGCGAATCCTGAGCCCCACGAATTCGAAAGATCCTCATTGAACGTCGCTGCAACGGCATGAGTGAAAGGGTTGAATGCGGACCTGAAAGCCATTCAGAAGAGTGAAAGAAGTCGTGATATGGGACCCTCTCACCTTCCACTGCATACAGCCATTTGTCCTGGAAGAGAACGTCCGGAACTGACGCTGGTTTTTCGCCAGCCTAAAAAATAATTTATTTATTTATTTATTTATTTATTTATTGGAGACGTGATAATGTCACGTAAACCTTACATTAAAAGACCAACAAAACACAATACAACCTTGAAACCGCACCACTTAAAAAAAGTAAAAAGTGTGAGCAAACAGAACAAAATGATGAATTTCATGGAAAAAGTGATTGATCTCCTTTGAGTCGACGGTCAAGAAAGCTTTTGAAACCTTTGAGCGACATTTGAAGAGCGTTCTCTTTTAGAAGGGGGAGGAAGAGTCGAATAGTTCTGTTAGAAAAGAAGCTGATCCTAGCCTTACTTTTTGCAACCGGCCTCGCTAGTCTAAGGCCACCATTTCTAGTCCGACTGGACGTGAAAACGAAGAACTGGTGCAACGGAACATTGACAATACCCTTAAGGATCTTGAACATCATGACCATGTCATCATGTCATCTTTGATTCTTCTGTACTTGAGGGAGGACAAACTTAACTGATTAGCCCTAGATGCTCCATTAGGAATTGCGGCGTAGTCAAGACCAAAGCACCTGATAAACATTTTGCGAGTGAAATTGTTCTGTACGCTTTCTAATAAAGTGATGTCCTTTAGTTTTGACGGATTGAAAACTGTAGTGCCGTGTTCAGGGATGGAGCGAATTTAGATTTTGTAGGCTTTGATCCAAATATTTGGGTTTGTAGACCTAAGAGTTTTGAAAAGGTTAAACGTTCGAGTCGTAGCCTTATTGACAAGAAACCTGATATGGGAAGAAAAACCAAGTTTGGAGTTGATCAGAAACCCTAGGTCCCGCACTTCATCGACTTTATTTAAAACGTTACCACCCAATGTGTAGTTGACAGAAGCAGAGGAAAGATTCCCTTAGACAAAACAAAGGTCTTCTCAGCCGCAATGAGAAGCTCCCACTTCATAGACCATTCTCTTAATCCTTATAATAAGACCATCATTAATGTGTCAATGGAGTTATATCGCTAAGAAGGCAGGCTCTAGGAATAGGGGGTAGGACAGATATTGCACCAACTCAACGGAGACTTCCTCCCCAGTGTGCTGTCGTCGCGAAGATGGAGCAATGCCCTGGAGGTGTAGTGTTACTTCATCGTCTCCCACCATGTATATGTAGGTTTGGAAGAAATGGAGCTGAACGCTCATCCGTCATTCCGGTCGGAAGCTGCAGAAGCCCGAGACCTCGAGGGCGGTCGCGAAGAAACGCAGCTAGAAATAGAGTAGTGGAACTATGCTTGTTGAGTCACAAAAAACTGCATCAAAATAACTGACGACATCAAACCTATGCCGATTACTTCCGTAACTAAAGTCCTTATGGCAAAGAAGCGCCGAGTCACCATCTTGAGTATAAAGTGCGAGACTCTACTCAGTTTCAAACTGGACCCAGAAGCGAAACCGTATGCCTCCTCGGAGTGAAGGCGAAAAATATGAAAAAGGGGTCTGATGACGGGTAGGGAAGTTCGAAAAACATTCGCAGATCAGCGAATGTATCGATAGATCTTCAATCCATGGCAATTTCCGAAAAATCCGTTAGGAATTCCGTTAAATCGTTAGGCCAGATTTTAACGGAAAACATCGTCAATTCGTTAACCACTACAAAGATGTACACTCGTGGTCCGACCAGGCCAACGAAGCCTTGCCTCATTCTGGGGTCTGTGTATTGGTATTAGGCTAGTCTGGGAAGAATAAATCATCGTCTGACCTTTGCAAGTCATTGTATGGGACAAAAACGCATTCAAATTGCCTCCACGACATCTCATAGAATTAGAATGCATGTCATATTCCGATAAGGAGTGGATTAAGCCCATTTTTTATTATTTTTTAATCCTTATGATGAAGACTTAGAGGGTGTCCTAAAACCACGAGCAGTTTACGTTAATTGAAAGGGGACTTGAAGCCAAAACTGAGCAACAATTTTATGGCGGGACTTTGTCGATCTCGTAGCGTTTCACACTAAGTGTATCAGTTCAAGTTGTAGTTCACTAGCTGTCCCTCTACCGCATTAAGCAACGGCCTTTGTCTCGTTCCGAGCACTTTGAAGCCGGTCCTTCAATGCAGAGTATAGCGTGCCGTTTTTTAGATCATGACTTGTTTTATATATCGTGCCGTTTTTTAGATCATGACTGGCTTTATACATAACTGCGTTCTATGTATCAGGTGTTTTTCCATTTAGAAGGAAGAACAAAGAAGAGCTCGTTCGTAGCTCTAGTAGAGTCAAGTGGAGCACCCGAATGCCACATTCAACATAGAAATCGGTTCTGCACCAAGTAAAAAAGCGAACTCGCCTTGCGCAAGAGTTTTGATGGCAACAAAACAATCGGTAACGGCAAATTATCCCTGTACCAACCGCTCCACGCTTGAGCAAATGAATAGAAAAAAGCGAACAGATTGGACAAAAAGTGGAACTGTTGCAATGGCACTGGCACCATCGAGCTCCTTGGTGCTGAATTTAACTTGTTTTGTATAAAAATACAAGCTGGTCTCCACCTCCACATTAAGATCGCTTCCAAATTTTGTTTTTTGATGAGTTTTGACTGGGGGCAGTTTCATCAACGATACCGCCGGTATTATCTTACCGCGGATTCACCATACCGGTCTATGTAGTAACCGACAAAGAGAGTTTGACCCCAAAGTTACCACACCGCATAGTAATGAATGTCTTATCATGGGGTTTTGGCGGTACTTTTCACCGTTGGCGGCCGGTAAGCGGTTGATGAATCTGGCACCTGATCACCAATGTTTACCATGAATTTGACTTTCATCATAGAAAACAGTACCGCAGTGGACCACCCTTGAGGCATACAGCTTTTTCAGGTTTTTTTTTTCAACGGGAACACTGAATGGTATTAGTGAAATGTGTATTAGTATTGATTGTTAGAGAGGCATATTTCCAAAATTTCCATTTTAAATTTTTCATCAAAGGAAGCGACGGCTGAATAACCAGTTCGTGCGACGCACAGTAGCTACGCTCAATTTTTTCCTTCCTATTCTCTCCTTCTCACAGTTGAATCCTTGCTACGCTTGCGATCTTGTAGAGCCGTTCTTGCAGTTCTTAAAAAAAAACTATTGAACATTGCACAATAATACGTTACGCCTACGACTAAATATAGAATTTGTTTCACTTCGTTGCTTTGTTGCGTTTGATGGGCAAACTAATAGCGTTCTTCAACCGCAGCTTAGATTCATTCATCTAATGTTCGCTCTTGAAAAGATCCTGAAGTGGCCTATACCCTAACATAACACAGAATGTTCAACCACCAGTCTTCGGAAATTTAGCCACTTCGGAATGGGAGTGCCCCGTTGCGGATCAGGAGCAAAAAGCCTTTAGCCTTACCAGGATACTATCTCAACGGTAGGTCGGAACGGCGCAAGTGTGGTATATGGGCAGAACCGCCTCTCTCTGGGTAGTAACAAACTGCAGGTATCTCGACCCCAATACAACTCTGCGCAGAGTTAGGGGCGACGGAAGTCGCGGGTTGGCGCCCTGTTGATTCACGTGCTCCACACCTGACGGGCACGTGCGGGATGAGGGCTCGTATCGCGTCCAAGCGCAGTGCTCAGGTGGCATAGTAGGGAAGAACTCGGACTCGTAAACGCGGGGTCGGGGGTTTGGATCCTGCAGATTGCCTTCGTTTTGCACTTTTGCAAAATCCATGTTTATCATATAGGTAATCCACCTAGGGGTATTATAGTGTGTTATAGAGCTTGTTTACATATAACATATGCTTCAAACTACAGATTAGCTAAAATGTTCACTTCTGTGTGTCACTTATTTTAAGCCTATTTTGTGTGAAGCTATAGTTATGTAACGATAGATATTTGGTGGCACTAGTAAAAAGTTCCGACTCCACCGACAAGACTTCGGTCAAAAAAATTTTTCGCTGAAATTTCGTTTAGGGGGGTTATTTGGGGTGCTGATCACGAATCTGACACTCGTTTTTCACGATTCGGCTGAATAATATAGATACAGGAAGGCACAGGATTACATTCTTAAAGTTTCTGCCGATGACGGCAGGTAGAGACAGAATCGTGAAAAACGAATGCCAGATTCGTGATGAGCACCCCAGATAACCCTCCTAGACGAAGTTTCAGCGAAATCGGTGACCCTGCCTGGACCACCCTTGTTAACGGTATGGGTGGTCTCCGATCGAATCG
>CANDYH010000105.1:0-19358 GCA_947396885.1 Heligmosomoides polygyrus polygyrus | reverse complement strand
GTTCTGACCCGACACTGTGTTAGGGCGTTGAAGCAACTTTATCACGAGACTGCATGGTGTTCACATTTTATGCATTCTAAATTGAAGCCATATTAGACATCGATGAATGGTTGATGCCAAGGAAATCTAATTCGGTACTAGTTAAAAGTTCCGACTCCACCGACAAGACTTCGGTCGAAAAAATTTTTTTCGCTGAAACTTTGTCTAGGGGGTTATTTGGGGTGCTGATCACGAATCTGACACCCGTTTTTCACGATTCGGTCGGAGACCACCCATACCGCTAACATGGGTGGTCCAGGCAGGGTCACCGATTTCGCTGAAACTGCGTCTAGGGGGTTATTTGGGGTGCTGATCACGAATCTAACATCCGTTTTTGAAATTGCGACCGACTACGGTAGGTTACGGTAGCTAAAGGTAACTAAGGCTGCCGAAGTCATAGTCATCGCTTTTGCCCAAACTTCCTGGGGGGGGGGGGGGGGGGTTATTTGGGGTGCTGATAAAGAATCTGACACCCGTTTTTGGTTTTACGCCGGAGCTTGGGCGAAATCGGTGACCATTAACTTAATCACCCGTACCTTCCGTAACCTACCGTACTCCAGTGTAAAACGAAAAACGGATGCCAGATTAATGATCAGCACCCCAGATAACCTCCCTAGACGAAGTTTCAGCGAAATCGGTGACCCTGCCTGGACCACTCATGTTAACGGTATGGGTGGTCGTCTCCTCTGGGTGGTCAGCGAAAAATTTTTTTTCGACCGAAGTCTTGTCGGTGGAGTCGGAACTTTTAACTAGTGCCTCTAATTCTATTACGGAAACATATATATATATACATATATATATATGATTTGTTGTTGGAATTGTTTTGATGTGAAACAGAAGCACGAGTTCATATAAAATGGAAAAATAAAGGATAGAGATAGTAAATTATACACCGGAGTTATAAGGATGGAAATGAAGTCATGCTAGGTCAGCCTGACTAATCTCACGGCAGTCATATTTGTACTGCGTCTCACTGGGGCTCACTCTAACGAAATCCTAGTGCTGAGCTAGGCCATCGGTATTCTATCGTAAGCTGTATGTCGGGAATATCCAAGCCTAGGAGGGACTGACTCCTCCCCAACGCATATTGCGCCCTTTTTGACGACGATGGTAACAATGAAACTGAGCTGATAACAGAGAATACATACACACTAGACTAGGACCTTTTTATACGAAATCCGGCGCAAATAGGGTCGGGGGGGGGGGGTCACCACAGCATGGCGCGGCAGGCCGGCGTGGCGAGCAGCTACATGCAGTGAATGTAAATGCAGTTTTATCTCTTCGTTTCGATTATAGATCCGCGTCTTATGTGCTTCCTAATTGGACAAGGTAGGGAACTCCAGGATGTAGGTAATTTTAACACGGATGCGTCACTTGAGCCACACCCTGGAGTCCCTTCCCCTGCCTAAATCTGTGCTCTCCTCCGCGTCAACGGAGGAGAGCACAGATTTAGGCAGGGGAAGGGACTCCTTTTCTAATGGCCTCCCCCCGTCCCTCCGAAAATAAAATAGGAGGTAGTCCGCCAACGCTGGGATGCTGGAAGGTGCAAAGGAAAAAAGCAACGAAAAGCTACACGTGCGACTGTGTGGACGTAGAGTGGGACAGCATCAAGTCTTTCCACTTCGACAACACCACACTATAGTCAGCATAGAGATAAGGACAACCCATAAACCAATGGCAAAGACGCATACATGTAGAAACCTTCGCTTCAACGTTAGCGCGGAGAAAAATTCGTTTCAAAAACAGTCCGCAATTTTGCGAAAGATGTTCCGTGATCCACGCAATAGTACGGATAATATATGAGTTATTTAGAGCGTTAATAGACAGAATGTCATGGAAGTTTCTCGGATTTGTTCGCTTGTGCTCAGTCTCCGGCCCGGAATGGAACCAACTTTTTTGAGGCAGCGCTTCATATCTTCTGTTTTCAGACGTTTGCAGTCGCTTCGCAGTTCCAGACAACGTCCTACTGCTATCATCTGTGAGTTCATTAGTTAGTGCTCGGTTCAGGTATTCTTTGAAATATTAGAAAGGCAAGTTCTTCGAAAATGCATCGCTTTGCAACTTATATATACTTTCTGTCATATATTTGGTGATGCGTAATCAATACGGCGCTATCTAGTGTGGCTAAATTACCGTTTTATCCGTCATTGTTGCGATACATTCTTGTTGAAAGGTTAATTTTACCCATTTCTCGGATTGCGCTAGAATAGACAATTCCACTTACGATTAGAAAAAAAGGCAAGATAAACTCATAGCTGGAGGGTGACCCCTACCTCGTGTTGCGTCTAATTTCGTGTACCGCTCAGGAAGTTGTAAGTCATTTGCGCACTCGTCGATACACTTACAACCGGAAAAAAAAACCCGTCCGAGTTGTCCGCGGTGCAACGCTCACAGCCGCACGATTCAAACATGGTTTTTTATTAACCATGGGGCGCCGTTACTACAGGCGTTATACGTTGGAGCCAGGGATGAAGGACATTAACGACGCTACGACGCTCTATGGGATTTTCTGCCCATCAGAAGCCCCCCTCCCCCCGAACCTATTTGCGCCGGAGAAGCATGCAAGCAAATATCACTAGCTGCAGCGACTGATTAGCAGAGGGATAGGCAACTCAGTCCCGTAACGATTTCCCTGAATTTCACTCCGAAACCACGGTCAGTAACTCAGACGGATTTTTTTTCGGTTGTAAGTTCATCAAACACTCATTTGCGCTCTATCTCGCAACCCAATTCTGCGCGGATGGGAGGTCGTTACATATGACATCTCGAGGGACCTATTCTCGAGGAGCAGTCCACTATTCCGCTTTAGAAACGGCGACAAAATTGAATGTGGACTAACAAGCAAAGGTAAACTCTAATGATGAGTGCCCTATGTACATGTGAAGCAACAATTATATGCAAATTTCTCTCCAAGGAGACAAATTTTGTGTGGTTGTTTTCGATACCCCTCCCCCGGGCCACCTAGAGCTAGTATCTACTCCAGCACAATCTTGACGAACTTATCATCTTATCCGTTTCAGTCTGACTTCCGCTAACGAATGCCTGGTTCAGTCGAGGATACGTCTCCTAGTGAAGGTATGTATTTTTGAGCTTAAGAATTGCTGAGCTTATATATTATCGAGATTTTACAAAGCCGAGAAGAGCCACAACGTTTCCCAGCAAGGTTTTACGAGGGGGTGGGTAAGCTAGTGTGAAATTTCTAATGCATAATCGGAGTTCGCTCTTTGCCGTAGTCTGAAATTATTTTCACAAAGGAGGTTAACTTGTAGTTTCGACCCAAATAGGTAGCGGGGAACGGAGAGAAGTGGATTCACCATAAAGAGGTTCCGATCCCGATGGCAAGCTGGTCTAATGCTACTTATTAGGTTGGTGCATAAGTTCTCGGACATTTGATCCCTCCTGAATTGAAAGCTCATTTTCCCGCCAGATTTCTCACAAGTATCAACGCATAAGTGATCGATCGATAGAGAAAGGAAAGGGCTACGGAACTGTCCCAACATTTACTTCTGTGTTGTTAACGTCAGCTATTATGGCTAAGCAATTCATCCCAAGTGAGACGCATATTCGGCACGTTATGCTATTCCTGCATCAATCTGGCCTCAATTCCAACGAATCGTGTCGTCGCCAGAAGGATGTTTATAAAGAGAGTGCTCCTGCTCGAAGTACTGTGTACCAGCGGTTGTCGAAGTTTGCAGTTGGTGAATTCTCCGTTGAAGATAATGAACGAGAAGGGCACCCGATGACACTAGATTTGGATGGCCTCCGAAGTGGAGTGGAAGCGGACCCATACCAAATCACTCGCGAACTATCAAGCACTCTTGGTGTTAGTCACTCAACAGTCGTTCGAGGATTGAAGTCGATCGGCAAGGTGCAAAAATTGGGTCGCTGGGTACCTCACGACTTGACACAACATGACATGGATCGCAGAGCCGATGTCGCTCTGTCTCTCCTTACCCTCAGACGTACCCACGAATCGCTGGACAACCTTGTCACCGGGGTGAGAAGTGGATGCTCTACTCTAATTATCACCGGCGTGCACAGTGGGTTGACGCAACTGGAGAGGCAGGGCACGTTCCGAAACCCGACCTTCACGTGAAAAAGGTGATGCTATGTCTGCATTTGGTGGAGCGTTCTTGACGTAGAATACTGGAAGCTGCTGGACGAAGGGATAACAGTGACGGCAGAGGGTTACGTCAACCAACTGAGGAAGTTAAGGGCCCACCTTCAAACCACACGAGGAGAGCAAGTGGAGGTGTATTTTCAACACGTCAACGCTAGACCGCATATTGCCAGAGCGACGGCGGCTGAGTTGGCGGATTGCGGATGGACCGTTCTTCCACATCCACCTTACTCACCGGATCTCGCTCCTTCCGATTATCGCTTGTTTTCAAGCCTTCAACGCTATTTGGACGCCCAGCAATTTAGGAACCGAGAGGATGTCAAGGGGGCACTGCTCACATTTTTCGAATCACAACCGGCCACGTTTTGGAGAAAAGGCATACCACTTACCAGCACGTTGGCGAAAGACAGTTGATGTAAAGGGTGGTTACTTCAAATGATTTGATATTGTTGTTCGTATGTTGTGATCATAAATGTTTCATGCCCCAAATGTCCGAGAACTTATGCACCAACCTAATATAATGATGGTGATCGGAGAATATCTCCTATAGCTACACTTTATTGACCGCTGCTCGGGATCTTTTCTTGTATTCTCTGTGCTTGCTTCATGTGGGCTCCAAGGTTGATTTCTGCTGAGGGCGGTTAAGTTCAGTTACGCGTAAGAGCTTTTTTCGGATTCACCTGAAGGGGAGGGGGGGGGGGGGGGGTGACACGTCGTACCGAGGGCATCAAATCTTGATTTCCTTTCAGCTTTCTGCTCTGAAAGATGATCTGGGGTTTGGGGTGATCGTTTCGAAAGGTGTCTTTCGTTGTTGCAGGCTCTGTAGATGGTGATAGCGCCGAAACGCCAGCCGAACTAAGTTTTAGCAATCTTGATTAACACACTTGCGAAATTCACTGGATTGAATAGATTGTCCTAAATAGGAATATTATTAAGATATGAAGTTTTTCTTAAAGAGATGTGAGCGCAAAGAGCGCAGTATTTCATGCGGGAGCGTGGTCAGCGGCGGTTGGCACTGATAACCTTGATTGGTGATTATGATAAGAAGCTTAAGTTGTTCAGCCGGACTTTTACGCTGATAAAGCCATCGCGTCAATCGGAGTGAGGAACTGGACCAGCTTCTGGTTTTATTTGATGTCATTGAGTCTTAGAAGAATTTGAATTATTGGGTTGAGGGGAAAGTCTTGACCGAAACGTCCGTTTTATTTCAAAAATCGTGATTTTGTTACAATGCGAACTCAATCAGCTACGTGGTCTTCATTACTGTCTAATACATGTCTCAAGCCGTCAGTGACATTCCGATTCCGATTTACCCAGAACTGCTGCGGCTACGAGCGAAAGGGGCGTGGGTCAGGAGGTACACCGGTGTTCTGCGGAGCGGGAACTTTTGTTTTGCGTGTCAAAGGTTTCGTAAGGCAATCGCTAGACTCTCGGCGAAGCCTAGGGGTTGGGGAGGGTGAGCAAGGGGGATGAGAGAAAGATCGCACGCCTCCAGCAGAGGGCGGGTGTACCTCCTCACCGTCCCCCGCGAAATGGGGTTCGGAACGATCTCGAATTTGTTGTTCCGATGACGCTGCCTGGAAGCGCAAAGTGAATGGTATTTGGAAGGACACTTCTTAGTGGATTAAAGTACAGGAGTATGACTTCCTATTCGAGCTCGGTTATCTTCTATCCGCTCAGCATTGCATGTCCGCTCAGTTTTGCGACGTCTTGTCGTGAAGATTTTGTCGCGCTTCAGATGTTTTAGATGAATAGCTTCGCGCAACTCCCGAATTTTCGCTGCGTACATTTGAGTCGTCACGGCGCTCCCAACAAAAAGAATTATAGCATTACGAACCTCACCAACAAAGCGCTACGATCTTCTACTCGTGTGGGTCACCTTACGGCTTTCTTGGAGGTTGTTCATCGCTGTTTAGCAACAAGCGGTGTCCGTGCGGGGTTAGCGTAGAGGACCCGACTCTCGTCTCCAGCAACAAGATCTTTGAGAAGGTCTTCCCTACGTGGCCTATGTGTTTCACGGTAGCCAATGTGAACATCTTTGACTAAGGTGTTCTGGTCGCACATGAATGCCGCCTATAATTGGCGACTGACAGCATTGCTTCTATTTCAAGGTTCTTGTTGTCCAAAGTGTCCAGATAGTGGGCGGTTTCCGGAAGAAATATTTCGTAATACGAAGTATCTCCGAACCAATGATGTTGGTTCGGAGATGCTGTCCTACTTGGCGACTGCGACTGGCGGCGTGACCTTTATAGGAGCTTATAGTAGGCGATGTTTCACAGTTTATTTTGATCAATTAAGGCCATGAATGAGCGCTTCGGGAATCTGCCAGATTTCGCTATAAATTTGTCTTGACATGTTCTAGAAAAGTTTGCAGAGAAATCTTTAAGAACCAGTCCCTCAGCACACTGTGATGCTTGGATTTTTCTGTTAGGTCTACTCACCCCTTCCTCGTAGTTGAACAATCCCTTTGTTTTCAGTGCGATGAACGACTTTGGCGAGCAGCCGCTGGGGTTGCTAAGCGAGGTGGTTCGACGTGAGCTGGTCCACCTTCTCGAGTCGTTGCCAGGAATGAAGGACCTGGTCGTCGACGGCACGCTTCTCCGTCCGCTCGACCGCATCGCTTCGATGAGTTTGCTGCAGAAGCACGGCTGTCAGCGAGTGATTCCTCTCCGCCTCAACTCATCCGTCTCTATTCCTTGGCAGCCCAATGTGATACGTCGTGTGTATTTGGTGCGTAGTTCCTTGGACATAGCCCGCTTGCTCGCCGAGCATGTTCGCGCGTCTCCCGACAAACAGATCGCCGTCATCTGGGTGGACCGACGTCTGGTCGTATGCGAGCGAGAGCTCGAGCGACAAGGTGTCTATGGGCAGATCGAATCGTTCGAACTAAGCATCTCCCTCATCTCCCTCGAAAACGACCTATTTTCCATGGAAATGCCTGTTTCCTCCGCGCACAAGGATCTCCTGTGTTCGGTCAACACCTTGTTTCAACTCCAGTCGCTATATGGGCTCATACCGACGGTTTATGGACTGGGCGAGCAGACGGAGAAGCTGTGGAAATTGATGCATCACGTCTATGTCGAAAGAGGGGAGCCTCGATCGTCCCCCGATCAGCCGATAAGCCACCTCTTCATGTTTGATAGATCGCTGGATCAGACGACGGTGCTGATGACAGGCCTCACCTATGAGGCGATGCTGCACGAGGTTTTCACGATTGGCTGCGGGAAGATCTCGTTTGGCCCCGAAGTGGAGGACAAAATGAGGCCCGAGGTGGATCAGGGCGAAGCGGTGAAGAAGTCCAAGGTCTACGTCCTCGATAACAACGACGGAGTGTTCTCCTCGATCAGAAATAAGCACATGATCGGTGTGTTTCCGTTCCTCAGCTCGAAGGCGAAGGAGATCCAGTCGGACTTCAACAAAGGCGCTTCGATCGACCAGGTGCGGGACATGAAGCAGTTCGTGGCGCACGAGCTGAAGTCTCTCAAGCTACAGCATCGTCAGCTGGAGATGCACATTTGCGCGTGTGAAGTGCTGCTGGAGAAGAATGGATCCGCTGGCGCCAGCGAGCGTCTTCGATTCGAGCACGAGCTGGTTGCGGGAACCGCGAACATAGGGGATGTTCTCTCCTATCTCGAGGACTGCATGCTGCGCGAGCTGCCCTCCTGGCAGGTTCTATCGTTGGCCTGCCTCGCCTCGCTCTCCCAGAACGGCTTCTCTGGCAAGCACTTCCAATCCTTTCGTGAGCACTTCCTCAGGACCTACGGCTACGAATACCTCCCGATCCTGCACAGCCTCACCTCGAAGCGGCTTCTTACTGAGAAACCTCGCCCTATTGTTGGTGGAGCAGGACCGCCAGCACCGCCGTCGCCTTCCATGAGCGATTCTCTGCCGACGCTGCCCTTCCTCATCAAGCGACTCAACCTAGTTCCGACCTCGGAGGAATCGGCGGTGGATCTGCGAAATCCGTCTGCGATGAGCTACGTGTTCTCGGGAGCTTTCACGCCACCGTTCTGTCAGGTCGTAGCCAATGCGATGGTGCACGGATGGAACACCAACGAACTCAAGAAGACGTTCGGCCGAGTTTTGGTCGAGGAGAACAGCTACATCCCAGCCGATCGTCGCCCCGACAATCGCATGCGCAAGGCGATCCTCGTTTTCTTCCTTGGAGGCGTCACATACGCTGAGGTAGCCGCGCTGAGATTGCTGGCAGTGCAGAATAACTTTCGAATCCTAATCGCTAGCACGAATATCATTCACAGGGAAACTTACATGAAGTATCTTAGTGAGATAGACTCTCGTTCTTTTTAGGTACTGGTTTTACCATGACTGTAAATTAATTTATAGGAACTGTTCTTGCGTCCATAATAATTGTCCACGATTAGTCAGCTACTTTTACGGGATGCTTCTGTGATTGCCTAATTAATTGTGTTTATTACTATGCAGTAATGAAGCTAATGTTTAAATACTTCAGTTTTCTTGGTTGGTTTGTTTGCAGGTCACAGCGTTAGATACTACTTCAAGTAAACGGGGCGTCCCCTCAGTTTTTTGGACGAGAATGTTTCGCCCTTTTTGCTATAGCAAAGCTGTATAGCTTGTTTGGAATTGCAAGAAAGGGAGAATCTCTCAACGGGTTCAATGTCGGGACGGGGCTATCCCTTCCCGATTTCGCAGTTTTTACTTGATGGTGATTGAGATGCCTTTCTCACGAAGTTTTGTAGTTAAGGATTTCGAACGTTTGATTTTAGCAGAAAATTGTTTGCCGTAGATTGCTGAGCAGGAACTAGTGCACTGAGTTAAAGCTGAGAGTTGAGTTGCAACGATCTTTTTTTAAATTATGAACTACGCACTAGAAATGCACTAGAAAGTGGATTTCCCCATGATCGGTCAGGAAATCACAGATTCTGCAAAAGTTGCACTTCGATCATGAGGATTGTTGGTCGACGCTCGTAGATTCAGAAGGTGTCATTTTTGTTATTTGTATGCATGTAAGTGTATGAAGAAAAGATGAGGTGGATGGTCCGATTGGTAGCAGATGCACGGATAGTTAACCGACAGCAGCAACTCGTTGTAGCACAAGTTTTTAAGGCTGCTCCAGTCAAGAAACTCGTTTCCTGAAATGTGGCTACTGAATCATCAACTTCACCGTCAGTTCGGTGACCAAATGAGATGCAGAAATTTGCAGTTGTTTTTCGGTAACTAACATTTTGTTCAAACAGAAGGTTTAGACGAGTGGCGTGCGAAAAATTTCAGGTTGAGCCGAGATCTGTCTCCCTTTTTAGTGCCTTGAGAAATCCACACCCTTGTTTGAGTTTTGTACTGCATGCGAGGCTTAGATGTCCTTAAGTAGGGAAGGGCATGTAGCTTTGAACACCTATAAGAAGCGTGAGATTGCTACAAAAAGCTTAGTTTACTTTCCGTGACAGCAGAAGATCCTGATTTAAACACATAAAACATTAAACCAATTGTGAGATTTTCGCTTCCCCCTCTGTTTAGAATATGCTGTGAGACGTTCTGCTGGTGAAGGAGTTTCCATGTTCCCTCGTATTGAAGCCTCGGCATCGTCATCGACGGTGATGTTTCTGCCTCTGTGCCAGCGAGGTAGGTAGGTGGGCGAGTTTGTTCTAGGCGCGACGTTTCGACCGTTTCGTCGTGTTAAGGCCTAGAACAAACTTTTCCACTGACCAAGCTTGCTGGCACAGAAGCAGAAACGTCAAAGCGGTGATCATCGGTTTGGTGTGCGTCTTGAATCTCTTGGCCATCTCGAAGAACACAGTCTATTACGTCTCTTGTTCAGCGAGCAGCATCAGGAAGCATGCAGGATCGACGCTCATAGTTTCCGATGAAATGACTCAGGCCAGAGCCTCTGGTCGTCGGGCTTGACCACGCTCGAAACTTCGGAGCACTTGCTTTACTGGTCATCAGTCTTGGAAGAACTGTGTAGTCGAAGATGTCACTCGCCACTTCACATTTTTTCAACGCTTTTGAAATTCCCTCAAGCTGTTTGTTTCCGTCAGTTCTGGCGCCAGTTTCTTAGTAGTACTGACATCGCGACGTGAACAAGAATATGTAGTTGGGCACTTTGTATGCCTTCGCTTTCAAGAAGAGATTTCCGAGTGGTCTTCCCGCGTAAACGCCTACTCATCGTATCTTGCACTCCGCCATTTCATTTGGCTAATTTGGTTAGGTGTCCCTACTGCTGCTGAGTGTAAAAATAAACGTTTTGGAGAGATCCCGTAGAGAACGCTCAGATCGTCTCACCTTCTTTTGGCGCATAAGACTAACCTGGTGACTACATAAATGGTCTTGTTGTTTCCAACCTCCAGCGTAGCCTAACACGAGAGCAACCGAATCAGTGTAGGTGACCGGTGTGGCTTACTGGAGCTGTCCTCGTTTCTAACAGTTGTTTTCAGACTTTTAACGGGGATGCACGCAACATCCACTGGAAACCCGACGATGAACGCGTATTCGAAACCAAGAATGGGAGGAGGTTTTGGATGTTTTCTCCGAGAAACAGAAAATTTGTGTTTGTCATTGATGTCGCCTACTGTTCTAAAAATGCATCCATTGCCGTAGCAAACACATTTAGTTAGGTGGGAGCTTAGTAGTACGGGAATGGTTGTAGTTGCTGGTGTTTGTAAGTCACTTTCACGTCAAATTGGGCAATTTTGAAATCACGCTCTTCTGAGCAAGCTTGACGCTTTTGAAATGAAGCTGAGCATCTTCCGAATCAAAGCGGGCTCCTGCCACGTGAAAATAGAGACTCCCCGAGATGGTTGGAACAATTTTTGTTCAATGAGAATTTACTATGACGTTCTTTGATTTTTTAAAAATTAAGCTGCCCCACCAAAGAGGTGAGCAGAATGGTTAAAATTTTATGAAAATTATCTTTTAAAATAGAAGCAATAAGGTGAACGTTGTTTTAAAGCGCAGGGAGACAGCCATCATTAAGAGAAGAAATTTCGTACACACTCGGCTAAATCGTTGTAATTGTCTATTGGTTGATTGTGTATGTCGTGCTTGAAGCGGCGATGTGAGGAAATGCGTTTCCTTCGTTGGCTGTTCTTGTCGCTCCGTTTACATCATTGTTACTCCACAAAATTATGTTTTGCTATCAATGAAGTGAAAAGCGCGACGACCTAGTCGAGTGCATGACGCGATCTATGTATTGCTCTAGTACACTAGCTGATTGTTGCCTTGTTGCGCTTCAAATTGAAGCTGGTTTATTATTTTCTTAAATAAAATAAGGATTTTATAAAATTTCAAACAGTATGCTCACTTATTGGGGAAGGTGAATTAAAAACCTTCAAAGAAGGTCATACTAAATTTCATTGAACAAAAAAATTATTTTAACCGTTTCAGGGATTTAATTTTGAGAAAGCTCGTTTCGAAATGGAAGATGTTCAGCTTGATTTCAAATGCGTCGAGCTTGCTTACAATTAGAGGAGTGTCCAAGTTGACGTAAAAATGGTATACAGAGATTTGCGGATATACGTAGGCGAGACATTTAGAGGGACTTAAATCGACCAAAAAAGACAAATTTTCTCTATGAGAAAAATAGAGACATAGACAATAGAGAAAATAAACATAAAGAAAATCAGTGACTTCAAAATATAGAGAAGTCGTAGATGGACGACGGATATTCACGAGGTTCTTGTGGAGAAGTTAGAGGGAAGTAAGCCAACGCTTAAAACCCTATTTTGGTAGTGGTCCGTTTTGGCGTAATCACGCAACTCCCACCGCGATCGGTTAAGTCTGAGAGAAAACCGATAGCACCGCTCAAAAGATCGGTATTATCAGCCAACATTGATCGAGAGATGCTCGGCTGTGGAGCGCTTCCTTCGACTAACACAATCACGCAACTACCACCCTGATAAGTTAGCTCTGGGAGCAAATCGACAGCACCGCCCGAAAGATCGATAATATCGATCAATATTGATTTGCTGAGAGATCTTCCGAAGGCAACGTAATGCAGAGATCGATAATATCTATAGATATTGATGCCTGATCAGGGGATCTCCCTGCTGTGAAGCTTTTCCGTCAGCTATCTTGACATACTCTCTAGCTGACTATGTTCGTGGTGGTGGACTGAAGGGCGCTTGTGGTTCGGCGTGGAGGTCTATCTCTTCATTATTTTCTCCACTTTAACTAACCCCTTCCCTAACAACCATCCCCCTTTTCTACTAATCCACTCTCTTCCCCATGATTGATCTTCTCGTTGAACCACGTTGCGCTCCATGTGCCACGGTTGCGAGTTGTTCTATCTATTCTAATTTACTGCTACCTTTCCTACATCTCCTTAATGCCTTTCATTCAAGGTTTATTCTTTTCTGGTGGTATTTTTATAGGATTAATTCTTTATAACATCTTAAACTTGCTTCTTTACGTTCCATTGTTGTTCGCCAAGTCCAACGTCAACAGGAGGTGCTCTGTTTAGTTTACAGCAGCAACTCCTTCCTTCCCTTCCCTTATTGATGAGCACAGGGGAGGATACGCTGTCTGTTTGGTTTCCGTCTAAGGGCCCGTGCGAAACGAAAACCAAACTAATTCTTTGTTCTCCATACCTCCATAATTAAACTATCACAATTATATGGCTTTACTCATTTATCGCTTGGTCGTGCAAACGCACGTTCGACGACTTGTGGATCGCACCAGGCGCCGACCACCACACAGTGACCACTGCCTTTTTGATGGAGGTTCGCCTTTGGAAAATGCCTAGGAGGTTTGTCGGCCTCCAACCACTGTCAAGAACGTTTCCTGTTATACAGAATCCAGTTTCCATCACAAGTGATGACTTGATCCAAAAACGGGTCAGTTATGTTGCGTAAATGTCTTCTTCTTCTTCTTCTTCTTCGCCTGAGCGTTTAGTCCCGCGCAGTCGCAGAGTCCGCTGCTTTTGTGATCCGTCGCCACCTCATTCTATCAAGGGCGTCATCTGGCGCAGCGCCGATTTCGGCGAGATCTCTCTTGATGACGTCCCTCCACCTTTTCTTTGGGGCTTCTCTCGGACGCTTTCCGGGTGCCTCGAAATTCAGGGCCAACTTCGTGGGATGGTCCTCTTGTCTTGTGAGGATGTGTCCGTACTACCTAAGGCGCTGCTCCCTCATCTTCAGCTGGATCGGAGCTGTCTTCATCACTGTTCTAACATCCTCATTTCGCACTCTCTCATGACGGGTCCATCCACATGCCCATCTGAGCATTCTCATTTCCGCGGCGTGCAGTTGCCGCTCCTGTGCTCTACCCAGGGCCCAGCATTCACAACCACAGAGGAGAGCAGGCCTCACTACTGTTCTATATAGCTTGCCCTTGAGTGTCCTGGAGCACCTACGGTCGCAGAGGATTCCTGTGGACTCCCTCCATTTGAGCCATGCTGCATTAATCCGTCCCCTGACCGCCTGATCCACGCTTCCTTCCTCGGATAGGTCGCTTCCGAGGTAGCGGAATTCTTCCACCTTTTCGATCATCTGCCCATTGCAGTCTAGGATCGGTTCGATGCACTGCTCGGAGCTGATGAACTTCGTCTTCCTCACGTTCAGCCGCAGGCCGTTGTCTGCGAGAGCTCCTTGCCACAGCTACACCTTCTCTTCCAACTCCTCACGGCTGTCAGCTACTAGGGCGATATCGTCCGCGTGGAAGATGGTCCTGAGGGGACCTTCCTCAAGGTGATTCACTATGCAATCAAGCGTCAGTACGAAGAGAAACGGACTCAGAGCTGACCCTTGATGCACTCCCACTGTGATATCCATCTTTTTTTGTCATTCCGTGTGGAGTTCGTACCGCCGCTTTCGAGCCCTCGTACATGTCCTTTATGACCAAGATCAGACGTTCCGAGACACTCCTCCCTCGAAGGGATTTCTAGAGCATGACCCGGGGTAGCCTGTCGTGGGCTTTCTCCTAGTCCAGGAATGCCAGGTAGCAGGGCTTTTGTTTCTCCCGATACTTCTTCATCACCTGGCGGGCGATAAAGATCGCGTCTGTGGTGGACCTCTCAGGCATGAAGCCCCACTGCTCCTGGGATATGGTGACCATCTCCCTCAGCCTCGAGTCGACCAGTCGTTTGTAGATCTTCATCGTGTGTGAGATCAGTTTGATCCCTCGGTAGTTGGAGCATTCGGAAGTGTCTTCCTTCTGCCTGAAGATGGGGACTATGGAGCTGTTCCTCCAGTCATCCGGCATCTTACCTTCTTTCGTGATTCTGTTGAGGAACTGCGTCAGTCAGTTGATTCCAAGGTCCACGAGCACCTTCCAAGCCTTTACTGGCAGTCCGTCAGGCCCTGCTGCCTTTCCGAGTTTCATCTTCCCTATGGCACTACGAACCTCTTCCTGCGTCCATGACGGGATGGGTCCTTCCGTTGGCTGTTCTTCTTGGACTTCCCGACGCGGGAATTCCTCATTCAGCTGTTCCTTGAAGTACTCCTCCCATCTTTTTCTGACCTCGACCGGCTTCCTTAGTACCCTACTGTTCACAGTCTTCGCTACTCGAATGCCGAGGCTAGCTCTATGACGTGCCTTGGCCAGACTGATGGCGAACTTCTCTCCCTGTGGCTCGTCCAGCTTCTCGTATACGGCATCTATCTCCGCGCTCTTTGCCTTTGCTACCACTGCTCTTGCCATCCTCTTCAGCTTCCTGTAAGCTGTAAGATGTTCGAGTGCCCTTGTCTTCTGCCACTGCCTATAGGCCTCCTTCGTTTTCCTCACCGCAGCGTGCACCTAACCATTCCAGAACCATGCAGCCTTATCTCCTCTGGTTCCTCCCTTTGTTTCGCCGAGGGTTTCTTTGGCACATCGCAGGATCGTTTGGGTCACCTCCTCCAGGTCTCTTTACGGGGCCGGTTGGATCGGGAAGATCTGCTTCGAGCACTGCCCTTCTTAGCTCGTTGCGCTCTGTGCCCGCAACCTCCACTATCGCATTCTGGGTTCTGTCCTTACTTTCGGTTTGCTGGGCAGAGGAATGTTCGGGTGCACTACCAAGGGCCTATGCTGTGATGCGACTTCTTCTTACGGAAGGACCTTTACATCCCGGACGGTTTTCAGGTCAGACCTTCTCACTAGGATGTGCTCGATTTCCGTCCTTCTTCCTCCGCTAGTATAGGTCACCTTCTGGCTCTTCCTCTTCGCGAGGAAGGTGCTACAGATAACCAGGTCGTGGGCGATAGCCAGATCGATAATCCTTTCTCCATCTGGGTTCACCATGCCGACCCCTTTACCTTCATGAACCCTTCCCACTCCTCTTCTTCGACTCCCCACATGTCCGTTCATGTCCCCTGCTACGGATAGATAGTCGCCTTTGGTACGGACCTTATGGCGTCCTTGAGCGTGAGATACAATTCATCGTCTTCGTGCTCGGGGTATCTGATCTGCGGAGAGTAGACGGACATGACGGTCCAGTCGCAAGGATGCCGTCGCTTATCCTTTGGACAGCAGCTACCGAATCCTTGAGGGACTCTGCCACAGCTATCCCGACACCGTTCCTCTTCGTGTCCTCTCCGTTGTAGAACAGCTTGACCCATTCTCCAATTCCCTGACCCATTCGCTTGGCCTTCGCCCCTTTCCATCTCGTTTCCTGCAGTCACAGGGCTTCTATCCTTCTGCGCTTCATCAGGTCGGCCACTTCCCTGGATCTTCCGGTTATTGTTCCCTCATCCAGAGTTCCCATTCGAACTATCTTCTTTGGCCGAGGTCGTTCTGCCCTCGGTAGCCCTCGCATACTGACCACAGAACTCGGGCGGGGGTTCTGCGCGTCATTTCCGGGTGACGTCCTGGCCTTCACACCGATTCCATTGCGACTCTCGATCATGATTTGTGACAGGTTTCTCCATCAGCCGGCCTGTCAGCCTGGGCCTGACACTGGAACCATTGCCATTTTGGCACTTTCTGCAGAGCATGGCGAGCCGGACATCACATGAGGAGACATCACATACCGATAACCGTTTGTGGTGTTTACCTCCTCTCACACCCCGTGCGGAGTTCATATCACCCCTTTCTTCGGGGCGTGCTGTGATTCAGACTTCGCTAGACTTCCGAAGATTTGTCGAACTCCTTCTCAGCTTGGGAGACCCTATCGGAGATTGAAAACCTCCGCTGTACATCGCAGTTCGACACCCATTGCCACCCTCACGCCACGATGAGGCGCTGAACCATGTGGGAGATGTTGCCTAAATGTAGAGAAGAACAAATCTCAAACGTGACGATTTTTGCCGCTCACTCAACTCGTGGGGCACCCACTTTTCGAGCTTCTTCACCTTCCCAAGGCGTCTCAAAGCATCCGCAATAGCAGTACTACTGAGATCTAGCTCTTCCGCGATCCGCGAACTGCTTGGTTCAGTTTCCACCAATTCCTTCAACTCGTCGTTCAGGGTTGCTCTAGGTCGACCGCTAGCGCTTTCTCCAACACTATTAAGCTCCAATCTTGACTGATTTGTCGAGCTGTCTCGGCTGTCGATTGTCCGAATTTGAGGTTAGAATAAAACATCGTTCGGAATTGCTCCTTCGACGTTCTTCAACAAACCGTTCAAGAACAGAAATATAAATGAAACATAAATTATTTAGTAGAGAGAGAGCGAAAACTTACGTACAGAAGGTAGCATTAATGCGCAATGCAAGCTGAATTTTCACTTAGTAATAGATGATCGAAAAATACTAACACAAAACGCTGAGAACTTTCCGGACAACCTAATACATATACGCGCGTTCAATACATGTGAGACCCATTGCTGAAGCAGGTGCTCCTGTGCTCAATCCAACCAAAAAGAAAGAGATCTATCTCCAAGAAAGCGTTCAAAACAATTTCAGTCAAAGGCTCGCGATGAGATGTCTTTCAGTGGATTATAATCAGCTTGGCCTACGTTCGCTGATTAGTAGAAGAAAAATCTTGTCGTGGAAGAAAAAACGATTCACAAATTGCTTTACTACTTTTCAGATAGCTGCCTTTAAGGCAAGCTTAAACTTCGAGTCCCATTTGCAAAATCAAGAACAAGATCGAATTTCCTGGCCTATAGAATGCTTAAAGAATTTTTCTACTTGCTTGGAAAGTACGATCAACTATCGAATCGAGGATGTCTCTGCAAGCGTGTAGAGCTACTGATTTTAAACCTTGTTTGCTTTCCTTCAAGGTCATATCTAGACGTTTAGGTGGTTGGTTTGCAGATTGTGTGTTGTTTAAATGATGTAAGAGCTCACATGCATGCATGTGTTTTAACACTTTTCTTTTTCTTCACGCTTTGAGTAAATAAATAATCGAACCATGGTTGGATTCACTTCAGAGCAGCACATTTCCTGGCGGCTCTTGTCGATCCTTTCGTAAATACCAATTTTCTTATCGAAAGCTGTTCAGGGGCGCAATCTTGATGATGACTTTTGTGACTGTGACTGACTGTGAAGGGCAGTGAATGCAGAAAGCGCTCTTATTAGTTGTCTAATACAGCGGCTTAATACTTAACGAAGATAACGGAAATCCATGGCGAGATTCAGAGGGCATTCGGTTATGACGTGCATGTCATCGTGCTTGGACGTCACGTAGTGGCACAATTCATTTCGCATTTCTTTATTCGCTGAACTCTCAAAGTACCCGTACAATAACATGCTTTCACAGAACCGTGCACAATACCATCACTAGTTGTCCGAGATATTCCGTCTTATGTCAGGCGATGTCTCCTATAGTCTTCAATGCACATCTAGGCGGAGCAGTTGCCGTATCAGGAGGCGAGAAGTCGAATATTGCCGCCTTGTGACACGACGTTACATGCCACAGCTCTCCTACGTCATGTGATGTTATAATAGTTACGATATTCAGTAATTCAAGCAGTTAGTGCTTGTGGAACGCAAGCTGATGAGCATCAACTGGATTTCGAAAGGCGACAGTGCGCTGAGAATGTTCGAGAGGACAAACTCGTTCGAGGTAGGTGGCAGAAGACCGCCGTACAGCAGAGGTGATATAGGGAGGAATGAGCTGTTTAGAGACGTCGTAGGTGGCAAGAACGTCGAGTTGAAGCAGTTCGGAAGCAGAAGTGAAGAGGCATTGTCAATCGTCGGTTCCAGATAGGACATACCTCGAAGAGGCAGCATTGGAGCCTGGAATAAACGCTTGATAAGGAAAAGATATAAAGATTGGTGTCTTGAGCGCTAAAGCAACAGTGAACCACACATCCCCTTGATGGGGAGGGCGTAGCGGTTTGAAAGAACAGTCTCGATTTCAGGCGACTTGGAATGAGACGCATCGAGAGATTCTCGTCTCACGAACCTACAGAAACTAAAGGCTGTCTGTGTTCGGAACTGAATACATGTCGAGCTCAGGCTACGTTCAGGTGACTTTCCCCCATGGCTACAATGCTACAGTTTGGTGGTGAATGCCATCGCCTACTGTCACTAAGGGTAAGAGGTGCGAAGGTTAGTTAAAACCTTCGTGGGGATGCGCCACGTATTCTGCCTTTGAGTTATACAGTGGATACAGTTTATCCTTCCTAGACGCTTGGTTGGTCTAAGCGGGAAATCCGAACGGAGACCCTGGTATTGGGTACAGCCGGCACCTCCACCGACTACGCTACAAGTGCCCATTTTTTCATTAGATCCCTCAAGTTGAATAGAAAGCCCTCCAAGACAGTTGACGTAGACCAGGAGTTTTACTGCTGCAACATTTCGGGTCGTAATGCTTCTAAAATGCGCCCGTCCTTAAGATTAGGATACATACCGTTTGCGTACTGCACGGCACTGAAATCGGTAGATGCAGCGGAAGTCTAGCAGTACTGCTGTCGCATCCGGAGCTGTACTCTTCAGTTGAGCTGGATGACGAGGAATAGTCGGAGGAGTTCACTGAAAAAGGATGAGTTAAGTTACCAAGTAACGAAGGGGACTCGAGATCGATTTCGCTACCTGATTTCATCTCTTTGGTCTTCTTTATGTGTCGGTCCAGTGCTCTCCTGGTGTCGATCAGATTGCACTGCTCACAGCGGCAGTTCGCGAATTCGCAGTTCCGTTTGTGATCCTGAAACGACACGCGGTTAGACTGGTATCCGGCTTTGGCACTCTCGGCGGACTTATCGGCCGATTTGTTTGCCTTAAGGCGTTTTGCCTCTGCTGACGACGAACACACGTACAGCTGGTCACGCAGTTCGCATAAGGCTTTAAGCTGTCTCCAAGAGACATTCGGTTTGTTTTACAGCAAACCATCTTAGCGCTAGCTGTAATCTTGTTGTTTTCTTGGGAT
>CANDYH010000104.1:0-17334 GCA_947396885.1 Heligmosomoides polygyrus polygyrus | reverse complement strand
CCGATCTCTGTTTAGAAGTGATCGCTTCTATCTTCTCCTATAACTTGTATTAGCGTTCGTGGTCCTTAATCTCATTAAAACATTCATGTCCACATCACGAGGCGGAGATGGTGCGCTCCAATGGTAAAAACGCGCCTCCATTGGGATAGCACCTCGCGCTGAGATTCCGCACACGACATGAGACAATTTGAACTAGAGATATAGAAGCTCTCAGGATAGACGATCGCCAGAGGAATAACGAGAAGATAGGCTCATGTCTTGTTCCCGTAATTTAGTCCAAGATCTAAGTCATCCGAATGTACTCCGCTAATCTAGCTGATCTCCTGCTGGACTCTTCAGCTGTATTCCCTTATAAGAAAAGAAAGAAGTTCGTTATCATGTCACATTTCGTTGTTTTTCTGAAGTGTCTAGATTTGCTCCAAAGTACAGCTTAATTCTTCAAAAAATAGTGGTTTAAGGTGTAAATCACTCCTTCATCGAATGAAATCATGATAATTGTGATAATTTCAAAAGCAGTTAGAATGTTGATCCAAGAAAAATGAAGCACAATGTTCGACTGAATGTCGGATGTTCCAGAAATGTTTTTGTAGAGTTTTAATTGAGCACCCACAATATAGATAGTTATACTTGTGCGTTGTTGGGCTTCCGTTTGCTTTGTTTGTTGTGGGTTGCTCGTTGCTCTCAGGGCGTCGTTTGCTTTAGGATGACGTATGCATGATGAAATGAAGAGGATATGGTTCTTCTGGGCGTGGTGATGTTTCTATGAAAAGCTTTACACTTTTTTTACACCACCGCCGCTTAAAACTAGCTGTTTTTGAGGGAATATTAAATTTTAAAACATTAGCGGATTTACCGAATTTACCGGAATTTACCGGCGAATTTCCGCGTTAAAAATATGCGGTAGAAAATTTACCGGCGGCAAGTCAGCGCACACCCTTGATCCACAACAGTGGCCCATCGATTGGGCAGGTCGCCGATGCCCTTCGCCCAGAACTCCGGGGGCTGCGACTCGAAGAAGTCCGCGATGTCGGATTTGAGGTTGTCGTAGTTGGTGAATTTTCTTCCGGCCTACTGGTACTTCTTCTCGTACTTCAGCGGGAGGAACAAGTGGTAGTCGGAGGGGGCCAGGTCCGGGGAATACGGTGGATGGGCAACCGTATCCCAGCCGAGCGTCGCCAACTTCTGCTGGGTCTCCTTCTCCACGTGGGGGCGCGCGTTGTCGTGCAGCAGGTGGACCGAGGCCCGTCGGGGACGCTTCTCTCGGATGGCGGCTGCTAGTTTTTCGAGATGACCGGTGTAGATGGAGGCGGTGACCGTCCTGCCTGGAGCAGCTCGAAGTACAGCATGCCCTTGGGGTCGCAACATCTTCAGCGGGTTTTCCCTGTCCTCGAGGCTCGTGTCGCCGCTCTCGAAACGATTGAACCAGCGCCTGACTGTGCGTTGGGACACTGCATCCTCCTTGCACGCTCTGCAGATGTTTGGTGCCCGTGTCGTTGCCCAGCAGCCATTCGTAGTACACGAACGGAAGAATTCGACCTTGGTCCATTTTAGCTTGTACTGGTAGCTAGACGCGGCGACAGCGCCTTATATACCTCTAGCGTGAAACTCTGGAGCACCGTCTAGAAGGTTTTTACACTTGCCTGATATTATAACACTTCTAAGGAAAATTATAGAATTTTGAAAATTTTCGGACAGGATTTATTGGACAGCCTGGTAGTTACACATTCAATGCTTAATGAGAGGGTACCAAGCATTAACCACAGCGCGGCATTCAAATTCAGGAGTTCTGTTAATTGTAGAAAGATTGCAACGAAGACGCCCCTTAACTTAAAACGTGCTCTCAATTCTGAACTATCAATCTATAACAGCAGCCTTCGCGGTAATCTGAACCTACTTAGAGCACCGATTTCCTACGCAAGTTTGCCTGCACTGTCCGATTTCGAAGTCAAAAATTTTGCAGGGCTAATTAGTTTAATTCTCTGCACTTGCTAGCCTTCACCAGTTCTGTAGCGGATATTTGTCCTGCGAGTGCCTACAGAATCCAAAGTGTTAAGGGTTAAGTAAGGGTGAATACGATGAGCTCAGTCACACCACCGAACAACTTTATGTTTATGCTTTTTTGTTACGTCGCAAAAGGCAGACGCGAGACGAACAAAACAAAAACATACAAACAGCGAACATCAGTACGTAACACAAGCATAACAAAAAACTGCACATAGTCGATCTCCAGGCCTAGATTCCGTCAGACTTAAGTAAACGTTTCGATGCATAGCGCTTAAACTGAAGAATGGAGTAGGGTTTTGAAAGGTTTTTCGTGAGTCTTAAGTAAGCGCTACCTGCTCTGTGACTAAAGAAGGAAGCGCAAACTCTTGTTCTTGGACAGTACAAAACAGTTTCCAAACTCTCCTCTAGTTCGGGAATGCAATAAACTGAGTAATTCCGTAATCCCACCCATACTAGGTTGAGAATTTTGTGAACGAGGTAAACATCAAATACTTAGCGCCGTGATACGAGAGATGGAAGATCCAAGTTCTTATTTCTGAATACTGCTTTAAGGATGTTGGAGTATAAGAAGCCACCCATGCGAATTAACAACTTCCGAGTAAAATTATTTTGAACCTTCTCAATTCCATGGGCATCTTTGAACCTACAAGGATTGAACACTGTATGTACTGTCAGTTCCAACTAATGGGCGTACATAGGTCTTGTAAGCCTTGACCAAAAGTGTTTTATTCTTTAGAGAAAGACCTTTGAACATATGATATGTAAACAAAATAAGCTCATGACACGAATTAAACTGTTCCGACGGGCAACTGGAGGATGTAGTGGCATGAGGAGGAGAGCTCGGAACGAGCTGCATTTTGAGACTATCAGTTTCACGCCTGAGCTCCTCATTTCCACGCTTAAGATCCTCATTTTCGAGGCGAGTGAGACTTCCGAGCTATAGCCGCAGTCACTTTCTTGACCACCTCAGGACCTCTGCTCGATCGTCCTATTTCATGAAGTTGTTCCTGGCGTTCCTCCGATAGCGATGGAACCTCGATCTGAGCCCGCTTGGATCCTTCTCCCCTACCCGCCACAGGTGTTCCGTCTCCGGCCGTAGCGTGAAATAGATCAGTTGTTCGGGACAAATCGAAACGCGGCAGACTGGTAAACGTAGCCTCTCGATCGAAATGTACCTGCTGCTGTGGCAGCCAGGAAACAAGAGATTCTGTCCACTTGTCACAATGAGCACTGAGCAATGGAGACCAAAACGATCAAAACCAGTTCGACCTATTCTTTAAATGCTACGCGCTTGGTTTTACCTCGCTTTGTACATCAGTTAGGTTCACCCTATGAATTTCAATGCAGACAGATAGAAGCATCAGTGGTTTATCCCCTCCTCATCAATGCAGGAACTTCCTAGACCCCGCTTCCACCTAAGAATGATGTTCGATTGCGTCAATTCTATTCGTTAGGGTTAGTGTGAATCTATCATAAACAAATTGGCTAGAAGTCGTTACTAAACGGAACGTGGATCAAAGAATACTTGTCTCTCTGCCTCTAAAAGACTGATGAGTCGGTTTCGAAAAGCCTGCGGACAGGACAGTGTCGTCTGCCACAGTAACACATTAGAGCATCACAAAACAATTCTAAAGGAAAGTGGTAATGAGTTTAGGAGTAGACCATTAAAGTGAACCAATCTTTATAACCCGGTCCACATGAATTTGAACGCTAGATCAAAGATCACATTTACGAAGATTTACGATTTACGACCCAAAATGTCGCAAATTGTAAATCGTAAAAAATTTCGCTAAAAATCGTAAAAATTATAAAAATAGCCGTAAATCTTCAAATCGTAAATCGTACTTACGCACACCTCTGCTGGCGATGACTGGCCGACTGGCCGACTTCGATCGCGTATGTGAAAGCGATGGAGTGCAGATGATTCTTATGAAGACAAATACGAACAGGCGGTGACACCTCAATCGGAAGGGAACGAGCATTTCCGCGTGAGCTTTGTGAGCTAGGTCGCGAAGTCAACATGACCAGCGACCTAGTGCTGGAGATGGGCAGGAGGAAACAGGCGGTTTGGACATCTTTCAGAAGCACCAAAGAAGTTGAGAAGAAGGCGAAAAACGCTCTCGCCTCTGTGCCTCTTTTCTGCTCCTCCGTTCTTACTGCGCCTACGTGTTCCTCAGAGATACCTGCTAATAAATTTAATAAGTAACCGGTCACCAAAAAGGGGAATCGAGGGGATTACGCATGGAATAATACGATTCACGTAAGAAAAAGAAAACTCTGGAATTCTTACTATTCGATGATCATCGTAGCACGGGTCGGGTCGTTGAAAATGGTGTAAGTCGGTCACGTAGTTCTTCGCTACGCGAGAACGCAAGTGACTGTATTTTGCAGAATGTTGAAGCAAAGAAAAGTCAGGACGATATGTTGGTGGCCAACCTTCATAGAACCTTAAACCAGAGATATGACGCTGTTTGTGTCGCATGACAGAGATGAACCACGGTGCTTGCACGCGGAAATAATACCAGTTGGAGCATTTACTTTCATCGTTTCAAGCTTCTGAATGAGTTGTGAGGCCAGTGAGAAAGAACTTTGAGTACAGGACTAGATAAATTAATTTCTAGATTTGATATTGAAATAGTACTCACTTACCTTAAGTTTCCTATAAGATGACAGTTGCTTGGATCGCAAGCTTTTCCGCCACTGAATGCACTGGGATCGCGTAGTTCAAACGCACTTTATAAAGGCCAGTTAGCCTGTCAGCCACATTGTCCAAAACAAAGGCAGAATTTGTAACTACTAGTTGCGGTGCGGTTTCCTGTTATGCGAGTTGCTAGACTGCAGAAGAGGTGGGGAATGGGAAGGCTTATGCTTGTGCACAGCCACTGGACTGCACTACATGGAGAGCGATTAAATATAAAACGAAGACAATGTTTGCACGTTGTAGTATTTCACCTCTATTAGTAAGACCTACATATACTGTACAATCACTTCCGGAGGATCATCAGTAGGAGAGGGAGTAAGTGAAATCGAAAAGCAAATCTCCCTCTCCCCAACTAGAGATTTGATTCTTTTTCTGGCTTAGCACTGATCGAAACCACAGACAGTGGAGTGCTATAACTGCACAGTTTAGTTGCGCTGGAATGACCTATTCGAATAGACATTCGAATGACTTTCATTCGTATTTGAATATTCGAATTGGAACAATAAAAATTCGCGTTTTTCTGATATATTCCATTTGAATATCCAAAAATTGCGTTTTTCGAACGTACTCGATCTCAAATAATCAGAAAAATCGATTCTTCGAATATATTCTAATTCGAGTATTCGAAATTTGTAGGCATTCTTTTGAATTCCATTCGAGTATTCGAAAAGAGAGAGAGCAAAACTATACTGCACAGTAGCAGTAACTGTAAGGGCAATCACTGTTGAGCTGACTTCTAGTGAAATGGGGAATAACTAATCGTAACATATGGAAAGAGAGCTACTTCAGCAGATGCTCATTCGATTCCCAAAACAACCATAAGGGGGGGGGGGACGGGAGTCGCATTCTGGTGCTGTTTACGATGTCTCAAAAGGCGTGTTGTTAGTGAAAATCTGCTCACACCGTAGCGCTGTTCGATCTGTTCGATTTCAGACGTCGGATAAGCTGATTGCCCAGATCGCCTTCAGCGCCGCCTTGGCTTTCAACGGTCTCAATATCGTTGGGACGATAAAGTGTGCCCAAGTGGTGAGTTTCAGTTCCAACACCGACAAGCGTTTGCTTTTAAAAAAGGACTGTATGTGCACATTTAGCTAATCACTTTGTTAGAAGGAAAAAGCGAAATGAGCATAGAGTAATAAATTTAGATATCAAGTCGGGAGGTCAATCAACTGTCACCATACATATGTTTTTATATGCTAAAAAGTGGAGTCTCTATGTTTCATGCGGTTCACCGCGAATGCAAAAACCATGAAAGATAAGAACCAAAACATTCATGAACAATAAAGAACGCTCATCGGTCCAAGACAGCAGTTGTCAGGCTTGTGTCTTTATCGAGTGACGATGAGGTGCTTTGCGACATGTTTCGCTTCCATTACAAATTACAACAGAACTCTACTATATGAAGGACGTTAGTACAAAATCGGTCATAGTGCGCTTCAGCATCTCCAGAGTTAGTTTGTCGTGTTTGGGAGTAAAAGAGCGGGCGCAATAGCGGCAACAGTTTTTAGCCCTCTTAGAATGATGTCGAACGCAGAGAACGTCCTGGAGCACATATTCACAAAGTGGCATCGCAATGTCTTCGGACTCACTCATAACATTTATTCGAATATTCCTACGGAGCCAATGAGAGACCTTCATTACGAGATTATGCAATTGCGAGTAGACATTTATCATACATATTGGCAACACCAGTGGGCAGCATCAGTAGAATGAGGTGGTTTTCCAACGAAATGATGAGTGCACTCTCACTGTCGTATGGTCCCTAACAGCGATCGAGTGCCAACGGAGGAGTTTATTTGGAGCAGTAAAGCTTCTCAGGTTTCTACTCAGATTTGTTACATTGAAGGTGGCTCGACAACACATCCACTTCGTGATCGTGGTCATCACCCTTGGCGCCTGCCTAATATGCTTCCTTCTTCCTGTCGTCGTCGCCGGCCTATGTCCAACAAATAGCATGGATGAAGTGAGTGAGGATTTCCGCACTGTAATAACAACGGCAGTCCCAGAACGTCTAAACTACCATTCAGCGTTTTTGTCAATGAAGTCTAAGTTGGGGCTTACTTATAGCGTCAGAAAACTAAACAACAATAATATGTGTTTCAGTAGACTTCAAATATGGTAGTATACATAATACTACGGTAATGTTCGGATTTCGCAGACAGTTGAAATTTTTTTAGGTGAACTAGGCTCGCTTCCCAAGCATGAAGAAGTTTAATCATAGGAAACAATTAACCGTAATTTTAGTAATGGTAAGAGGGAACCACTCACGTGTAACTGCTGAAGTGTTTAATTTAAGAGACCAGAAACAATGGCACGAGCGTTCATCCCACATTTCTTGGCAATTCCTAGAAATGTTTGGATATGTTGGTAGAATGTAGAAAGTTCACTGGACACGTGAAGAAAAGTGACAACCATATCTATTAATTGATTTCAAGAGAAGGGCCTGTTGGAACATTCCAAAACACCCTTGCAATGTGCTCTTGCTTGAAAGCGTTCCACGCTCCTCCTCTCGAGTACTTTTGCAATTGAATATTGCAATTGAATAGACGTGCATTGGAAGAAACAGATGAGAAATCTTGCTCGAGAACGTGAGCATTTAGTCGCCGGCAGCTGTGTCGTCGCCAATACGCAAAAACGAATCTTTTCATGGACTGAAAAAATAACCTTCTCCTTTCGCAGGTTTGAAGAATGTCAATCATAAAAGTTACTTCTCGCAGAAAAGTACCAGGAAAAGTGCCTGAAAAAAGTAGCGGAAGTAACAGGCCAAACGTTGCAAAGAAGGCCGTGGGTGTTACAAAAGCCAGTCATGGTGAAGATGTCAATGAGAAGCTCGAGTCACGCGATGGTGAGCGGTATCTGTACCAATTTTGCTAAGAATCGCCATCGAAAGACCGAGGATATCGAGTTTTTTAGCATCTATGATGAAGCACGAGAAGGCGTGAAGCGATGGCGCGATCTTTGAGGAAATTTTGGCAGTAAAATTTCTCCACACAACCATCCTTTCGCAACTACTACACCTGGTCCTGTCCAAATGATCGCTGGAGGAAGTTGACGCGGTTTTGAATAAGATGAGACCAGGCAAAGCCACTGGGCCGACGTCGTCACGGCTGACCGGCGGAAGTCAAACTTTGGTGCCTTGCTGAGTGGTTGGCGCAGTTCTTTAACCAGCGGAGAAGAAAGTGCCCGAATGTTGGCCCCAAGGTACGGGGATTCCGATTTGGAAGAAGAAGGGCAGCCCTGCTGACTGCTCCAATTACCGTCCTATTCACTTGCTTTCGCAGAGCATGAAGATCTTTGAGCGAATTGTCGACGGACGAATTCGTGACATCGTCCAGCTTTCCAGCAATCAGTGCGGCTTCGTGGCTGGCTGTGGCACCGTTGATGCCATTTACGCTGCCCGCCTCCTGATAGAGAAGCACCGCGAGAAACAGAAGCCAGTGCATATCGCCTTTCTCGACTTGGAGAAGGCCTTTGACCGTGTACCGCGTGAAGTGATATAGTAGGTCACGGACAGGGGTGTGCGCTGACCTGCCGCCGGCCAGGGGTGTGCGCTGACCTGCCGCCGGTAAATTTTTTACCGCAAGTTTTTAACGCGGAAATTCGGCGGTAAATTCCGGTAAATTCTGTAAATCCGTTAATTTTTTTAAAATTTAATATTCCCTTAAAAGCAACTGGTTTTAAGTGGCAGTAATGTAAAAAAAGCGTAAAGCTATTCACCGAAACATCATCACGTTCAGAAAAACCATATCATCTTCGTTTCATCATGCATACGTCATCCTAAAGCAAACAAAGCAAGCGGAAGCCTAGCAATACACAATGATCTGTATTGTGAGTACTTTAAAAAAGATAGAAACTTAATTAAGATTCTAAAACAGCTTAATTGAACTAAAAACATTTCTGGAACATCCGACATTCAACCGAATATTGCTATACAAGTGCTCCGTCACGCCTATCGGCGTGCCTCGCACTTGCGCGCTTCGCGCGATGTTGCAGTATCACTAAGCTAAGGACAATCACATCAAGCTTGCTGCTCTACTTGTATAGCTTTCTTCCCTACTTAGGAGTACAAAAGGCTCGCAGCACGTACAGTATATAGTATGATAGGGCGATCTATTGGTCCCTCATTACTGTTCTACCCTTAGTGATACGGTCTTCCATTACTGGTACTGGTTCCCCTCAATGATCCCGCTTAGCGGATGACGTCTTCGGTACGTCTACCTGAATCCCCAAACACGTTGAGAGACGTCTTCGGCAGTCTTTTGAGGCTCGGCCAAGGGTGTGGGTTAATTTTTTTACGGTAAATTTTTAACGACCATTTTTTAACGAAAAATGTTTGCGTTAAAATCGGTAAGTTCGGTAAATTCGTCAAATAAAATTACCTTACTGCAGTCAATTTAGCAGCATTTTAATATGTGAAAAGCCAGATTTCTTTCATTATTGATTTTTCTGAGCCCTTCTACATGGCAATTATAAGACTTTTTCAACAGTTTGATTTCTCCGGGCGATTTTGCTCATGAAATGACTCAGCAACGAAGATGTCCAATCATGGAACTCTGTGAGAAAAATGAATCACCTCAAACCTTCAGTTATTTCCGTGGGAAATAAGGAGACGAACTATGGGAAAACTTGAGTGAAATGGCTCACTCCGAACATTTACAGTCACATTATAACTAAAACGGTTACCAAACAATCAGATCATTCTATAAAAACATTACAGAACAGGTCAAACTGTCGAAAAAGTTCGAGCTGAACGAATCATCGAGCCGTTGTCTCACCCCCCCCCCCCTTCATCAGCGATATCACGACGCCTCCTTCCGCTGTTCACCGGATCGCAGCGTAATCAGTGAGGCTAATCAAAAGCGAAGCACCCAAAAAGCAAGTCAAACTCCTCGAAATAGAAAATGAATCCGTCGAAGACGTCAGAAGGTGCGAGCCGAACATCAGAAACGATCAAAAACAAAAGAAGACAATCACACTCGAACTTCTAACCATTTCACCCGGACTTTTTCAACAGTTTGATTTCTTCGGAGCGATTTCGCTGATAAAATGACTCAGCCTCTGACTGAAACGAATCATCGAGCCGTTGTCTCCCCCCCCCCCCCCTTCATCAGCGATATCACGACGCCTCCTTCCGCTGTTCACCGGATCGCAGCGTAATCAGTGAGGCTAATCAAAAGCGAAACACCCAAAAAGCAAGTCAAACTCCTCGAAATAGAAAATGAATCCGTCGAAGACGTCAGAAGATGCGAGCCGAACATCAGAAACAATCAAAAACAAAAGAAGACAATCACACTCGAACTTCTAACCATTTCACCCGGACTTTTTCAACAGTTTGATTTCTTCGGAGCGATTTCGCTGATAAAATGACTCAGCCTCTGACTGAAACGAATCATCGAGCCGTTGTCTCACCCCCCCCCCCCTTCATCAGCGATATCACGACGCCTCCTTCCGCTGTTCACCGGATCGCAGCGTAATCAGTGAGGCTAATCAAAGCGAAACACCCAAAAAGCAAGTCAAACTCCTCGAAATAGAAAATGAATCCGTCGAAGACGTCAGAGAGTGCCACCGCGCTTTGATTAGGAGAAAATGAATCCGTCGGCAAAGTCAGAGAGCGCCACTGCGCTTCGATTAGGTCCCGCCTAGATTCAAAACACCCGCGTAGTTTTAAATTCAAAACGTCAAGTCAATAATTCTTGAGAAAAAGCACTGAAGGGAAGTAGAGTGCAGTGTCTGCACCCTCCTGCTTAGAGATCGCTCACTCCAGAGGTAGAGTAGAGCTACGAAAAAAACTTCGCCCACACTTCGCCTAGGGGGGGGGGGGGTGGTTAACTAGCGTGCTGATCACGAATCTAACATCCTTCTTTGAAATTTCAGCCGATTATGGTAGGGTACGGTAGGTAACGGTGACTAAGGCTGTCGATGTCACCGATTTTCCCCTCACACTTCCCTCGCACTCCTCCAACACCGGATAGAGGCATATCGTTACTGGACCCCTCCTGGACAGACAGGACAAACACGTCGCCCTGGACTGACACGGCATCCCGTACAGACTGACAGAAGTTACACTTCCCTTAGCGGCTTATTATATAGAAGGAAGAAGGATGATGATGACCTCCACCACCTACACGCCTTAAATTTCACACCGCTTGAATGGCATCCACAAAAGATCGATAATATCGACCGATATCGATTGATCAACTTCAGATTCGTGTTCAGCGACCTCGATTACCCCCAAGGCTAAAGTTTCAGACCGCTTGGACGAAATACACGAAAAATCGATATTATCGATCGATATCGATTGATCAACTTCAGATTCGTGTTCAGCGACCTCGATTACCCCCAAGGCTAAAGTTTCGGACCGCTTGAACGAAATACACGAAAAATCGATATTATCGATCGATATCGATTGATCAACTTCAGATTCGTGTTCAGCGACCTCGATTACCCCCAAGGCTAAAGTTTCGGACCGCTTGAACGAAATACACGAAAAATCGATAATATCGACCGATATCGATTGATCAACTTCAGATTCGTGTTCAGCGACCTCGATTACCCCCAAGGCTAAAGTTTCGGACCGCTTGGACGAAATACACAAAAAATCGATATTATCGATCGATATCGATTGATCAACTTCAGATTCGTGTTCAGCGACCTCGATTACCCCCAAGGCTAAAGTTTCGGACCGCTTGAACGAAATACACGAAAAATCGATATTATCGATCGATATCGATTGATCAACTTCAGATTCGTGTTCAGCGACCTCGATTACCCCCAAGGCTAAAGTTTCGGACCGCTTGAACGAAATACACGAAAAATCGATATTATCGATCGATATCGATTGATCAACTTCAGATTCGTGTTCAGCGACCTCGAATACCCCCAAGGCTAAAGTTTCGGACCGCTTGGACGAAAAACACAAAAAATCGATATTATCGATCGATATCGATTGATCAACTTCAGATTCGTGTTCAGCGACCTCGATTACCCCCAAGGCTAAAGTTTCGGACCGCTTGAACGAAATACACGAAAAATCGATATTATCGATCGATATCGATTGATCAACTTCAGATTCGTGTTCAGCGACCTCGATTACCCCCAAGGCTAAAGTTTCGGACCGCTTGGACGAAATACACAAAAAATCGATATTATCGATCGATATCGATAGATCAACTTCAGATTCGTGTTCAGCGACCTCGATTACCCCCAAGGCTAAAGTTTCGGACCGCTTGGACGAAATACACAAAAAATCGATATTATCGATCGATATCGATTGATCAACTTCAGATTCGTGTTCAGCGACCTCGATTACCCCCAAGGCTAAAGTTTCGGACCGCTTGAACGAAATACACGAAAAATCGATAATATCGACCGATATCGATTGATCAACTTCAGATTCGTGTTCAGCGACCTCGATTACCCCAAGGCTAAAGTTTCGGACCGCTTGGACGAAATACACAAAAAAATCGATATTATCGATCGATATCGATTGATCAACTTCAGATTCGTGTTCAGCGACCTCGATTACCCCCATGGCTAAAGTTTCGGACCACTTGAACGAAATACACGAAAAATCGATATTATCGATCGATATCGATTGATCAACTTCAGATTCGTGTTCAGCGACCTCGATTACCCCCCAAGGCTAAAGTTTCGGACCGCTTGAACGAAATACACGAAAAATCGATAATATCGACCGATATCGATTGATCAACTTCAGATTCGTGTTCAGCGACCTCGATTACCCCCAAGGCTAAAGTTTCGGACCGCTTGGACGAAATACACAAAAAATCGATATTATCGATCGATATCGATTGATCAACTTCAGATTCGTGTTCAGCGACCTCGATTACCCCCAAGGCTAAAGTTTCGGACCGCTTGAACGAAATACACGAAAAATCGATATTATCGATCGATATCGATTGATCAACTTCAGATTCGTGTTCAGCGACCTCGATTACCCCCAAGGCTAAAGTTTCGGACCACTTGAACGAAATACGCGAAAAATCGATAATATCGATCGATATTGATTGATCAACATCAGATTCGTGTTCAGCGACCTCGATTACCACCAAGGCTAAAGTTTCGGACCGCTTGAACGAAATACACCCCCCCCCCCCCCTACACCCCCCCTCTACTCCAGCACCGCATCTCCAGGCACGTTTGGCAGCGTGTTCGGCACGTCTACTGACTCGCCAGGCACGTTGGGCAACGTGTTCGGCACGTCTACTGAGTCGCCAGGCACGTTGCACAACTGCAACCCCCCTCCTCCGACGACTCCCTCTTACAGGACTCCAGCACCGCATCTCCAGGCACGTTTGGCAGCGTGTTCGGCACGTCTACTGACTCGCCAGGCACGTTGGGCAACGTGTTCGGCACGTCTACTGAGTCGCCAGGCACGTTGCACAACTGCAACCCCTCCTCCTCCTCCGACTCCCCCTTACAGGACTCCAGCACCGCATCTCCAGGCACGTTTGGCAGCGTGTTCGGCACGTCTACTGACTCGCCAGGCACGTTGGGCAACGTGTTCGGCACGTCTACTGAGTCGCCAGGCACGTTGCACAACTACAACCCCCCTCCCCCCACGATTCTCCCTCACAGTTCAGCACCGGATGGCCAAGCAGACCGTCACTGATCCCCCCCTGGACAGACACTCCGCCGCGTACAGACGCTCTCCCCCGTACAGACGCTCCGCCCCGTACAGACGTTAGCGGCTTATTATATTAGAAGGATTTCTTTTTGGATAAACAGTTTAACTGCTTTTTGAAATGACCACAATTATCATCGTTTCATTCGATGAAGGAATGATTTACATCTTACACTACCGCTTTTTTTGAACTATTAAGCTGTACTTTGGAGCAAAGAAAAAAAAATCCTCCTTCTCTTCTTATATGGGAAAACAGCTTAAGGCCGGGGACATATTTCCATGGGCGCGATGCCATCGCGGCGCTCAGTTCATGGCCATTCCGCCGCACGCGGTTGAATAGCCAAAGGAAACTTCGCCGCCGCCGCAACAGTGGCAGTCGGCATGCGCGATGGGCTCCCGTGCCCATCGCGGGCATGGCATAGTTTTTCGCGCCGCGCAAGGTGTTTAGCGTTGGTCCTAGGCGGACCGCCGTCGCGCTTCCTTGCAGAGCGATGGACAATGCGACGAGCACAGAGAGATTCAAATTCTTTCTCGTCGCTCTGCAAAATTCGTCGCCGAGATTTCATCGCGGCGACGGGAAGTATGCACGAGACCTAAGGGTCCACCAGATCAGATACACTAACGGACTACATTCCGATGCCTTACATCTTGGACTAAATTGCGGGAACAAGACATGAGCGTATCTTCTTCTTATTCCTCTGGCGATCGTCTATTCTGAGCTCTAGTCCAAATTGTCTCATATCGTGTGGGGAATGTCAGCGCGAGGTACTATTCCAGTGGAACGCGCTTTCACACTGGAGCGCGCCATCTCCGTCTCCTGATAAGGGCGTGGATGTTTTAATGAGGTTGAGCACCACGAACGCTAATAGCAAGTTATCAGAGAAGATAGAAGCAATCACTTCTAAACTGGGATCGGTAGTGTGTTCCCTTCTCCATTGGATAGATAGAAACATGATTTTGTATGAAAAAAAGTCGTTAAATTCTCCGATAAATTTGGGAATTTACCGAAAAATTTCGTTAAGAGAATTTATCGCGAAAATGCCGGTAAATCCGTTAAACCGTTAAATGCACACCCCTGGTCACGGAGTTCCTGAAGAGCTCATAGAGTGGGTACGAATCCTCAACTCTTGTCCAAAGAGTCGAGTTCAAGCTGCATCCGGAACCTCAATGGAGTTCCCCATCTCTTTCGGGGTACACCAGGCTTCTGCGCTTTCCCCACTCCTCTTTATTGTTGTCATGGATGCCATCACAAGAGATCCCAGAAGCCTGTCCCCTGGACGTTGCTTTATGCCGATGACGTGATGCTCGCTTGCGAAGATAAAGGTGAATTCGAGCGAGAGGTGCAACCTTGGTGTGATCGCTTGGAGCGTTTTGGCCTCAGATTGAACGTGAAGAAGACCAAGTACATATCAGAACCACCTCTATCAAGGTTAACGGTACTGAGCTTCCACGTACATGGGCTATTAAGTACATGGGATGGGCAGTTGCGGCCCATAGCAATCTGACGATTGAAGTGAACTCACGCATGAGTGCAGCTCATGGAGGCGAAGATGCTGCGCTCGACGACTGGCGCGTATGGTCCGCATTCGAAACAATGTCATTCGACAAAAGTTCGGTGTCGAACCGACAGCTGACAAGGTGCGCGGAGCTCGCCTGCGATGGTACGGCTACGTTCTCCATGGGAAAGAAGACAGCGTCCGCAAGACAGGCCCTTAGTTCGAAGTCTCTGGAAAGCGGCCTAGAGGAGGGGACGCTGAAGAAGAAGAAGAAGAAGAAGAAGAAGAAGAAGAAGAAGAAGAAGAAAAGAAGATTAAAGAGTGTCTCCTACAGCCATATGACTGATCCATCTTAGCCCTTGGAGCACCATATATTAAAAAGAAATAATTATGAGTGTTGAAGGGTGTTGGAGTCAATAGCCGATTAATCACAACTGAGACTCGATGCATGTGCAGATTTCGTTCGATCAGCTCAAGTATCCCGCGAGATATTGCAAAAAAGGCACTTGTTCACAAACATGTAGGCCTAATTGTGCGTGGCATCGCGGGTGTACTTCCAGAAGCTATTCCGAGATTTGCACCAGCTGTATTAGGAAACGAATCGCGCCTTCGTAAACTTGATCTCCCATTTGGGATCTGTTAGGCATGTCAATATTTTCATCCTAAGAATATCAAAGAAAGATACATAGTAGGAGAGCACTCTCCAAGGAAGAACTTAAAGTCAGTCTCATAGGAGACGTCGCTTTTAGCTTTCCGACCCGAATGAGTGAGGCGTCGGAATCTTTCATACTATTTACATTTTATATGCTTTCATATTCATTACTTATTTCTCACTTTGCATTTTCATTTTTCACTAGTTGAAGCTGCTATACCATATACTGTATCCCTTATATTATACAGCATAGAGAAAACAGTATGAGCAAAGGTGAAAGCGTTAGACATCAAAAACCTTAAAACATTGCTTCCGTGAAATGTGCCATTCACTCTTCTTCTACAGGATATGGTGGAGTCGCTTTGGATGCGTATTTGGTTATACAATGACTTTCGGTGGACAGTCTATGCTAAAGTCAGTGTTCAACCCCTCCTAAACATGTACAGTACCAATTCGGCAATCTCAAGAGGATTGAAGACTTGGTTGGCATGAGCGGATTCGAGCCAATATCTCAAGACCTTTGATTCGGGGTTTACATACAGAGCATTTCTAGAAGCACTACAAATAGCTGAACATTTTGAGCTTTGCGATAGCTTTCGATCGTCTATTTCCTTAACTCTCCTTCGTGTTTCAATGCAGGGTAAACTAGAATTTTAGATCTAGTCCTCTCACAACCTAGCCTACGTGTCGCACGTTGTAAATATTCGACGGCCCGGAGCAGCTGTGGGTTTCCCGGTGATCCGTTGCCAATGAAACGCCCAGAGCTGCTTGTTGTCCTCAGCAAAACAATACTGCATCAGGGCACAAACTGTTGGCATAACTACAGGTCTATTTACAGCGAGCTTTTTCAGTGGTCGCGGCTGTTCCTTGGGACCGGCTTGTTCGTCATCGTTGCAAATCTTCCGTTTCTTTTCCTCGCTAGAAGTGATCCTGCACCTTGGACGAAAACCAGAGCGCTTCGCTTACCCAATCCAGTGGATTCAAAGGAGAATGGAGTGGATCACCGAATTTACCCTGTCTACAGTTTGCCGAAGGGCACCGAGCTGACGGATGTTTGCGTCTCGGTTCGCTCAGAAAGGAACAAGCTCTAGGCAGCAACAGAACTTCAGTTGGTATAGCAGGAATGGTCTACTGTTCGGTGACTGGCCGCTGCTTCATGTGGACATTTGTTTAACACTGAGTTTCCTGAATTATCCTTTCACGAAAAGGAAAGGATTTGGAACTGCACCATCATTTAGGCATGATTCTAAACGTGTGGTTCTAACAGAATTCTATCAAGCCTTACTGTCATTTGTCGGTCGCATGTCTTCGCCGTCATGCTCACAACCTGTTGTTACTGTCTGTTATTTGGCGCCTTGTGAATGAAGAAGCGGTTATGCCAAAGTTGAAACAAGCTTTCCGCCTCCACAATTATAGAGCCATGCTCAGGAGCGGTCTCAGCGGTGTCACTTCCGAACTGATGCAATGTCCGTTCCTCATGTGGAGGACTTGCAAACGCTCACGCGTTCGCAAATGAATACAGCTTATGAACCCCATGTGCAACAAACCGAGGAAGAACCCTCATTTTGCCCAACGACTCTTATAAGAGCCCCGAAATTGTGACGGCTGAAATTGGCTCAGCAGATCTTTAGCTTAGAAATTATAGATGTTATTTAATACAGTACGCCATACGAGATCTCTAGCTGGATTCTTGAAAGTATGAAGTTTCGCGTCTAACTTCTAACTCAAAATTGAGGCAGCAGTTTCGCCCTATTAGTTCCTTAAGGCATACTTTGGGCGTAGTATAAATCTGGAGACGACATGGCGTCAAATAGATAACGGTGCGCCTGTCGAGGCT
>CANDYH010000103.1:0-20799 GCA_947396885.1 Heligmosomoides polygyrus polygyrus | reverse complement strand
CTGCCAAATGATACAATGGTACCCATGCGAACTCAGAGCGTGGGTGTCGTGTTGTGAGTGCTAAATGCAACTGTAGCCTTAACTCTGCTCCCTCCTAATTGGGATAGACCTGGAACACTCAATAAGACCGGTTAAGTGCTATGAGTGGCGAAATCTCTGACATCTTACCCGTCAGCTGGGTTGATTGCGTTTAAAATACTTCTTTCCTATTTACAAAGAGATTTTGCACAAACCTCGAGTTGTTACACTAGTAATGTTTGAAAATTCATCATAGTAATAATACGAATACAAGGATTTTTTATTGTTATATGTTGCTGAAAAGGAGTCGCATGCTGCCTTGCTCGCTATCCAAATTCGGTAACGGCAACTCAATTATTACTACCATTATGGATATATGTATGTTTGTGAAAAATTAAGCGAAGTAATAGGTTTTGAATCATTTCCGTTTCGGCGTTTCGTAACTCGGCTTCCGCCCATTTTTGAGCTCTTCCGTACCGTATTATTCTTCCGCTTTTCTTTAAAAAAATTCCCTCACACCCCTGATTCCAAGTTGAATTATTCTAAGATCCAGGCTTTCCAAAATGCCATTATCAAATAAAGCAAATTGGGTCGGGAGGGGGGGGGGTCACCATGTATTCAGCACTTTTCCTCCTTCATAAGAAGGCAGATGAATGTCGAACATCAGAAATGGTCTAACACAGTTCACCATGTGGTACTCACACAAGTGTTGAATAACAGTTTTAATTTCATGCAGCACAAAGTGCGGTATGGACCTGTTCTACATGGTGACCGCCCTCACCCCAATTTGCGCCGAATGCTATACAATGTGAAATAACGAAGTGCCAATCAGAGGGCATGTGTAATCCCTTCTCTCCCTCAGTCGCCGTCCTTGCTCCCCCCGGCAGCACAACATGGTATTTGAAGGAAAAGATGCCAAGATCGAGTGACACTCAGCGGCGTGCTAACTGTATTCAACGTCACTACGACACTACTTTACAGTGGGGCGCGAAAACGTATGACTCAGCAGCGTGCCCTCCCGCGAAACTCGTTTTGAATGCACTTTTATTCGAGATGCGCGATTTCAAAATGGAGCGCGGAAATTGAACGGGTTATCGGAAATTATCCGATTTTATCCAAATCATCCAGTGTCCGGATAATTAAATGATTCGGATAATGCCAATTTCGCGGACCATTTTTGGACGATTCGAATAAGGGCGATTTTGCGGGCACCGGATTTTTGGATGATTCGGATAAGGGTGATTTTGCAGACCCCGGATTTTTGGATGATTCGGATAAGGGCAATTTCGCGGTGACCGGATAATTGGATGATTCGGATCGGAATATCCGAATCGGATATCCGAAAATGATTCATTCGGATCCAATGTATACTGTAGAGCCCTCCCCCCCCCCCCCCGCTGCGCCAGCAAGGGGCGCTAAAGATCAGGAGGTGCGCAAAAGGGCGCCTGAGAGCGCCTTTTTCCGCTCGCCACGCGTCGCGTCTGAGGCAAGACGCGTTAAGGGCGCAGCGCCCTCAACTTCCGGACGTTAGGCTGATGGTAGGAGCCTATCCATGCGTCTGGACGAGCATGGCTTACTGTTTGGAGCTAACTGCCGGCATGGCGCGCGCTGTGAACAATGCAGATGGCCCGGCAGAATCAATCGAGTGGGCGAGAGAGCGGAGCGGTCAATGCAGGTTAGGCTTATGCGAACCAATTTTTTCCGATTTTGGTCGACCACAAGACGGGGCGAGCTAACGGCATGCAATTCCGTAGGCGAGCAGAGCAACGAAGGCACTTTACGATGATCTGCTCACAAATTCCCAGCTCCCTAACCTGCCTTAACCACAGCTGCCGTTTCAGAGCGGCGGACGGCAGCGGTAAATTTTCTTCCGGCCTCACTCGCCCACATTTGAGGATTCGACAATCGCGATGGTACCATTCTGCTCAACTCGAGAAGCTCCATCGAACGGTATCAATCTCGACCAATTTTTGAATTTTTTGACAATTTCGCATCGAGAACAAGGCCGCAGCAGGAGGAACGATGATGTCACCAAAAATCAATATTTTCGAATTTGGCCAAGTTGGGTACCATTCGATGGCGCTTTTGAGAGTGGCGAGAGCTGTAACCTGAGCGAGTAAGGACGAAGCGAAGGGGATCGATCGTCTATGTGCCAAATTGCAGGCGCGAGCGTGTTTGAAGCGCGATAACTATGTCGAGTGTGAAACCTTCCATATGCAGCTTGTGGGTTTTGTAGGCAGTAAAATGTTCTACAAGAGCGCTATAGAACAGCGATGTGGCTCATGCATGGGCAAAGTTACAGCGGTGCGAAAGTGCATGTTAGGCTTGTATGACACGGTTTTTTCCAAATTCAGTCGACCGCTGCGGGAAGACGCAGAGGGCTAACGGGTTACAAATGTGTAGGCAAGCAGATCACTCTAGTTACTTTGAAACGACGTGTCCAGCTGCTTAAACTGCCTTAGTTCCAGCTGCCAGTTTAGGGCGGTAGACTTAGCGATTGAAGTTCCCTGCGCTCTTACTCGCCCAGATTTGAGATTTTGACACCCGCCATAACACCGTTCTATTCATCACGAAAAGCTCTATCGAAAGGTGTCACTTTCGACCAATTTTGGAGAAAACGATTTTTTGACAATTTCGCATTGAGAACGAGGGCGCCCTAAATCTGCGAGCCTGCGCTGACGATGACGTCATCGAAAATCGATATTCTCGAGATTGGCCAAATTTCCTCGTCCAAGGGGCTTATTTGGGACGCTGATTACGAAACCGTACACAATGTACACTTGGGCTCATTCTCTTGCGGCTGGAGAACCTTGCGCACAGGCAGAGGGCTAAGAATGCAATCTGGAAGTGGTCACCAACTCCGTTTTCAGATTCATGAACCAGATAAACTATGAAGGACGGCGTTACTCAACCCGTTTTTGGGATCAAGTCGCCTCCACGACATTCTACTTCTACGGGATGTCGTGGAGGCGAATTGAATGCGTATTTGGTCATACAATGACTTGCGGTGGCCAGCCGATGAACAAGTCAGCGCTCTATCCTTCCCAGAGAAGTCTGGTACCAATTCACCGACCCCGGAGGGATGGAAGGCTTGGTTGGCCCGGGAAATCCAAACCAGGAGCCTGGGTGCATCCGGCAGCCGGCGCCTCCTGAAGAAGATATGGAACATATATTTGAAACCAGCGTTCGAAGCCGCATCCCCTGATATACATCTTATGTTAGGGTGCCATGACGGCCTGGTGACCTTCCTTTGTGAGCATCATCCCTAATAGTCCACAGCCCTGGTAAAGTCCTGGTCCTGGTAATCAGAATCCTGGGTAGGGACAGCTGTAACTCTCAAGCAACGTCATACACAGAGTCGGCCGCGTCTTGTATCAGCAGTTATTCCTTCCACGTCTTATCCAAAAAGAACGCGTGCGCGAGCAGACTCGTTGAGGAACAAGAAGTGTGGGCGTGGAGAGACCCTGATCTAGAGTAAACCTTCCCTTAGTGAGATCCCAAAAGAGCAGTGAGGTGGAGGTGCTGTTCTTCTAGACGTTCTCAAAACTTAAGTCTCTCCTGAACTGGCAGCTGTTCAAGACGTCATCACTTCCCATTATCTGAAGAACATCGACGCTCTCTAATGTACTGTAAACGCCTTATCGTCTGGGACTTCTACAAATGTCACTTCAGGTAGGGGAGCAAAAAGTAGGCGGGTTTGGACCTGTTCTAGGATGAAGTTATAAAAAGGCTCCAAATCAGCGCGGTGTTTTGCCAAAACTGCTATGCGAATCTAGGTATGCAAAGTCACCCTGTCCGAACACAGGGTTTGCCATTTTTTACCAAGAGTAGATGTTATATGGCGAGAAGAGCTACATCATTTCCGCCATTATGTGCATTCAGTGGAGGTCTACATGACAAATACCACTGCCTCCTGCCGGCGTGAGCCAAACCCGAGATGACTAAATTCAACCACCCTAGGATGAGGAGGAGCGCGTGGAGCTCGCGACGAGTAAGGACAACTGTGGGCAACTGTCAGCTGACTCCGGCTTGTCTCTCCTCTTCGTTATCCTCGGGATTTCGCCCAAGCACCACTGTCTTTGCGCCAGCGATGTTTGCCCACTCAACACTCCCGGTGGCTGTTCGGAATACAGACTGCCACGTTCTATTTGAACACCACCTCTACCGTTTTACTTTCCCACAGGTAGACCTGGAAAAAAGAGCTCCACTCAGTCAGTCAACTGGAAAGTTCATTTGCTTGCGAGCAGATGTATTTTCCAATTCAATCGAAGATTTCGGATAGGAGTCATGGGTAACCGTCAATCTGCACTGCACTGGAAGGCGAAGATCCTCTCCGGTTTCCTTGAGAGACGGATCAGCTGCAATATAGCACTTTGCGATGCGTTGAGAATCTACGTGACACTGTTCCTGGAATGCACGCTTGAATGAGTTGCCGAGATTTTACCAATTCTAAAGGGCCCGCACACTTTTGCGGCCGACAGCGAAAACGTGCCACACTACTCCGCTATGTAGAGACTAGAAGGAGGAACCTACAAGGGAAATGAGTGTACACTAACTATCAGCGTTCTCGGTCTCATCGGAGCTCTTCCCAGCAGTGTCGCTGGCTTTCATGTTAACCACTTAACGTATACCCGTCTACTGCTGGCTTCCACAACTCACTCGTTCCGTGATATGCTCCTACTGCCCCGTTAGTCTGATGTCGAGAAAGCCAGGTTTATTTCCTTCCGGTTGTGGTTAGCGCGACATAGAATTATTGCACAGTGAGTGAGCCACCATGATGTCAGACAAAAGAAAAACGTGTGGCGAGTCGGAATAGCATTAGGAAAATCGATGTGTGCGTTCCTTCCCACCTGCCAACTGAACAAATCGCATATGCACCTTGTCACCCACTCGCGTCTAAAGCGAATTGGTAGTGACGAGTTTTCCGGGGCGGGTTGGACGAGTTTTCGCACAGTATGCAAGCGATCGTCGCGGGACCGACTGGCGGCTGCCACGCGGTCGCAGCCAAGCGAGGCCTCGTCGGGCTGAGCTGTTCCGTGACTCGATCAAGGGTGGGAACACAATACAAGGTTTACACACATATAAGACCTTCCATCTCGGGAGGTAACACCAAGTGTACCTATGGTCCTTAGGCTCCACCAAGAGAAGGATAATAGTTTTAAGTGCGGATTAAAAGCGGTAGGACACTTCTGCTACAACCATTTTCCGACGTTCTTAACTTCCTTTGTTTATGTTCCTTTGTTGTTTTTGGACTTGCAGACGGAAACGAAAAAAACCTTCATCAATAAACGATTATAGCATGTTTTATTCCAATCCGAAGAAGATTTTACTGCAGTGCTCCTAGCAGCTACAACGTTGCGGGTGATGCCAGCGCGAAGGAAAGCGTTAGCCGCAGAAGGTTTCAAACGTTGTTTCGGAGCGCAAAAGACCAAATCCACTGTTATTTAGATAGGCTATTTAATTTTCAGCTGCTCTTGTAAGCTTGGGACCCAGTTGTGGGGCAGCCTCAGGCAATCGAGATTTCTGCTTTAAAATAGAGAACTATTGGTATCTGGTAGTTAGGGGAAGGGTCACCATAGCATACCGTGGGGTGCAGGAGTGGCGCTATGGTAGTTAGGGGAGGGGTCACCATAGCATACCGTGGGGTGCGGGAGTGGAGTAGCTGCATACAGCCAATGTAAATGCAGTCTTATCTCTTATTTTCGATTACAAGTCCGTATTTTGTCTGCTTCCGTATTGGGCGAGGGAAGGAGCTCCAGGATGTAGACAATTTTAACACGGGTGCGTCACTCCAGCCACATCCTAGAGTCCCTTCCCCTGCTTAAGTGAAGAGCATAGAACATAGCTATAGCATTTTTTGTTTGTTTTCCTCATTATAGGTTTGCCATAATTTATTTTTGTTCGTGTTAGTGACACTTTTTATAAGGTGACCCCCCACAACCACCATAGCGGCATAGTTCGTTATAGCAGACTAAGAAAATCGTTCAACATCTACTGCAGAACTCCGCTTAAATTGAATTTCCACCATCAATGAACAATGTGGACAGGTGAATGGATCAGTTCTTCAAAACAAATATAACATATGAGCCATAGTCAATTCTCTAGTGGAAGCGAAAACAGAAGCTCATGCCCATCCCAACAGTGCAAACGTTTGCAAACATTTTTAGGGAATTGAGGGTTTTCTATTCCTTCCAGCCCCATGATTGTAGTTACTGCTCATTCCTAGCATTCGTCTCCCTTTCAATTCAACTTCCATAGATTCCTGCTGAATACAGAAGCTTACGCTCGCTCGTTGGCTTCTTGATGATTGATTGGAGTACTTGGGTCCCGCAACGATCGTCTGCATACTGTGCGAAAACTCGTCCAACCCGACCCGGAAAACTCGTCACTACCATGTCGCTTTAGACGCGAGTTTGTCACCCTCCTTCTGAACGAACACACTTCGAGAGCGGACACTTTTATGCGCTCCTAGTGCTTCTCTGCCAACGCGATTTTAGGTGAGCTCTCGACGGCTGACGATTAAGGCCTATGGTATACTCCCGCGTCGCTCCAGTGACGGGCGCGGGCAACTGTCAACGGCGCGCCTTCGCTGCGGTGGCGGACGGCGCAGAAGGGCGCGGTTGTCAGTTGACGCGCCATCGCTCCTGCGATGCGTCGCAGAGGGGTGTTATACCTCCGCGTCGCGGGAGTGGAACATACTCCCGTGCGACGGCCGTCGCAGCCCATCGCTGTGCACTGCACTGCGACGAGCGACGGGCAGCGATGGTCGCAGAGGGGGAGCGCTTGTCGTGTCCTATTCTATGCATTTCATTTTTTTTCCGCTCACTTATTTCGACACTTCCTTGGTTCGTGACCATACCACAGCAATTTCAACACATGTCTGGTGATGTTGGGTGGTCAAGTAATGTCTCTGTTGTTCTCCTCGTAGGGTTCTCGTCGTGGCTAGACTCATTTTGGGTTGTTTTCGACGGCTTGAGCGGCTACTTTTTTGAGGAAATATTTTTCTAGGCCGTTTTTTCTCACTTTTGTGCCGATCCTCGCATTTTTTTTCGCCTCCGAACTTCCTCACCGGCACCGAAATCTAAAATCTACATTTATGTTCCGGACAAGGGAGGATCTATTGACATGTCCGGCACAGAAATGTCCATCTGGCACACTACAGAGCACCGGCAAAGTACGCCATGCGACTTCGAGAACTTATATGTCATGGGAAATGAACTGCTCCAATCGCGTAAAGGCTCCTCGGATCATTTTTTGAGCCGCCCACGACGAAATTCCCATGATCTGTTGAAGTTATATAAATGATTGTGGAGATCTCAAAGAGGTGAAAAGAACGATGTCAACCTTTCTCAAAATATGTAGCTATCTAAATTGGAGGAGTTATGAGCATGCGACGTTTTGCGACGGATTAGTCTATCGCAACCCTTTTTTGAACCGTCCGACCCTAGCAATATTGCATCTCATGCAGGGTTAGGGTTTTGCAACTCTGCCACTGCTTTTGCTTTCTGCTCTAATACGGGTTGTCTCGAAAAAACTCATGCGCTCTCTGTGAGGTCAAATAATCTTGTTCTGATACATGAAAAATCTATGTAAACTCGTTTTGAGAAAGGAAAGACTCGTAGATTGGGTGTCTGATGGCGATTAAGGCATTTGATTCCTTTTCCTATACCTACCGCTCCCCGCTGCATTTGTCTGAACATTCCTGCTACACAATGTTCTCAGTTAGTCTAACTGGGCTCTTGAGCCAATTCACGACAGGACTCACGGTGAATGTGATGGATAAAGCATGATTTCGTCACTGCACTGGATCAGCTGATTCGCTATAGTTCTGCAAAAGTCTCCGTCTGCAGAACTGCGTGAACTATGTCAGCCTCAGCGATGGCGAGGCCGCGACGCGCATCGCGAGCCGTCGCGTCGCTGTGCACTCCCGCGTCGCTGCAGCGGACGGGAGTATACCATAGGTCTAAGATCCACCTAAAACCTCGTTGACAAAAAACCGCCGGAGGCCTCTATGGAAAATGGTGAGGTTCCAAGGCGGAAGTGTTCGGAGTTGACTGGGAGCCGGTTATTTCTTCAGTGCTGTGCCCTTGCAGTGTCATCACGTTGCAAATAATGCGAAAAGCCAAGTGAACATAGGTAAGGGGTCGTTTAGTGTGCGCGCGACGCGCGACGCGATGCATGTGTAGTGGCCAAATTGATCGAGCGACGCGATTGATCAATTCGGCCACTACACATGGCATCGCGTCGCGCGTCGCGCGCACACTAAACGACCCCTAACGGTTAAGGGTACGTCGAGATGTTGCTACCTCACCAGCAGCCATATGAATAACGCCGGTCAAGAAGAGCCATCTATTTTCGTCTCCTTAATTTTTCACCTCTCCCACTTTCTCTGCAGATATATAGATCGTATGCTATAGATCGTATGATCGTATGATCGTGTGCTATAGATCCTGCGCTATGCAGACCGTATGCTTTCACGATAACCAGAACACGTAGATTCACAAAGCCTCAAAATATTTGAATTGTTTCAAAAATTTAGGTTTTAACAACACTTTTCTTTGTTGGAAGAGAAGAAAGTCCTTTCACTGCTCGCTCTTTGTAAGTTTTTCCTTGCTCAAAAAATATCGGAATCGAATTTAGTTTTGCGAACTGGATTTAGACGGGATGTTTTAATGGAATGACGCAGCTATTTAGACTACTAGTTGGTGTAGTGTTGGAGAGGAAATCGAGAACTCGAAATTGGGGCCACTGTTCAGAAAAAACGGCCTTCGAAAAGAACTCGAGAAGCAGAATCCAGAGGAGCAATCTGATATAGGAACAGAGCAGCGCGAATAATTAATGATGTAATGGGCGTACAACCTCCACGCATTAAGAACATAACTTCACTTAGTAGATGCCCGAGGACTCGACGGCCAGACGGCGACATAAGAAGAGGTACAAGTATTACTTTTCACGGAGAAAATAAAAATTATCGCAGCACGCATGCCGATCCGAACACTTGCAGGAGGAAGGGCTCTATAGTAGAAACAAAACCTTTTCTTCATTCACACTTTTCGTCGCTTGGTTCGTAGGTCACTCCAAGAAAACACAGCCGAATTTCAGACATTCAAAGCCACTCATTCAAAATTCGGTGGCCAACTAACAACGGAAGGGTCTGAAGCGTATGTTTGAACGGGGAACGCGAGTCATAAGGAATCTATGACCTTCATTTAGTATAAGAATGTGGTTGTTTTTTGCCATGTCGTCGAAACAAACGAGTAGGGGTCCAAAAGTCTAATAAGAGTTACAGCAGCGCTGACGAGGTCATTTCTACCAGGGATGTGCGTTAATTTTTTTTTTCGGTAAATTTTTAACGAGTATTTTTTAACGAAAAATTTTTGCGTTAAAAACAGTAAATTCGTTAAACGGTTCGGCGCTCTGGGAGTAAGAAACCAGATATTTTTCTTTATTGATTTTTTGACTTCATCTACATGGCAATTATATGACTGCGTCTTCAAATAACAGCAGTCCATCTATCAACAACAACATTGCTAAATTGTTAAAAAAATCATTGAGATTCCAAAACCAAACAATGCCTACAAAATATTTAAAATATCAAATTTCTTAATACGCTGCGCTATATCGCGTAGCTTGTAGGAAGCGGTTCAGCTTCTGAAAATATTCAGAGTGCTATGCACCATACCGTGGTTGAAGGTTTTTGAGCATTTTTATTTGTTCTGACAAAACCTCTCGCAAAAATTGCGCTCACTATGTAAATTTTTACAGCCCAACATCCTTAGATATTGATGTAAGTGTTTCGGAAAACAGCAGAATATTTTAGTGATGAATTCAGGTCAGGTAGTGACCACAGCAAATTCTTTGGTATACATACTTCGTCTTCGGAAGATATTTACGAAGTCCATGAATCTGCCTGTTTCACAAAATGGTTCCTTTGGTCCTAAACGATCTTGTTGTTACTGCAGACGGCAGCACAGAATCAAATAAACAGCCACGGACCGTGGACCAAATTTCAATTGAATCGAATTCTACTGCATTGCGTATTTCCGTTTTGCCACCCAAGTAACGTAGATTCCAATTGTTAAGCTTTTCTCCTCTGCCTTTCAAAATAAATTCGTAAGGAACGCACGTATTCAATAGCCCTATACCAACAGTGGTTCATTTTGTCTTTATCCTTCGTAATTCCTCCAAATATAATTCGCCACTGTTTGTCACTCTTCTGCGACGATTCAGCAATTGACCACCCTGATTTTTTTCCTTGAAGCACGTGCTACTGCGTACTGTAGAGCACGTTTGCTTGAGGTTCGAATGTGTTTTGAGTTTCTCAATTTCTCCCCGTTTTGCAGAACACATTTTAGATTGACGAAAGGTGTTATAGTGAATTTGCAAGATATAATAAAAAAAAATCCAGAGACACAAAGGACCCTTCTTTTTAGAGCCAGACCTGCACTTTTAAAGATATTCCTTTTCGGTAACTTTAAAGAAATCGTCCTGCAATAGACTGCATGTAAAGTGCTAGTTTTTGGAGTGACCTCTTGCGTATAATAAGAAATGACGAAGAGTGGTCATCGGCTTCTCTTTTTTATTTAATTTTTTGTTTGCCTTCACCGAGATATGTGCATGTACGGCATGAAATTCAATAGAGCGAAGCAATGACGCTACCAACAGCCACATCAGTTGGGCGGGGCTCACAATTGCCTAATCGTAGTCCTACAATCAACACCTGATCCTGCACGAGGATCCCGCCCTAAATTCCGGGAAGCTTGCGGGAGAGAGTGATAGAGCCTTTTTCTTCCCCTGTTCACTTTCTTACACCTATTTTTTCGCATTATTTCTGTTTCGTAGCGTTTTCTTCGCGTCTTGCATGCCTTTTCAACCCCACTTATGGAATAGATATCACAAAAAAACTGTGAAGAAGCTGACCGGTTGGTAAGCGGAAAAACTAATTTGTACTAATCAAGCGTGAGAAGCGGCATAAGAACTCTGAAAAAATACGAGGCGACTGCATAGAAAAGCATGCAAATAAATTGGGCAAGGAGCTCGAAAATGCAAACAACTCCCGACATCTGAGAACGATGTCGACTGCCACTTTCCACCGATTCAAGTTAGTAGAGGGTATCCTCCGTGCAACAATACTGCGAAAGCTCATCCAAAAAAATGCATTTACATGAAGATGAAGTCACATTTCAAAAATGGCGTGTAAAATGTCGTTAATGCAATTATGGGAATTCTCGTCGTTAAATTTCGTGAACATTTTTTAACGAAGTGCCGGTAAAACCGGTAAATCGGTAAATCGTTAACCGTTAAACGCACATCGCTGTTTTGTACGCCCCCGATGCTCGCTCCAAGGAGCGGTTCGGAGCGCGGTCGGCAGGGGTGCTGCCGACCGAGAGGGAGGTCAACGGTTCGTTGCTTATGCCTTCCCGAACTTTTGCATTTCAAATGATCGACTGAAATTTGAGGTTTCTTAACGCTCATACAATTTTTATGCGTTTTATGCGCCACTTTTCAGTCGTGTACTGTGTTGTTGTACTGAAAGTATTCTTGTCGCAACATTTCTGTTACTGGCCGGCTTTTAACAACAAGGTAATGAGAAGATTATTAAGCATAATGACATATGAAGGTTCAATACCACTGATTCATAGGCAGAATCTATTAGAAACAGGACTAGTGTAAGCAACTTGAGAAGGAGTCTCAAGCATTAAAGAGGTTGATGCCGAATCGTGAGGAAAGAGTACATTTAAACACATACAGCTGACAAGAACAACTCTCGAAGGTTCTCCATACATTTGTATGCATAGCTTCGTGCCAAAATGAATTGGAGCCTCGAGTCATTTGAAAGCTTCCTCGGAGAGAGATCCCACTTTATAGACCACATCACAGCCCTATTCTGACCCCACCTGGATGAACTGGAGGGGTTACATTCAGCAATGAAAGCGCGGCCAACATTTTGGAACACACTAGGAAGGCGTCTTCCAATTTCTGGAACGTTTCGGTACAGTCCAACGCCAGACGAAAACAAACAAAAATCACGGCGGTGGAAATCCAGCAGCACAGATTTGCTACTAGGGACAGGATGAACCCCTCCTCCTCACTGTTCTTTAAAAACAACACTACACTGTAACACGAATGCTACGCAAAGAGCGTCGATGGAAGTGTGATCATCGGACCCCGAGTAGCCGTTCTTCGTCTGGAAACCAGAGATCAAGGAACCATCTCCATCACAAATGGATATGCTCCAACATCTGCGGCCGCAGATGAAGAAAAGGAGGAATTCTACAAGCTATTCGAAAGGACTGTTAACGACGAGAAGAGCTGCTACAAAGTTGTCGTTGGGAACTCTAACGCTACCGTCGGTACGAATGATCACGAAGAATGGAGGCTAGGACCACATGGAACTTCCTCAGGGAACGAAAACGGAGAGCGCCTGATAGACTTCCTACCTGCGTGCCGTCTCTACCATGGAATTTCTATATTTAAGAAGCCTTCAAGCCGACGATGGACTGGGAAAGCCCAAATGAAGAAACACGTTCGGAGATCGACCATTTTCTTACAAACAGACGCTGGAGTTCGTTCGACGTCTCCGTGCTACCTTCATTTGACACCGGCTCGGATCACCGTCTTGTCCGTGCGAAGCTGACTCTCAAAAAGAGGATGTTCAACCGTAACACTCATAGACCGGCACCGGTGAGGATCCCCACATTCAAGTCTGAGAAGTTGGAATATGCAATAAAGTCGTATGATTGGAATCTTCTTGAAGATCCATCGGAAGACTACGACCTTCTCTCCAAAGGACTGTTGAAATGTACTAGCAGCTCTCGCGGAGCCACCGTCTGCTTCAAAACTCAACTCACATGCGATTAAGCTCTTGGAGCAAAGAAGAGCTGTTAAATGGATCCTAATGCTTCCCATCTGGAAAAGGTCACCATCGAAATTACTGTGCCTGTCGAATTGCAGTGAAGGAGTGCATTCAAGCCTACAGAAGATTGAAGCTGTTAGAAGCCGCTGGGAAAGGTTCAAGCATAAAGCGCTGCAAACGAGATCTCTGCGACCAGAAGGCAATAATGTCAGCCCTTGTGGATAAGGATGGAACAACGCAAACGTCTCGAGGAACGATGGATGGAGGCCATCGTTCAAGAATTCTACACAGATCTGTTGCGTTCTTCCAGCACTATCCCGAAATGCTTGATGCCACCAGCTGAGGAAGTACCTCCCATTCTGGAATCAGAAGTTGCTCATGCCATCAGGAGGATGAAGCCAGGCACTGCTCCGGGCCGGACGGCATTTCTGATGATCTCCTTCGTGCGGGTGGCAGTGCGCTCTGCTCACTTCTTCCCATGCACTTCAACCATTTACTTCGTCATGGTAGATCCCGGACTCATGGAAGGAGTCGAAAACAGTTCTAATCTTCAAAAAAGGTCAGCAGGAGGATATCAACAACTATCGACCCATCAGTCTTCTCTCGGTTGTCTACAAGGTCTTCACCAAGATATTGCTCAATCGTATGGAGCGTTGCTTGGATGAGTATCAGCCAGTGGAGCAAGCAGGGTTCCGTAAGGATTTCCCCTGTATGGGCCATATTGAGACTGTCTCACAACTCATCGAAAGAAGGTGCGAATCCCACTTGTTCTTGTCTACGTGGATTATCGGAAAGCGCTCGACTCTGTGACAAATCAACGCCATTCTGAACGCACTTGTGCATGCTGGTATACCATCGCCCTACATCCGACTTCTCGACGATTGCTTCTCGAACACATCGACTACCATACAGTTGTTCGATCGAAAGCTTAAGATTCCTATCGGGAGAGATCTACGGCAGGGAGACACGATTTCTCCTAAGCTATTCGCAGCGACACTCCAGGATGCCATGACGGACTTGAACTGGGACGATAAAGGCTACCTTGTCGACGGTAAACGGATCAGCAACCTTCGCTTCGCCGACGATATTGTTCTGATCTCTACCAGCACGGCAGAAGTCGAGGAAAATGCTGAACGAGCTCAATGTAGCAGGTATGAAGATTGGATTGGACATGAATATGTCCAAAACGCAATTTATGGTCAACCAGTGGTGTGACACGGGACTCGTAAGGTTAAATGGACTCGCTCTACAACAGGTCGGCTCCTACGTCTATCTGGGAAGAGAGCTGAACATAGATAGCGACCTTGCTCCTGAAATCACGTGCAGGAGACGCGCAGCATGGGCAGCCTTCAGTTCGATTCGCGAAGTCACCGATCAGGTCAAGGATGCCGGCCTCAGGGCCTTGATATTCAACGCCTCCGTACTGCCTGCGATGTGTTACGCGACAGAAACCTGGTCCGACAACAAGACAATCGCCAGAGCAATGCAAACTACGCACCGTGCACTGGAGAGATATCTTCTGAGGACAAGCCTTCGTCAGCAATGGCAAGAAGGCCTACGAAGCTGGGAGCTACGGGAGAAGTTCGCAATTAGCAGACCCGCTGCAGTACATGAAGAAGTCGAAATATCGCTGGGCCGGACACCTGCTTCGACGAAAGGACGATAGAAGGAGTCTCCGTGTCACAGAATGGCTCCCGAGCGACCATAAGAGACCACTGGGACGACCGCCAACGCGTTGGGCAGACTCATTCCCAAGATCTTTCAAAGAGCGGAGTCTGCTCACTGGATGCAAGCAGCCAGAGATCGAGCGGTCTGGAAGAGTTGTGGTCCCGCTGAGAAGACCTCCAGCCGGCAAAAGGACCATCAAAGTATCAAAGTAAGTAAAGTATTTCGCTTCCGAGCTTCAGTATCAACTAAGATTTATCCTGGGTCAAGTGACTAGAATTTCACAACTATAACACAAGCATACTTTTGCTCTGTGCACCTCGTACTCAGTTCTTAGCGGTCAGATTTTCTGCTTTCTTTTGTTCAATTTTGCCGAATCTCGAAACGGGCAGAATAGTCAGGAAATCAGGACGGTGCTTCCGCCCCCCCCCACCCGACGAATCGTCTATATAGCATCTTTCGTTTGTCAGTGATCACATAAGCTGCTGTGTTAATTCTGAAAACTCAACGAATATGCTGCTGAGGTGCGCGGTTTTTATATGGATCGAGGAAACTTTAGGAGCATAAAGGTCAATATCCGCTTTTTGACCCAGTTTCATCCCAATCGTGGTATTATTCCAGTGGTCCAATAGATATTTGGACGGTTCGGGTCGGGCAAATCCGGTCGGATACCCGAAAATGATTCATTCGAATCCAACGCACTGGCTACATCTTCCTGCTTTTCTCCCCCATGAAGGCGACTTACTCAGAGCGCCCTTCACGCAGCTAAAGTGATCAAAGAAGATCTTTTACAGTCGATCTTCCCGCTTTATTAGTGTTTTATGTGCTGATATTCCACCCTCTCTTCGCATGCTGTGGACATTGCATACGACAGATGGAGTCCCGAAATGGATCCGAAGTATAGTCGTGCTCTCGAAATTTTTTCGAATGTTCTAATGGTTTCGAAAGCCCAAAAATTTCGAATGTTCGAATTCGAATATATTTGGAGAAAGCGGTTTTTCGGAATATTCGAATTCGAATTAGATTCAAAAAATGCAATTTTTTAATATTCGAAATCGAATACATTCGAAAAACGCAATTGTCTGAATCTCCGAATTCGAACCCATTCGAAGAACATGATTTTTTTGAACATTTGAGTTCAATTACTCGAATTCGAGTGAAAATCACTCGAATACCTATTCGAATAGACCATTCGAGCACAACTATTAGGTTGTCTCATAAGTCCTTGCAGTTTTTTCAATGATTCACTGCAGATTTCGCCGGCCGTCTCTTGCATAGCGCTGCATAGCTTTCGAAAGAGAATGAGTTGCTCTATCAGAAAGTGTATTGTGTTCCTTTTTTCATCATAAATTTTGTCAATTTTTAGGTCGTTGAATTGAAAAGTGAAAAAATGAAAAAGTAGCCATTTGCGCACTTGTTCTCTCCGCTTAGGTTTGTAATTATTTGCGCAGTTTTTTATAGCATTTGGAAGAAAATGTTCTGTACTACAAGAATATGTGTTAATGCTATTTGCTCATTTGTCCTTTATTGATTTTTAGGTCATCAAATTGAGACGTCCGAAGGAGGATGGTTATTTTGCCGACAGCTTCTGCTCTGTGGTTGGACTTTTTGGGTTGATGTTATATGTCATTCGAAAGAAAGTGTCTTGCTCTATAAGAACATATGTCGCGTTTATTGATTTCTTTTGAATGTCAACAAAATGCCAAAAAGAGAAAAATCGTCTCCACCAACAACTCCTTCTCCTTCTTCAGTTGTTGGTATTCGACAGAAATCCGCGTGAGCCAATAAACGCGACACAAATTCTTACTGAGCAAGAAGTCCTATTCCAAACGATATATAACACCAAGCAAAAAAGTCCAACCACAGAACCGGAGTTTTGGTAAGAATTCGGACGGAAAGGTCGGAATTCCCAATTTGATGGCCTAAAAATCAATAAAGGGCAAGTGAGAAAATAGGAACAACACATATTCTTGTAGAACAGAACATTGTCTTCCAGGTGCTATAAAAAATTGTGCAAAAATACAAACCTAAGCGAAGAGAACAAGTGCGCAAATGGCCACTTTTAACTTTTTCACTTTTCACTTCAACGACTTAAAAATTGACAAAATTCATGATGAAAAAAGAAATGCACTAAAAGAAATGTTCTGATATAGCAAACCATTCTTTTTCGAAAGCTATGCAGCGCTATGCAAGAGACCGCCGGCGAAATCTGCAGTGAATCGTTGAAAAAAAACTGCAAGGACTTATGGGACAACCTAATATAATCTGATGTGGAACCCATGGATCGGCCCCAGAAGTACTTTTCGACCATGCGGAAAATTGTCATTTTTCTGAAGATGAAATGTTTCTTTTCCTACTATATCGGCAGCGGCACTAAGAAACCAATTGCAATTAAACGAATCCGCCGTCCCATCATAAACACACTAGAGTTTACTGAACTCAACTAACGCCTTCATCCCTAAAGAAACACCAGTGAGTTCGCCTTTCTCTCAGTAAACGATTACCTAGTTACGCGTAATATACGGAAGTTAGTAGACCAATTGTCAAAAGACAGTTCCATCGCAAAAGCGAAAACTAAGCAATATACAGAGGTGGGCCGAGCCAGAAGTCAGCCAGCAGACGACGCTGAAGGCTGTAGATAAAAATTTCGGCTTAAATATGTGCTAATCAATTTCGTCAGGAACAAGTGAAACGGAAAAGTCAACGCTCGAGGAACGAGAATGATGCAGGAGGCCTCAGAAAGGTTGTTGAAGAAAAGCAGTAAACGATGATACTGTTATAGTGTTGGTGACGAAAGCAGAGATAAATAACAAGACGAATAGTGAGCAGCATGGAATAGTGCACAGAAGGAACAACGAGCGGCGAGGATTAAGGAGCGACGAACTGGAAGAACATCAATGTTGCATGCGCCTTAAGCTCGGGATGGCTCGCGCGGAGGACGTGTGTGGGAGGCCTCTAGTATACGCCTGGTCCTCAAGGTCCTCTGAACGATGTACAGCAGAAGAATCTTGTTGATTGCTCTGACAAGGTTGTCTCGGCCGGAGAAAGGTAGCGGTCTTGGAGGTATTTGGAATGAAAAGCTGTCAGAGCAAACAGACAGCTTTCCATTCCAAATTAATCTTCGAAATCATTGATTTATTTTTATTTTATTGATTTATTGTACATGTTTGTGCGCTATACAAGAAAAGGAATGTAATCGAAGAAAAACATAACATTTCACGAACTTGAGTGTTTCTCGATTCCATGTTTGTCACTGAAGCAAAATTCAATGAATCGTAACGTCGCAACAAAACAAGCTCTCAATTGCAAAAATGGAGTGCAGAGACTTTGGAGGAGAGATTATGATAAGGATGTTGAGATAAGGATGATGAGTTGTAACGTGCTAATGCTTCAGTGCCGATACCATATCTGAAACAGTACATAATTATTATAAGCTTAAGAAATAGGTGAACATTGAAGAGAGTAAAGAGATTTCCTGTTGCGAGTTACGATTCTTATTGTTTGTGAAGTGATGGAACGAGAAACACCTAAAACACCTAACACCTAAAATCAGATTAAGCCTGTAACATTCACCTCTACGTAGAGAGTGGAATGTATTGCGCTGTTCGATAGTTAATGTCGTTTTTCTCATAGATGGCGTGAACTGTATATTTTTGTGTAGTTGTGACTGCATAGCTTACACTATTATATCTTATGTTAAAGGTTAGACTATCTTCTATCACAAACCGAGCGCCATTAGTATACAAAGACAAGTTGGTAAGAAATTAAATCAAAGAGAGCATTATCACTTCAGAAAGGGCAAAAATGCAGTGCAAGCTCCGAAGAAATCACGCGAAGTTTATGGTGAGGATTGCCCTACTGAACGCCAGTGTCAGCATTGGCTTGCTCGTTTTGCTCTGGAGATTTTTATGTGCAACGTGCATCACATACTTCTGATGACGACAAAATAAGGGAGTTAATTGAAACTAACCGGCGTATGACACTCGAGAGTTGGCAGAGAAGCTTTCGAATTTAACCGTTCACTTGCACTTAAAACAGTTTAGTCACGGAAACAAATTGGATGTTTGGGTTCCTCACGAACTAAATGGAATCCACCTTACCAAACGCTATAGCATATGCGAGGGTACGAGTTGGGCTTGCGAGGGTACGAGTCTACTTTGGGCTGCTTCGAAAAAGGAAACTATACTACTGATTTGAATGTCAACTGTCGTCAACTTCCGAAATTGAACGAAGAAATCAAGAGAAAACGCCCTGAACTGGCCAATCGCAAATGCGAGATGTTCCATCGTGGTAACAACACACTCCACACCTCTTTGATAACCCGTCAAAAGTTAGCAGATATCAAACGGGAACTGATTCACATCTATCCTATATACACTGGATCCGAATGAATCATTTTCGGATATCCGATTCGGATATTGCGATCCGAATCATCCAAAAATCCAGGGTCCGCGAAATTGCCGTTATCCGAATCATCCAATTATCCGAAGATTTTCGATCGGATCCATTGTATCGAATGAATCATTTCGGATATCCGATTCGGATATCCCTATCCGAATCATCCAAAACCCGAGGTCCGCAAAATCGCCGTTATCCGAATCATCCAAAAATCCGGAGTCCGCAAAATCGCCGTTATCCGAATCATCCAAAAACCTGGGGTCGGCAAAATTGCCGTTATCCGAATCATCCAATTATCCGAAAATTTTCGATCGGATCCAATGTATACTATCCTATAGCCCTGACTTAGCACCATCAGAGTACCATTCGTTTCGTTCAACGGTAAACCCTTAGATTCCGATCAAGCTGTCAAATATGAGTTGCATCAGTTCTTCGCTTCCGAAAAGTAAGGCTTCTTCGATCGTGGAATTTTTCAACTTACCGAAAGATGGAAAAATGTCATCCAACAATATGATCAGTATATTATTGATTGATGTTTGTTGTTGATATAAATAAATTCACGTCAAAAAAAGAAAAAACGACACTAAATATCGAACAACCCGGTACTGACTACTTCACTGGTTGACTCTAGAGAGCACTCAGACGCTATTGAATTCATAACTAAACCCCTCAACAAATAGGGAGAGACGGTTGGGGAACTGAGCGCGTCAAGGGTACGATTTATTCTTTACGTCTTGTGCGTCAGGAGAAGGAGATTTCAGGAACCTCGTATAGTCTCACTTCTAAATACGGTTGAATTTTTACGAACAGATAGCAACCTCAAAGGCATCCTTAAGTGAAAATGTATGTAGTTATGCACCCATGAAGAGCAAGCGGTGGCGTCACACAGAGTTCCTGGGCAATCGTCAGCCGGTTGGAGAGTGGCTCTCAAGTGCCACTGAGCGGAGTCGAGAGACCGCTTAACCAGAATCACCGACAATTCGACACTCAATAAGAATGGAAGGCTCGAGAGTGCTTGGAATGGCTTGATAACGAAGGGTGAGGGAGGGAAGAAAAGAAATGAATTTGGCGACTTCAATACTGTCAGATCTTGAGGACGGCGCCACCTCCAAGCTGCAGCCTTCGCTAAATAAGCCAGTGCCAGTTACTAGCCCTAAATGTGGGACAAAAAGAAAAGCGGTGTAACTGTCTCCTTGGACGTCGAGAAGGATTTGTTCACGAAGAAGTGGTGCCTTTCATCTAATTCTACGATGTGAAATAACTCGGAACAAATGCTCTACATTTGATTTTGCAGTGATCATATGCGAACTCTGTAAGGGTCTTCAAACGTTCAGGCAAAAGTGTAGCTGAAGTGAGACAAACGTGTTCATGAGAAGAGACCAGCGCATTAGGTTCTACCGAATATTCTGTTCACTTGCTTGATCACCGGCAATATCTGTATGAAAACGCATGTTGAAGGTGAGACGTTCGTTTCAGGTTGTATGCAACAGGTCACCCAGATCATGAAGCATTCACAGCTAAGGAAAGGAGGTCACCTTAAGCTTTCACGCGAAGCCTTTGTACACGTGAGGGCGTCGATCTTCACTCCCATGTCTTCACCAAAGAGGAAATGCAGATGAGGGCAGGATAGCTCAAAGGACCGTGTGGGGCAGAGCGGGTTGGCGCCGGTGAGAGACGAAGCAAATAGGACCCGGCCTGGGACGCACCGAGCACCGACGTCAGTGCTTTTTCTACGCTCTACAACCTGTGTTAACCTCCAACCATTACGCTGATCGAAGAGTTTTGAGACACTTCACCGTACCGTCCGTTGAACCCGTTAAAGCCTGAATCTTATACGGCGACGTGACACGACATTCTCGAAG
>CANDYH010000102.1:0-16689 GCA_947396885.1 Heligmosomoides polygyrus polygyrus | reverse complement strand
CTATAACATGGCCAATCTCAGAATTACTATTTTCTCACTTTGTTTCTGTTTCAGACTAAAATGAGTGAATGAATGAATATTCAAGGCACTAAAAGGGCAGAAAATTTCGCTGTAACCTAATACACAATGCATTCCATGAAGGATCGGCAGTGAACTGCTTCTGGAATGTTAGCTTCCAATGGTTCCTGTTGATTAACGATGAGCAGAACGATAAAAAGTAACAACTTAGCCGATGCTTTTACCCTACCTGAACAGCATCTGAATACGCCTCATCTGGAATCTCGCTCAGAATCTCCAGAGCGATCTGACGTTGGTCTTCAAACACTCTGAACACCGATCCAGACGTGTCGAGAACCAGCGTTAGATCCACCTAAACGTAGAAAGTATTGGCAACCACACCATAAACTGACGGCCAGAGCGGCTGCGAGGAGTTACATCCATTCAAATCGGCTCAGAAGTTGCACTTGCTACAGAACACCAAACCTTGAGATGAATTTAAGCCAAATACGCTATCTCTCAAAGGACGTTGAAAATTAACAAAAAAGTTGAGTCGGTGAAGCCAACGTCTACCCAAATCTCTGACACTACCTGAATTTTTCAACAGGCTTTGGTACATTTAGTACTTCACCAAATGCAGAGAAAATTGGTGAGCCAAATGGATCCTCCCGGAAGGACCACTTCCTCACATTGAGTTCGCCTGGTGAAGGATGACTACTGAAGGGATGCGAGTACGCCACAAGAGATTCCAGAGCCGCACCTTTTCAAAGCCGCACTTCGTCCCTGGAACGAAGGGGTTCTTCTCTTCCTTGGCATGTCGCGCTCTCACTCCGTATACCCGACGCCTCAGAGATTTTGAGTTCGGAAGAGAGGCCGATGGCAGCGATTCGCAAATTCCGAGCGCCTGAAATGAAGGCGGTCCTTACCGAGGTTGAGACACCTCGAGAACCACAGAAATACGCAGGATCTGACGAAACTAAGCGACATATTCGCTGACTGTCAAAGCGCTGCTCGCTGCTCGCCCACCTCATCGAGAGACTGCTGGTAGTTGGGTCGGTCAATGGGCGAGATGAAGATGCGGTCCCTGGAGCCGGCGTAGCCCAGCAGCGCGAAGGCATTTGGCCTGGAGCTGCCCGTCACCGCGAACACCACGGCGCCCAGTTTCTCCACATTGGATCTGAAAGAGAAATTGGGAAAAAGAAATTGAGAAGATTTGAACAAATTTGAAAAAGAAATTTGGGTATCGATTCAACTGTTATGTGCAGTATCACAGTCGTGGACTGGGCAATGCGTACGAAAATCTCTGTGCAGAGAAAACAATGGCTCCTCCCAACCCCCCCCCCTTGCCCGGGTTTTTCAAATAGCTACAATACCCACCATAAGGATTGGAAAAAGAGCGCGGTAGGCGCGTTTTCCGCGTTCTTTCTGTTCTTTTGCTGTAGCCCTCTTGATCTTCATCCTGTTTGAAAAACTCACATACCGTTGTGATCTCCTCGACGGGATCTACCCAGTGCCGGTGAAGCATTTTTCGCTACTTCATTTTTGACCGCTATTTTTTCGAAAGCGCCAGGGGATACTCATTAGCGAGCGACGTCTCCACTAATTGCGCCCAAAGGACACTTAAGCGCGCGGATCTAATGCCAGCGCGTTCACAGTAGCTCCTCCTTAGGGAAAATTCTGTAGACCGAGAAGCTTATAACACCATAGATATATTATTCTACTCCATATTATTTTTTATTTTTTTTATTTTTTCGATTATTCTAAAAAGGGCTAACAAATTTTTTCTTTATCTACCGAGTACTGCCGACAACTGACTTTATCTGGTCACTCAAGGAAGAGGATGCAAAATAGATGAAAATTCCTAACTGGGACGCGTCATGCGTATTACTTCTGTGAGATATCGTTGAAAAGATTTGAATTTATTCTTGGTCCTCACTATGAATAGCGGTTATGGACAAGTCAGTGTTTTGCCCTTGCTAGACAAGACTAGGATAGCGATTAGCCGACTCCGGAACACTGAAGGTTTGGATAGTCTGGACGGCGCCCAGTCCGAGAACCTCGACTCTTCAGCATGCGACAGCCGGCGTATCCTCCAATTGCGCTACCACTGGCACAGGGAATAGCTAATTTTGTATTACTGAAAATTTCTTAGCAGCTCTATCGACAGAGAAAAAGGTATCATATCTGGATAAATGTCCAGGTTTCGCATCCCCAACCAGTTCTCCATTTTTGACCAACAATGAGCTTTTTCTGTGTAACTCGGCTGTAGCTTTTTTTAAAAGGAAGTTACAAAGTTAAGATTTGCACTGAACTCTAAAGCACGTAGGTGAATTGCAGATGGCCCACTTTTAACTTGAAAAAAGGAAAAATTTTGCTAGTCACAAATCCACTGCGCACCACCTTCAGCAACGTTTTTCACAACGTTTTGCGTACTGCAACTTTCTAAGGACAGAAGCGAGTGGGCTGAAATCTTTTTTGTGCAAAATAGGTTTGCGTGGCTCTGATACAGGCAAGGTAGGACGAGCTGAGCTCACTCTAATATAGTTTTTCAGCTGTCTAAACTCGAGAAAAATATACAATTTCCTGATCCCACTTTGCTTTCAAAATTTAGGACTCTACGTCAGCCAGTTCCTCAAATGCTTAAGAGAGCACATCCCACCGTTGGAAGCGCTTCTCAACAACATAGTTATATAGAATTTGAAGAGATTCGACATTTTGCGCCTTTGCTGCCGCGGTCGAGTTCTGTGCAGCTGTTCGGCTCGGCCTGGGCTCTGCGCGCATAGCCCGCGCCCGAACAAGGCCTCCTCGCACCTGGGTGCGAGAACCAGCGATACTATGCCAATTCTAGGGAACTGCACAGTGCCGTTCGGCGAACGGTACTATTGATTCGCCTCGGTCTTCACTTTCGTATATTGTACTGATAATTTTACAATAATTTAAATATTGTATTGATCTGAATTAATTTTGACGCCCTGCGTATTGAGACAAGAATGTTGCGTAATCGATTGTACTAACTAGGCTCCAGTTTCGGATTTCCTGCTCAGATCAACCAAACTTTCCATCCCTCCAGAGTCTGTGAATTGTTACCATACTTGTCTGGGAAGGATGAAGCGCTAATTTGTTCATCGGCTGGCCGCCGCATTGTATGACCAAATACGCATTCACATCGTCTCCATGACATCCTGTAAAATTACAATGCACGACGCATCCCAGAAGAAATTGAGTAAAGCCGATCTTTATCCTTCATCTTTTATATGTATCACTCAAACGAATAGGGTCGTCTGGACTACTGAGCAACTTTAGTATAGGAGAGGTGTACAAATTAGATGCTTGTGACCTTTACTAACATTGATATCTTTCAGTTTCTAAACACAAATCCCAATCCACTTGAAGCACAAGTATACGATATCCTAGAGCTGCCTGACAAGCACAGAAGTAAGGATAAAAGGGTAAAAAACGGTGTTAGTCAAATCCTTAAGGGGTGCGCCAAGCAATCTAATTCTACGGGATATCGTAGATGCAATTTGAATGCACATTTGACCTAAACAATGACTTGCTTAGCCAGCCGATGGAGTAGTCAATGTTTTCCCTTACCAGAAAAGTTTAGTACCTATCTATCGACCCCGAAGGGATGAAGGCTTAGTTGGCCTGGGCAGGGAGTCCGAACTAAGGAAACTGGTATCAGGTGCACGCAACAAGCAAAATTGTTTCCAGCAATCAAAACTGCAACTTGAACCAAGCGGCGTTAATCAGGCGGAGAAAAAAGACACCATACATTTATTTAAAATAAAAGGCTAAAGGACGGCGTTATTCAACCCGTTCCGGGATGTGCCACGCATTCGACTTCTACGGGATGTCGTGGGGGCGATTTAGTGCGTATTTGGTCATACAATGGCTTGCGGTGGCCAGCCGATGAACAAGTCAGCTGGCCACCGTAAGTCGGTGGCCAGCTGACTTGTTCATCGGCTGGACACCGCAAGCCATTGTATGGCCGAATACGCATTGAAATCCAGACGGTCCAGACAAGTCTGGTGCCAATTCACCGACCCCGGAGGGATGGAAGGTTTGGTTGGCCTGGGCGGGAAATCCGAACCAGGAACCTGGTATCGGGCGCATGCAACAATCACGATCTACGTACGTTGTTGTGGAAACTTCACCATGACTATTTCTTAAAGGAACAGTCCCTATTATTGTTTCTTAAAGGAAGAACCCAAACCGTCGAAGCCTTCCAAGCCTTGGATTGATGAATTGGTACCAGAAATGTCTGGGAAGGATAAAACACTGACTTGTCCCTCGGCTCACCATCGAAGTTTATTTTATAGACCAAACACGCACTCAAATGGCCTTCCGCAGAAGTAGAATGCGTGGCGCATCTCACAATGGAATTAACTAACGCCGCCCTTGATCCTTTACCCTATATAGGCCTTTCGCGTACAGTTGTGGAATGAAGGATTAGTCGACAATGCTCGGGGTTCCCGTTAGTTCCCCATCCAAGCATTTACATGACACCCTGCTTTGTTTAATTGCTTCACAGCGAGCTCTACAATCCCAGCAACTTCTAACGGGTGCAGCCGCCTTCACGGGTTTCCCCTCGACAATATTTTTTTAAATTAAGAATTATAATATGGGATGATAAAATGAGCCAGGTTATTTACTGAGGTGAGCTGTTGTTCTGTATAACTCCGTGAAAAACTACTAACTTACATCGTTTCGATTTAAAATATGTAGCTTGCTTTCAAGAGCGACAAAACGAAAAAAGAAAACCTCAGGCTGTACTAGTCGTGATTGCGCCATGCCTTCATTGAGCATCTCACGGTGATTAATGCAATAGTGTGATTGCCATCTTTACGAAGCTTCGCAATGAAAAATGGATGATTGCCCGCGCCTCCGATCCAAATTTTCCGACTTCCCGAAGCTTTACAAAAGCTTTCGTTTTAATCACAATAAGGAACAAAGGAAGGCGTTAATAAATCCCATTTGGGATGCGCCACGCATTCTGTTCCCAGATAATGTTATAGAGGCAATCCGAGTGACCATTTCACCTACACAATGACTTCTGATAGACGATCGATGCCAACGTCTGTGTTTCATCATTCCCAGACCAGTCTCGCCCCAATTCATCGACCCCTGAAGGATGGAAGGGTTCATTAGTCCGCACAGGAAGTCCAGACGAAGGACCTTTCATGAATGGTGAAGGTGGATCGCGCCTTCCAATGGACTGGCATAGGACCGCACATGAAAATGGGTGAATTTGGCAGATTGTACACGATGCTTTTTCAAAAGAAAAAAAATTGCAACAAATTGTTTCTATGAAAAAGTATTGCGAAATAAGCAAACGTGAACTCAAGGCGAATCGATAGTATCATTAGCCTAATGGTAGTGTGTCGTTCCCTATGAATGACACAGTACCGCTGGCTCTTGCACCTAGGTGCGAGGAGGCGCGGGCGATGAACGCAGAGCCCAGGTCGACCCGAACGCTGCTCAGAACTCGACCTCTACAGAAAACGCCCAAAATGTCGGACCTCTTGAATTTTGATAAAATTATGTTGTTAGAAAGCGCTTCCAACGGCGAGACGTGTTGCCGTGAGCATTTTAGGAACTTACATTCGTGATGACCTTGGTTTTGAAAACAAAATGAGGTTAAAAAATCGAAGTTTTTTCCAAGTTTAGACACCCAAAGCCACTATTTGAGTGAACCTGGTTACCTCCTTTTCAATTGTTTCAGAGCCACTCAAGCCTATTTTGCACAGAAAAATTTTTAGCCTACTGGCTTCTCTCTTTAGAAAGTTGCAGTACGCTAAACATTGGGAAATCCATTGCTGAAGGTGGAGCGCAGTGGATTTGTGGCCAGATAGATGACGTTGCCGCTTCACCTTGAATTTTCCCATATCTTCTTTCGATCTGTGTTTCGATGTTTGGAATGTCCACCAAGTACAGAAAAAGTTCCACACTACAATACCCTTTTTCACAGAAGATATAGCGCATGTAATGCAGAGAAAATTCGCCGCTGAAAGTGAGGTGCAGTGGAGTTGTGGCTAGCAAAATTTTTCTTTCTTTCAAGTTAAAATTGGCCCATCTGCAGTTGATCTACGTACCTTAGAGTTGAGAACAAGTTCTAGCTCATTAACTACCTTCTTAAAAAAGTTACAGTACTTGCTACACAGAAAACTCATTGTTGTGGAAGAATCGAGGACGGTTTAGGGATGCGAAATCTGGACATTTCTCAGGATTCGATACTTTTTCTAAGTCGATAGAGCAACAAGTGAATTTTCAATAGTACAAAATTAGCTATTCCCTGTGCTGGTGGTAGCACAATCGGCGGCTGTCGCATGCTGCAGAGCCGAGGTTCTCGGGCTGGACGCCGTCCAGGCAAAGTCGATAGATACTAAACTAAACCTTCAATCCTCCGAAGTCCCCTTATCGGTATCTTAGCCTTGTCTAGCAAGGACGAAACACTAGCTTATCCATAACGGCAATTCACTGTATAGACCAAGAGTAAAGTCCAAGTCTCCTCACGAAGCAATATGTATGGAGCGTCCCAATTAGGAATATTTTTATCTATTTTGCATTCTCTTCCTTGATGTGACTATATGAAGACAATTTTTGACAGTGATCGGTAGATAAAGCAAAAATTTGGTAATTTGGTAGAAGTTAGTAAAAATTGGAAAAATTGAAGAATAAAAAAATAATACAGAGTAGAACAATATATCTGCGGTCTTCTAAGCTTGGAATCTACAGAATCTTCCCTAAACAGGCGCTACTGTCAACTGCGCTTGCTTTGAATCCGAGCACTGAAATGTCCTTTGGGCGCAATTAGTGGAGACGTCCCTCGCTAATGAGTATCCCCCGGCGATTTCGAAAAAATGGAGGTCAAAAGTGAAATAGCGAAAAATATTTTTAGGGCGGTGGGTAGATCTCGTCGAGGAGATCACAACGGTGTGCGAGTTTTTCAAATAGGATGAAGATCAAGAGGGCTACAGCAAAAGAACAGAAAGAACGCGGAAAACGCGCCTGCCGCGTCCTTTTTCCAATCCTTATGGTGGGTATTGTACTTGTGTCATGCTTGTAAATGATGAGGTCAGCCATTAAAATGCTAAAATAAGGCTTCTACAGCTTCCTCTGCCTGATAGGTGGATTACTAAGAACCTATGTAATTGGCTTTGAGAAGGGCTTGCAAAAATAGAAAAGAGTAAATACGGGTGCATGCGGGGATACGGGGACGCGCCGCTGCTCCTATCGTAACCGCGTCAGCCAATCAGGCACCGGCCGAACCGCCCCTTTCGACCATGAAACCTGCGGTCATTTAGCGACTTCACGAAGACACATGGGAATTTCTGGGCCCTTCAGAACGAAGAACCGCTTCTTCTCTGTAATCTTGATCTGTGATCTTTAGTGCAGTGTTGTCCAAGTCAACCAAAACTTCTACTTTTAGAGGCTGATGCAAAAATAATGGCTGTCTTTGTACATGCTATGCCTTTTAGAACTTCCTAATAAAGTGACAGACATGAACTTCATACACTTTATAAGTAGGACGCACCGCGGGTTGCGGGAACGCGCCGCTGCTTCTATTATTCAGTAACCGCGGCAACCGATTAGATATCGTCTCTGCCGCAAAGGCAGGGCACACGATTGTTTGCCGCGATTACGGTAGGGGCTACGGCGCGTTCCCGTACCCCAGCGGTACGCCTTCGTAACCAGTACCATAATGCGTAAAACTGAACAATTCAGGCACTTTTCGTGTCGAGAATGTATGTGCAGAAAAGGCTACGATTAGCTGAAAGTCTGAGATTTCATATTATACATAGTCATATTGCATATTTTCATATTCATTTCGCCAGAAAGGAGTTCATTATGCGGAAGAGTTGCCATTCGTGGTGTAGAATTCAGTACATTTCTCACGAAAATTTGAAGAATTTTACAGCTAATAGACTGCTTCTTCCATTAGGAAGTGAAGCCGACAATTCTAGTCGAATGAACCTGTTGGATAAAATAGAGCTTCGAAATGCCAATCGCAACAAAATATTCTTCAGCCTCAATTCACTAAAAACAACATTGAACAGGTGCGTAGCGCAACATCTGTGTCTCACAACCCGCGGATTTTGGACTTCTTCGTTTCTGAGGTCTTCAAAATGTGTTTTTTAAAAGAAGCCCTGCTTTTAAGCAGGCTTCACTGCTCTAAACACACTAATCAAGAGGTTCATTTTCTTGGATGTAAGAGGTGTCATGAGACCCTATAAGAGGTGAAAAGGGGGCAGACCGTGAAAGTCAGCAAATCTTTCCAGGAGTTGAAAAAATTACAACCGCTTAAGGATGACGTTGACTTGCGATTTTATGGACCATTTAAGTTTAGAGGTACGCAGTCTCCGTTCTCTGAACTCACACTGCCTCGACGGTCTCGGCGACGAGGTCGGTGTTGACGCCGTCGTGGGCGAGGATGATGATCTGGCGGCGATTCGAGCGAGGCGAGCGCGACTCGAAGAAGAGCGACATTGCCTCGTGCAGCGCCTTCGCCACGGAGCTCGTCGTCGACTGGCGCGGTCGCAGAGAGGAGATCAGGTCCGACACCTGGCAGAAGACAGCTTAGGGCTAATAGTAACTGTTGCCGACTGTTAGTGAACAATGTCTCAGGAAGAATGGCTTCGGAAAAGGTGCAAGCTGGGAGCTTGCGAAAAATTAGCTACGTCTGTGCAAGTATAAAGTGACCAAGCGAAGCCAAACTGAAGGCACAGCTTACCCTCTGGGTGTCGTTAGCGAACGGCGATTCGAGCTCCAGCATTAGCTCCGGTGTCCGGTGGAACGAAATCACTCCATATCGAACAGACCGACCTTTCAGCACGTTTGAGAATCGCCTTAAAAACGAGGATGATCTTCGGCGCAAATTAATTGGCCCAAAAATTAATCTGTGAAAGTTCGATTAGTTTTATCGCCACGCGGTGGCTCTGTCGGACTAAATACATTTACCGGCGATACCAGCCAGATGGCCAGTGCAATAACCCGGCTCACCACCAAGCTCACTCCGAATTAGGGCAAACGAGTTAAGATGGCACTCGAAGACTTCCTTCTGCGAAAAATCTACAATGTAGATGTACTTGTACGTGCTCCCATAGCAGGCTGCTACAGACCACACACAAGTCTTACCAGTAGTTTGAAGCATATGTTATATGTAAACATGCTCTATAACACACTATAATACCCCTAGGTGGTTTACCTATATGATAAACATGGATTTTGCAAAAGTGCAAAACGAACGCAGCCTGCGGGATCCAAACCCCTGACACCGCGTTTACGAGCCCGAGCTCTTCCCTACTTCGCCACCTGTGCGCTGCGCTCAACCGCGATACGAGCTCTCATCCCGCGCGCGCCCGTCAGCTGTGAAGCATGTGAATCAACAGGGCGCCAACCAGCGACTTCCGTCGTCCCTAACTCTGCACAGAGTTGTATTGGGGTCGAGATACCTGCAGTTTGTTACTACCCAGAGAGAGGCGGTTCTGCCCATATACAACACTTGCGCCGTTCCGACCTACCGTTGAGATAGTATCCTGGTTAGGTCTAACTTAGAGAAGGGTAAGCTGCTCCCTTCTCAACTGCCAAAGCAACCAGTTTCTGTCAAAGACAACCTCTTCAACGGTGGATTCTATTCAGAAGACTCCTCGGCCCGTACAATCCAAATCCACATCGGAAGCCATTAGGCAGGAGCAGAGGCGATCAGACGCCGAAAACCGCTTCGGAGCGCGGCATAAGGAGGCAATCAATGGCTTCTAAATCAGCGCGTATCGGCCTCAAACAGCGTCGACTCACTTCAGGGTGCGCAGAAGGCGGTGTTGCTGCACGAGGAACGCCGTCGCGTTCGACGACGTCGTGTCGATCACGAACACCACGTCGGCACTCGCATCCGAACAGCCGCCTGGAAGTCGGCAATTCAATTCACTGTCAGGCCCTGAAGGCTTAGCACTCTCCAACAGACCCTGCCATTTCTTCAAAATCGACAGCTCTAAATAATAGAAATTCATAGAAAATTATGACATTCCTTACATCGATTTCAAGCGCTAAGACGTTGTTTAAAGCAGCACGTCTTCAGTAAACTTTCACCAAAAGCACAAATATCTCCGTCAGTAAAGGAGCCTTACAGGTCTTCTAGATATAACTTGTATTGGGTAACTTTATGCTTGGAGCTTATAGTTCGAATCGCGCCCACTCAAGGTTCAGTCAAGATGCTGCTCTACAAATCAAACGCACCTTTAATGTGTGTCCGAGATAACATGTCCAATTAGTATGCACGGCACATCCCAAAAACACTGTTAACCAAAAAAAGCCGGATATATCGCTCTTCTTTTTATTCATATTTTTTCTCAGAGAAATCTAGCAGTAATGCGGAGTACAAAGGCCGGCGAGTAGTTGCAGCTTCTTAAAAAATGCGAGCTTTAAACCGATTCATTGTAACCGGCGGCTTCAACAGACTTTACGAGCCTGGTGGCGAAGAACAGTCTTCGTGCTCTCTAACACCGTGTGTGTCCAGGAACTGATTACTGACCGTAAGAAGCGTCTTTTCGTTTTTGAGCCCAAGCTAATCTGAAGTGCAGTCGGAAGGGAAATTGAAGGCCAACCAGGAATGTCCACAAACGGCTTCCAGTTCCTAACAGCTTGGAGGAAAAAAGGAACGCATCGCTTAGTGTCAACAAGCCCTCGTCGCTGAACGGAGTTTCTAGATAACTCGTCCCTTTAGCGCCTAGTCCTTCAGGTTTTAGCCAAAGATGGGAAAGGATTGAAACCACTGCTATATCAGAGCAGTCAGAGCCAGAGATCATGAAAAGGATACTGAAGAAACGTTCTGTGAAAATTCTGGGCCACGATCTTTGAATGCCTTCAAAGATCGTGGCCCAGAACCATGGAACGGGAAACGGCTTAAGGGCCCTCGGCGAAAACCGTAAGTCCGTAGTTCCCATAAGTCCTCAGATGCTCTCGCTGTACACTCTGGAATTATTGTCTCATAGAAGAAAAATGTTGCGCAGTCGGTAGGAATCGCTGCCCCACAGCGCCTGCCCAGAAATCGATCGATCGAATGCGGTTCAATTCCGCGCACTGGCTGCCTCAAAATCCTACCTCTGAGGGTGCAATTGCTAATAAGCACTGTAGAACCTTGCAGAGGCCAAACATACAAGGTATCGTGTCAGAGTAGAATGCGCCACGCTCCACTGACCGGCTACGCCAACCGGTTTTTACTGATAACGATCTCTAGATCCCAGCGCTTTTTCACTGCCTGAAAAGCTCTATTTCAATCTCAGATATGTTGCTTCAAGCGCAGACATTGAAAAAACCCCGGACTAAAATCGGAGCAGCTTAATTCGACTGGCGAAAAAGCCGTCCAATTATTCCAGCCCAGTGAGGTCGATCATTTGGCAAGAAGTCTGTCAGGAGAGGACAACACACTGAGTCTTCTGCCGATGGTCTTTTCTAATGAATGACATGCACGCTGAAACGCTCCCAAGGCATCATTCAGATATTGAATACGTGGCGCATCCCAAAATTAGCTCAGACCAATGTGTGCATTCCCCACGTCTCACAAGTTTCTAAAATGGTAAAAAACATAGTGAATGGTTGCCTATCCAGATGATAAAAAGAGCAAAAAATGCTTAAAGGTTGGCGCTCTGCTTAATAATACTTTTCTGAGATGCACACTGCCTCCACACGACATTGTGCGGATGCATTTCGAGTCTGAACCTAGCATACCCAACCCTGTCAATTCATTTCTAACAGTAATCGTGGCTTAGGTAGCCTGAAAAAAAGCCTCAGCTGGAGGCGGGTACGGGATGAAGGATTATCCATTTCTAGCACTGGAAACTGGAAAATATCGATACATACAATATACAATCTTTAAAACGTTTAAAATTCACACAGCCTAATTTACGTGCAAACGTAACAATGTATGTAATATTTCCTGATTGCTTATCCTAATTGTCTCATTTATTTAAATTTTGTAGATCACGAAAGAAACACTTAAATACTGTATGAAGGCTCAACAATAAACGTTGGTTTTAGGGTGAGTCACGTACTACACCGATGACAGATAAAGGGCAAGTAAAAAAGGACGCGCTATCAATCTCTTTTGGGATGCACCACGCATTCTACATTTACCGGATGTTGTGGAAGCAAGGTAGCACTCCGTTGCAAAGCCCTTCTTCGGAACTGTTCCGCTTGAAGCTGCCGTGCCATCACCCAAACTCACCGTGCCCTTATCCCGTACTCCAGTGGGCCCTTACCCCTAACACGGTGAAGCAGCCACACAGCGTTACCGTGCCCACACCCAGCATGACATGTTCAACATGGTGCCGTGTCATCACCCCATCTGGGAAGACTCAGTGCTGTTCAAAATCATTGAGAAACTGCTGAGACCCTAACCAGATGTTTTTACAGAACATGCCGGAAGATTTTGTTTTGGAATTCCGAATGTCTCATAGCCAAAAGCTTTCTAACTCCTAAAGTGATGGAAATAACTTCGAAAATGACTTTTCCTGTCAGAAGCTTCGCACACTAGGCCCAAAAAATGGTTAGAATTCTTCGCTCAAAATGTCGTATACGGTCCTCCGCACCACCTCCTACACAACGTAAACACAACAGCCCGCAGTGCCAGTTTTATCGTCACGTATAGTTTTGGTCTGCGCCTGAACCCCACGTCTCTGCACTCACCCGACTTCTCGCTAATGGCTCCCGTTGCCGTGGTCATCGGAAATCCAAAAACCACCGCCGCTGTGCAGATGGCTGCCTATAACGTAACCGGATCATCGAGAAAGAAGCGCTGGCCGTCGCCCTGACAAAAACCAACTAAATTGGCTTATATACAAAGACTATTAGACTGAAGAGGAAAAATCACCGAGGACAGCCACGTGAGCACCATGTTGATATCTGAAACGGGGGGCACCGTTAGTGGCAAAGTCTTAGCGAGCAAAAAGCGGTGGACAAGGACATAAAATGAGGAAAAGCTATTACTCCAGAGAAGCTGAACTAGAAACAGCGTCGTGTAAACGCTTAGGCTATATGGGGAGTTGTTCTTACGACATAAAGCAGGCCAGACAGGCTCTTCATGGCACCATACCGGTTGTCTTCAACGATACGCAGCACTTCAGCCTGAACGACTGTGCTCGGGATTATGTAAGAGAGCGGCTGGTCAGAAGGAACTTCCTGGACGTTTCCAGGGCCTGGTGATCGAATGCAGGTATAATAGACCAGATTGCGTTGGATGCAAGACCTATCAGATAGATCTAGGATTTATATGGATGATACGGTTTTAACGGCATAAGTGTCATTCATTCTCGAAGACACATTATATAAACCTTGCATGACTTCGGTCGGAATAGCGTAGAAAAAGGTAATCGGCATCGAATCGGCAAGTGGGATCAAATGGATTGTGAGGACTTTTTTAAAGAAATTCTTAGGACTTTTTGATCAAGATCAGCCCTATCCGATTATGCTGGTTCACCACTGCCTTACCTGGAGCAAGAACTGCATCCTTCTTAAACAAATTGCTGACAATGTGACGGAGAATTCTAGAAGAAACAGCATAATTTTTTTCCGATGAATATTCAAGATTAAGATCCAGCAAGACATTTAAGGCAATTCAAGTGCTTCTAATGCTGTCCAACAAAGAGATTGTTTGGACCACATATGTTGGAGAGTAAAGCTTCCGCGGTCCTCAGAAACATTTCGTGGGCTATAAACTTCTAAGGAAACATGGAGAGAAGATCAGATAAAATTTTCAGTAGATCATGAATAGTTCGAGTTGAATTCCACATCAAAAGGACGTCTATGAAACTGCCGTTTAACCTCTAGAAAAGAAACACCGAAATGAGTGCTGCATGCTGAAGTCTGAGAGGTTTTTCTCACCTCCAAATGGACGGCCTAGTTTGTTGATTAATGTCAACTGAAAGCTGCAAAGAAGCAAAGAGATTCTATCGGCCCGGATCAGGTTGTGCTGAGAGGCCGCCTTGAAAATTTTCGCCCAAACCCTTCTACGGAACGGTTTTCCGACACATTAACGCCATCGGAGGGGCCTCCACTTTCTATTGTGCCCTCGAACGCCATTAAAAAACGCCACCACGGATGTTGAATGGGTTTCACACGCAGGGTTTTCCCCGATCTAAGAAGAAAAAATCGGAGGTGAGCAGCGAAAGAAGAGAAAGAGGATCGAGGTCGAACATGGTGTCGTGGAAGGGAACGAGTCAGAACTGTGCGCTAATGGAGTTAGCGCCTGGCCGAGCTTTTTGAGGAACTGGCTCGAACGAAATGAGTCGCCGATTGCCGGTACAATGTTCGGAGGAACATCTCCTCGGCCGGCTGTTTGTCATGGGATAAATAAGGCGGCAGATCAGCAGCACCGAAGTGTTTTCATTCGCCGAACCACGAGGAAAACCAGCCTCTGAGGGTAGATGCTGGAGGCGACGACGGCCGACGGCCGGCGCTGCTTCGGACGATTCCGAGACCGGGGCCAGCGACGGTCGGCGAAGACTCGACTGACTGGTATCTACTACGTGGTGCAGTCGGGCGGGAGCAGGAAGCAGCGTAGTCTCAGCAACCAGCTTCCAGACGTGGAAACGCAACGCATAGCGAGTAACCCGACGCTGACCCCGGGGCGAGCGTCGTCGGCGACGACCGCTGCAGGCTGAAGGCTGTGCGTGAAACCAGCTCGAGTTGATGTATAGGCGACGCGCGATCACTGGCCGGACATCCCACAGAACTAGAAGAGTAGCCGCGCTGCCCTCCTGGAAACTCCAGCACCAGCGAAGACGCCGCTCACGCTCGAGTTGTTCCGCCCACGACGCTCGTAGGCTTTTATTGGGGAACACTCACAGTATAAAGCCGATCACAAGGTCGGCCGGCGGTGGGTAATCCGACAAACCACTTCCGAAGCGCAGTTGAGACAAGGGACTGGAAGAAGCACCTTCCAGTTGGAAAAAGTGGGGCCATGCACAGAAATTAAAAAAATAAAAGACTCACGTGCAAAGTCTACCTCGAAGTTGCTTTCATCTCCTACCTCATCTCCGTTCGAGTATTCCATATTAAGACGCATCCATACGAGAGTCGAGGGAAAACCAGCGAACGCGGAATTGAAAGCTGTAAACACGCTAATAAACCAAAAACAAAAACAATTTTGCTGGAATGCAATATAAGGGTATATCTTGACCAGAACTATGAAAAGTGTGTATATCTATAGATGCCACATGATAAGCGCGGGGGGGGTGTGTAGCGCAGTCGGAGGAGGCGCGACTGTCGCGTGCACCCGATACCAGGTTCCTGGTTCGAATTATCTGCCTAGGCCAAGTAAGCCTTCCATCCCTCCGGGGTCGGTGAATTGGTACCAGGCTTGTCTGGGAAGGATAAAGCGCTGATTTGTTCATCGGCTGGCCACCGCAAGTCATTGTATGGCCAAATACGCATTCAAAAAGCGTCCACGATATCCCGTAGAAGTAGAATGCGCTGCCGCATCCCAGAAGGGATTGATTAACGCCGTCCTTTATCCTTTTATCCTTTATATCTATAGAAACTAGGCTTTCTGCAATATTGCTTACTTGTAGGCAGCTAAAGGTTAATGCAACAAAGGAATACTGAATAGGCCAGTAGAATTATTGCTTGATCCATTTTAACCTGAAAATCCACTTGAGTGCCGTAAATGTGCTGACAGGCTTTTCACGCAGTTGCCAAATTCGTTAGAGTAGACAGGTTTCGTTATTGGGTAGTTGGCACGGCACATAGGTTATGGTTATGGTGGATCACAAATTTATTTATTTATTTAACTACGTCTCAAGGACGTGCACTTGAGCAGCAAAAAAACAAGCATAAGCTGTGCAACCAGAAAAAAAAAGAAACAAAACCAGGCAACAATATAAGTTTGAAGCGGCAACGTTATACATTAAAGCAAGAATCTCAGAAACCATCTCTCTGGATTGCGAGAGCCTATATAATGATGTCATGCTTCAAAAGTAAGCTCTGAATGACGCTGTGAAACCTCGCTGACCTTTTCTGATGGGGTGTGGTGGCACGGCACCGTATCGAACATGTCTTATGGGGTGCGAGCACGGCCAGGTGGATCCTAACTAGGGGTGCGGGCAAGGCTGGTGCCATGTGCAGTCGCGCTAGGACGTGGACAAGGCGATGCTAGGTGTTGCCACGGCCCGCAGAACAACATGGTAGCGATGCTCTGCACGAAATGTTTGGAACTGTTTTCCTCGCTGGTTCAAGAACACTCTGAGCTTTGATGCTGTACAGGGTGACCCATGAATAATGCAGATGTATACTACTGAGTTTTTGCAGGATGAATAATGCAGCAAACACTCAGTAGAATAAAAATGGTAGAAATGGATCAAATCTGGTACAATTTATTAAATTGATTACGCTACAATTGTTAATTTATTTATATTTGTTCGTGCACTGCAGATTATGGTGGAGAAGTATTAATCAGTATTAGCCACTCCTAGCTTGTTAAGCTAGACCGAGTGGGTAGCCTCGCAGGCCACGTCGCAGCACCTCCTACGGAATTTTATTCCTCATTCGTTCAAAAAATATATCTCGCCCTGTTTCTATTCCTTCTCTACACTTATGGAGCATGACTATTACTCTACGATAGCAAATGAGTGAAGACCAGAGGGCTAAGATGGCCACGTGCTCGTCCAGCACGGTGGGACTTTTCATTTAATGAGAGGG
>CANDYH010000101.1:0-30512 GCA_947396885.1 Heligmosomoides polygyrus polygyrus | reverse complement strand
ACAGACTATCGCCGATCTTCCTGCTTACCGTTGTTTACAAACTGTTCACGCGAGTCATTCTGAATAGGATTAGCAGAATCCTGTACGAAGGACAGCCATGCGAACAAATAGGATTTTGGAGAGGATTCAGCACGGTCGACCGCATATACACCATTGCGAAGCCCATTGAGGTATCGCGAGAGTACAAGCTGCCGCAGTGCCTTACGTTCATCGACCTGAAAAAAAGTGTTCCACTCCTTCGAAACCGAAGCGGTTATCGAAGCCCTGCTCTCTCAGGGCCTTCCTACTCGGTAAATCACAGTACTTCGAGAGTGGCACAGTGGATTCGCGACCAAGATCTCACTATTCTACAACGACGTCGTCATAGGTAAAGAGAGGTGTTCGACAAGGAAAAATCATATCACCAAAGCTCTTCAGTGCCACTGTCAAAAACGTCATGCGCGAACTAGAATGGGAAGACATGGGAGTAATGGTCGACGGCCGGCAACTGCAGCATCTTCACTTCGTTGACGACATCGTTCTCATAACACCGAGCATCAGTCAAGCGGAGCGAATGCTGGCCGACTTCGATCGTGTATGTAGGAACGTTTGACTGCAGCTGAATCTTAAGAAGACGATGTCCATGAGGAACGACGAAGTTTCTGATGCTCCATTCTCGCTCAGCGGAACGAACATCCCCGAATGCTCCTGCTACGTGTACCTGGGTTACGAAGTCAATATGGCCATCGCCCTACATAGCGTCGGAGCTAGGCAAGAGGAAAAGAGCGGCTTGGGTAGCTTTCAAGAGCGTCGAAGAAGCCAAAAGAAGGCAAAGAACGTCCGAATCCGTGCCCACCTATTCGACTCCAATGTTCTTCCTGCCCTAACATACGCCTCAGAGACCTGGGCTATACGAAAGCAGGATGAACACGCGATCAGCGTCGCGCAGCGTGGAATCGAGAGGACGATGTTCAGAATGACACAAATCACGCAAAGGGAGAGTTCCTTCGGAGTTCCGACCCTCGTCGACCATCGAAGATCAGAAACGCTGTCGCATGGGCCAAGTCGTAGAGAATTGGGTGGGCCACGTAATTCGCTTCTCAGACACCCGCTGGACGAGACCCATCACCGATTGGATTCCGCGGGATGTCAAGAGAGCACCAGGACGCCCACCAACGCGTTGGTCGTACTTCTTCGTGAAAGCCCTGAACGACCGATATGACGCGCTTCGTGTCCCTCGAGCAGGAGGATCCATTGGAGCGCTCTGGCGCGCGACAGGGACGAATGGAGACGCTGCTGGCGCCCGCTCGAGCAAGTCGATGATCAATGGTCGACAGGTGATACATATATATATATATTTATTTATGTATTTATACATATTTATCTATTCATGAAAAATTGGACGAAGTAATTTAATTTAATTTATTTTAATTTAATTTATGTAAGTAGGTTTCAGTCATTTCCGTTTCCGTGTTTCGTATTCCGGTTTCTGCTCATTTTTGAGCTCTTCGTTCCGAATTCCATCTTCCGCTTTTCTCGAAAAAATTTCCACACATCCCTGCTATAATTCTCTATACGACCTCTACTTATGCCCCAAGTTCTGCTATTATATTTGGGATCAGCGAGTCGTCATAGAGACCTGGTCTTCAGCCTTCCTTAGACAATGTATGCTACCTGTGCAGCTGTTGTTGGCTTAACAACAGCCGCATAAGTAGCATGCATCCGCAAAGGAATGCGCTGAAGGTGACAGTATATTGGTGCTGACGCCGTTGCGCAACGCATTATGCTTGAGAAGCGTTGTGGATCGTTACAAAGCAGTCGAAATACAGAATTACTCAGCGCGAAGCGTCCTAAAGGAAAGGACGTATGAATTTTGAATTTGAAACTGTGGTTTTTTTTTGTAAAAGACTAGTGAGGTTTTCTTCGAGTGTATCTTAAGACAGGGCGTCGCCGCTAACACTTCTTTTTCAGAGCGGCTATTTCTGGTTCAGTATATTTGATGAGTTCTGTGCTTCAACAGCGGCTTGTGTTGTTATTACCATAGAGGCACTTGTTATAATGTATGGCTACGGTGTGTGATAGATTTTCATTTCTTAGGGACTTGGTACTTTTCGGAATAATAGTTATGAATGACATTACAGCAGTTAAGAGTAGCTCGGGCAATAAGTCTTACAGCTGCAAAAGCCATTTCGATAGGTCTCTTTACGGTGATGGGAGGGGGGGCACTAAATGAAGCGTTGACTAGTTTCGAAGAAAGGAGGGAGAACGCTAAGGAACCATTGAAAAGACAGCCAAGGAAAGTCTCTTCCTCGCTGATATGTCTTTCGCCCTCGTTGGAACATCTTGAGAAAAGACGAGAGCGGTGAAAAAACCATGAGTGTCTGTCTATTATGCAATTGTTTTAGAGAAAAGGTGGCACACTCGCTTTGCGTCTGTCACCTCCTCGTAGTTTCGCGAGAACAGAACCCCTGTACGGTCTCTATAAGCCGTTTTCATCGAGTGTTCGAATTGTTAAGGGTACAATAATCTTCGCCAAGACGTCTTTGAAATGATGGGACGACCGGGTGATAGCGTCCTATCCTTCATTGGTCCCTCTTCGCCACTATGGGGATTGTGTTGGAAGTTCATCTCACCAGCTATTGGAGTGGTTCGTGTTCTAGTGAATGCTTTGAAAGCTTCGCAGTGCTGTTTCCAGTGGGAAAGTTTCAGCTAATAATGGTTTTCACGCTGATGAGAGGTGAGTTCACCGTGGAACATCGAAACCAGCAGTACAAATATCCCGCCTGGGCTATCGTGAGTTCAGCTTAGCATCAGTTCTTTTTCTCCTTGTTTTCCGTGTTAACCAGGAAAGGTGCTTCAACATCAAAAAATTGAAAAGCCGAAAAGTTTGTTTGCAATAGAATCAATAACACCTACATCTATGCGCTGTGACAAATCGCAGACACTTTTGCTGTGCAGAGAATGAGATTGTTGATTTCCCTTCTTTTAATCGGGCGGTGCCATTCAAACAGTTACATCCGAGCTTAGGAAAGCTTCCGATTCTTTTGAAACATAGAGTACTTCGAGCGCGTTTAGCTACTGTCACGAGATAAGTAGCTGCCGTGGTTCTGTGATTATAGCTAGCATTTTTTTGACACATGCTGTCCATGATCATCTCATCCTGTTTTACTCCTTTCTCGTGGTGATTGCTATAATTTCAGGGGTTTGGATGGTTTCTGAGTCTCGTTCCGCTTGTTCCTATTCCGATTTTCTTCATTTTGAATCTGCTCGAGTTTAGAAGACGAGGAAAGGTGGGCTATGACCATTTGTTCCGGTTAGGGTTTCTGAGACAGCAGTTGTTTTATATGAGGTGCGCTACATAGTTCGTCTCTATACAGCACTCCAATGACTGCAGAGCGGAAGGCCTCAATACCAGCGTTATGTCGTTTCTCAAGAGCAGTGGCTTTCATAGTTTTCGCTCAGTGACAGTGCTCTTAAGCGACCTACTAATTATAAGAAGAAAGGTTACGTCGTCTCACAGCTGACCCGAAGCTGCACGTGCAACAAGTGGCGCTCTCGGAGTGTACCAAAGACCTCATGCTCCCTTTACATAGTTCATACTTCTCTTCGCAGTGTCACCATCAATGATAATTTCTGCAGATCGGCGCGCGAACCCATCAACAAGTCATGCACTGCTATGTAGGAGATCGCGATGCTAACCCACTCAGAAGCGGCGCTAGACTGTGTTATGGCGTAAAAGTGTGCCATACCAGCGATGGGTTCGGGAAAAGATTGAATGCGCCAGCCCTTGACGGCTGGGTCAACGCGAACGCCGAAATGGAAGTATGCATCGCGCACTAGGCCCGCTTATCTTATGTTGGTGGGAAAGTTCTACCACGCAAATTCTGTCCACGTTTTACCAATGGCTGACATGGTCTGCGCGTACTATTAACCAATAGGCCGAATATTCATGAGTAGTAGTTCTGTAGGGCTACATAAATAGTGTGGGTCCGGTGCAAGAACAGTGATTGCTTGGGTTGGTAAAAGTAAATACTCTGCGTCGAGTGGTCCTACTAGCTCCTCCAACTTCGCACCACAAGGGCAGCTGCAATCAACATCTGCGCTGTATTTGGCAAGAACGTGGTCAGAAGCAGGACAGTAGGCTCCAGATGGTTCATTCGTTTCGAGGCTTCTCGAAGGTAAGCCGCACTACGGGTGCCATCGGTTGTTTTGACGGCAACGTATGAGGCCTATGGTATACTCCCGTCCGCGCGGGCGACGCCGAATTTCATAGTTGTGCATGCGCGAGGCGTCACAAGGAGAAGCCGTGAAGGCGTTGTCGCAGTTAATGACGAGTGCTCCTCCCTCGTGTCTGTCGCTTGTATCTGTGCACTGCATGGCGACGAGAGACAGGACCAGCACGGAGGTATGATTCTCCTCCGATTCCCAGAGGTGTAGCATCCCTACTCAGACAAAAGTCGGTTGTGACCGAGCACGAAAAGATTTGGAACAGATCTACTGCTACTCGGTTTGAACCTTGTCGTGTCTCATTGGTAAGCGACCATCAAAGGGCTTGTAACCAAGACTTTTGTCTGAGCACGAGCCACGTCACGTGGGCGACGGCGCGTTCTTGGACTTCATAATATGCTCTAGAGTTTGGTGTTCCACAATCTCCATTACTTGTTCCGGATGACCATCGCTCACTCTCTCCTTCGTTTTCGTATTAAGCACTTTCTGAGAGATGCCTTAACGGAAAGATGCATCCTGGGTCTTGCATATCAACCACACACGAAAGGCACAGTGACTTCTACAATAAAATCGCTTCCGAAACAATAGAGGGCCGACCTCGATTAAAAAAGGGTAATGCTGTGCTGTTACCGGGATTCCAAAAGCATGCTATAACATCACCTTCTAGTAAAACCTGCATCAGCGAACTTCTACGCTGCCCAACACAGAGCTTGACTGAAGCCTTGTAGTGGATATTGCTGCGATGGAGTAGTCCACCTTTCGACAAGCAACATATGATGGATAGACATACGATAGACGGACATTTCGAAGACCAGGCGCAGCAAGAAATCGGGATAATCCGATTCTTTGACTGCCCTCAATTGTGGGAGGATGTAAGTCTGCACACTAGACGTGAGGAGATTGTTATCGTGAATAGTGATCACTTTTCGCTGCTTCTAGTAGATTGAAATCGCAATATAAAGGATAAAGGTAAAGGACGGCGTTACTCATTTCCTTCTGGGATGCGCCACGCATTCTACTTCTAGGGATGTCGGGGAGGCGATTTGAATGCGTATTTGGCCATACAATGGCTTGCGGTGGCCAGCCGATAAACAAGTCAGCGTCTTATTCTTCCCAGACAAAGCTGGTATCAATTCACCAACCTCGGAGGGATGGAAGGCTATGTTGGCCTGGGTGAGAAATCCGAACCAGGAACCTGGTATCAGGTGCGCGTGACAGTCGGCACCTCCCCCGACTGCGCTACACACGCCCTTGTACGCAAATTACGCAATAACAATAAAAAATTTCGCTGCTCCGGGCGTTCAGGGTGCTCAGCGTCGGTGAAGAAGGGTGACTGAATATGTCGCTCCGCTTCGTTAGGAACTCGTCGCTCGGAATTGGAAGTTTAAGCGGGATCATACACAGCGAAAAGTGATCTGCGATGAATGTATGAGCCATTTCTTCTTTAATGGTTGTCCGATTTCGCGCCTCCTTCCCCACCTGAGCGCTAGCATATGTTCTGCTCCGCGGTTGATGTATAGCCTAACTCACGGAGCGTTTTTCGAACTTGGCTCTGCAGCACAGTGAAAATTGCCGCAGCGCTTGGCAGCAAATCTCCCGATAGTGCACGCAGGAGTTGTAGGCCGAAGAGTTGACTACGCTTACCGTAGTACTATGTCGCGAAGTGGCTTCATTGCTAGACGTGTATGTATCCTCTGTTTCAGCCGTTTCGAAAGCTCTTCACGATCCAGCCGTCGCTGGTGTCGTACAACCGTGTGATAGGAATCTCGCAGTTCGGAATACGGCCCAAGTATCGAGACGAGGGCTCGCCTCAGTCGTCCGCATCTTTCTCTGTCAAGTCCATTGCACAAGCCATGTCATAGGGACGTTCGTCGGCTTGGAGAGATGTCTACGGAGTTTCTCGAACAAACTAAAGAAAGAAATATTACACTGCAATCACTCTATCACTGTGTGTATAATCTTAAGTTTGGTTGAGTGGTGTCGCTTGGTTGTGAATGAAGAGTGAAGCTTATTCTCGTTTCTGAGTTTTCCGGCTTTAAATATTAGATCCGTTGTCGCTGTTAGAGATTCGCGGCGAATTGGATGCATTCAGGGTCTAACCATAAGAATCTACATGCCTATTCGAAGGCGCACACTTTCTTCCTCGGTGTGCCTGGATCACAACCATTCCCAAAGCCCTGGGGTTAATGAGAGTGGTGTGGAACCAATGTTTGCCTCCCCATCCTATTCAAAGCGTTGACTGCACCAGCCTCCTTCTCAATTCATGTACCCCTGACTTTCTGGCATTAAATTTTTCAAATTTCCGCGCCTTTTTTGATTTTGTACTGAAGGTCTGTTATGTCGTCCAACCTGGCTGGACGACATAACATGACAAGGGTAAACATTTTAACTGACCATACTATGACACGGCGAGCACTGTGGCGTGATCTCCTTACAAAACCACTTGGTGGGCAAAATTGCACATACGCGCTTCGCAATCCTATGTAATGTGAGACACCGCTTTCTGTCGAGCCACCCAAAGTCTGAGGTCCTGCAGGTAAAAAAATGGCGGGAATCATTAGCGGTACTTTGGTGAAGCCTTTTTTTTCGGTCCACCCGTCAACTCTACAAACACTCTCTGATACTTGGGTCTCGACGCCATACTACGAAACCGTCATATAGGATCAATGACAGTTTTAAAGGACGTGCGAGAAGCTCATGATTTAGGTTTCCTTATCGCGAGTAAGCTGTCCCAAATGATTCCCCAATGATTGCAGGGTCTTGATGAAAAAAATCAGCTATCGCATCTTTTCAAAGTTCTAAAATCAAATCTTTACATAAAAGATTACAAAACCTATATTCGTCCTGTTGTGGAATCAGCAATAACCAGTTCAGTACTGCCAGACGAGGGACATCGACCTATTAGAGAGAGTACAAAACAATTTCACTAGAATCTTATGATGTGGTGTTTTTCGAGGGTTATAATCTGAATAACGCCTGGTCAGGAACGTTAAGTTAGCTTTGGCCTTCCTTCATTGAAAATAGAAGGAAAATCTCAGATCTCGTCAAGATGTACGAAACACTTTCCTGTAAAATTTCCAATTAACCTTTTTGAGGCGGTTAAAAAGAAACTTAAATTCAGTTTTGGTTGTGAGATCACAATTTTTTGCTTGGAAAGTACGATGACCTGGAGAGATTGTTCGTGCAAGCTTGGTTGATCACAGGGAATATGATAAAGCAATTTCTCTGTTGACGGTTGCGTAACTGTCATTACTATTATTATTTGTGGATAAAAGATTTGCTATTTTGTGCATTTTGTATTCCTTTGTTCGCTTACGCTAGACTCTGATCTACGCCTTGAAATAAGAATAATAAAAATAATTTTCTTAAGCCAGCAAAACAAGAATCGATGCTTATACTATTAGGGGATTCACAAGTTCTTGCGATTTTTTGAGATTTTTGAGGTTTTTATAAATTTTGCTACCAAACTAACCCGTCTCATCGAAACATCGCCCATTTTTGTCGATGACTGTTCTCTATCGTATCGGCAATGAATGGATGCCGTGGCGATAGAAATCCGGGGGTTTCGATTCGAAAAAGTGACGAACGTCGGATCCGAGTGCCGCCAGATCATCGTAGCGTTTTCTTCCAGACAGTGAGCCAGTGATCGTAACAAATGGTAGTCAGTTGGGGCAAAGTCTGCTGAATAGGGTAGGTGAGGAACCACTTCCCATCCTAATAGAGCTTTTGACGGGTCATTTTTGAAGGATGCGGTATTGCATTGTCACAGGAAATAAATCTTGTCGAGTTGCGGGCATACAATTTGAAGCGCGTGGCTGAGTTCTTGTAGCTGGTTGCAGTACACCTGATTGTTAATGGTGGCACCTGAAGGCAGAAGCTCTCAGCACACAACACCACGAACGTCCCAGAAAACCCTCAGCTTATTCTTCCTTGGGTGCAGATCACCATTGGGAGTTGAGGCTTCAACTCTTCTGGAGTTCAAGCATGTTTTGCCATATGTGACACACACAGTACCCACTTCTCATCTCCTGTTATGAATGTGTTCTCACTTATTACTGGCATAGAAGTCTATGTATGTGTTGAACCTACTAAATCAATAGTGTGTAATGTTTACGAGGTAGGACATAGCACGATGTCTACAGGGGCCTACTCCGCCTTCAGGAAATAATCGCGTTTATACCCGCGTGGGCAGAGAATTTCTTGCTTAGCTTAAGCCTAATCGAGCTTCAACCTAATCGCAACTCTGCGTTGAAATAGGATCAGATTAGTCTCTTCGGCTGCTTATACCATACACAGTGGTGTTTTCGGGTAAGATCTCGATCTACTGGTCAGTAAGACGCTGCTGTAGTTGCAGTCTCAGGCGCAAATGGGGCATACACACGGAGAAGCCTATCTCGCATTCCGATGTTGGATTCTGTTTAGCAATCGGCAGAACAAAGCGTTACTTTCGTGCAGAATGGACTTTTCCGTGTGGCCTTTTTTGCTGTTTTGTTCCTTACTATAAATTGTGAGCGCCTCAGCAATATTGCCTTGAATTAGGATGCGCGGAGCACCTCTAATGTGTTAGGTAACTTTGAGCTTTGCTCCGGATCCCTTAAAGCTAACCTATAGGAGTGGATATGACAGTGAGCTCGTGCACAGCAGGGAGAATATGACAGCTGTCACCTACTGGTATTTCTCATTCACCTTGCAGTTGTCGATTGATCAGAATAAGGATAAAGGATAAAGGACGGCGTTATTCAATTCCCTTTGGGATGCGCCACGCATTCTACTTCTAGGGGATGCCGTGTAGGCGAATTAAATGCGTATTTGACAATGCAGTGACTTGCGGTGGCCAGCCGATGAACAAGTCAGCGCTTTATCCTTCGCAGAGAAGTCTGGTACCAATTTACCGACCCCGGAGGGATGGAAGGTTTGGTTGGCCTGGGCGGGAACCTGGTATCGGGTGCAGGCCACAGCCGGCGCCTCCTCTGACTGCGCTTCACGCGCCCTGATCAGAATAAAGATCAGCAAAGGATCGACAAACTTATAACAACTTATAACTTATACTTACAACTACTATAACTACGTTACTACTTGTACTACTCATAACTTATACCTATTAGTTGTCAAATATTCTGATCTTATGGTTAAGTGCGTAGAAGGCACACGGGGGCGGCGCCGGCTGTTTCTTGTACTGGATACCAGGTTCCCGGTTTGGACCTCCGCGCCGGCTAACCAAGCATTCCACCCCTTCGTAGTGTGTAAATTGTCGTAGAACTTGTCTAGAACGAAAAATACACTGAGTTCTTTATCGGCTGGCCACCGTTGGCCATTGAATAGGCCAAATACGCATTCAAATTGCATCCACGACACTCTTAGAAGTAGAGTGCATGGCGTACCCAAAAGGGAGCGAATAACGCCATTATTTATCCTTTCATTCTGGTCAAGAAGGTTAGGTTCAATCTGCCTAACCTGCATGATCACCTTTATGCTCCCCAACAGTTCCACATATGCATGAGTGCTGAACCACTGCGCACATGCTTCTTGAGCGCGCCTTCTCTTACGCTCTCGTAGTTCTTATATTTTTTCAGTGTTTGCGAATCTCCTAGCTATGACAGGAAGCTGCGTAGCGATCGTCGACGAAAAAAGTTGCTGCTGTTTATCCAAGCGCTTAGGAAACTGAACACGAGCTCAACAGCTAGCACGCTCTTGTCAGCGCCTATTCCTGCTCCAACACAATTTCCTGTTCAGTTGACGAATTATATTCAATTCGTTCGTATTTCAGTTATTTTAGCTATGACAGCAACAATTACATGAGTATTCTACCACAAGTAACGGAAAGTGTTAAGCAGAATGTTGTCGCTATGCTGAAGCTCCCGTGCACCTGATTGGCTTCAATTACATCTTCCCGGCCGTGTAAGCAACACAGGCGGTTAGGGCGAATAGGCTGCCGGCTGCTTGGCAAGAAGATCAGAAGCAAATCGAAAGTGAGTCGAATCCATATCGGATCCCACCAACTCTGATAGGCTCCCGGCAGCCTGTGCTCATTCAATTCTTTAAATTTCATCGTTGTCGTCAGTTGTTCATGTTAATCTACTCCTTCTGTCACATTCTACTACTTTGACACGCCACTATTATCGTACAGTCTGACACGGATACTTCCGACGAAATTCTATCATTACAGTACTTATGGGCTTACCAAGTAGATATTGCTTTGTAGTAGTTGTTTTTGAAATTACTTCTTTCTCGTATTAAGGACAATTAATGCTTTGCTTGGAGGCTACTCCTCCCTCCGAGTGTCTCCCTGACGTCGACGTGCGCACGAGTTTCCTTTTTCCCTTAAGATGAATTACCCTTTAAAGGCTACACCGTAAACGTTAAACAATCTGTTGCTGCACCTCGTATGAGCACACTTAGTGAAAGGGGCTTCTTTCTGCTTATTCATATTACAAACGATATGGACCTTTCCCAGGTTTATAAAAAGCTACCGTCAACTGTAAAGCTGATTTTCATTCCGCATTTATTCAGCGCATACCCACTACGCATTGCATGAAAAGGTTGGAAGCGTGGAAGCGTTTTCTATGGTTTAAAGTCTTTTCAAACACAGAGTTTAGCTCATGACCACTGATTTTTTGATGAGTCGTGAGAGCTATGTATGCAGCTATGCATAGTTGCGTATCTTCATACACATTTACGTTGGCTTTCACTATTCCGATTGTTGTTTGCTTATTTGTTGTAGTCCCCTATGGTCTAAATGTGTATATGTACAACTTATGCGTCAACGTCGTGTTCAGTTGTTGTTCTCTTATGCAGTGATGCCCTCTTTGAAACTCATCCTTAATCTACCATTTTCGCTTCTGACAGGTCACGGGTTCCTTACTTGGACGCGATGAAATCCAAATTTATACATTCTTTCTAGCAGCTGTACCTCTTCAATTCTCAGTGGAACCGATTCACTTGGCGTACTATTACAAGCCGCCTTAATTTCTCGATGGTCTAGTTGTGTGGTCTGGGACCTCCTAACGGTAGCGCCAAGGGTTTTCCTATCGCCATTTTAAAGGGCCCATTTTCATATACCTATGCAGGGCCTGCCTTGGCTCCCGTTCGCAGTAGCATCTTGGCCAGCCTCACCGTGACTATATAATTCTCGATGCCTCTTCTACCCACTGCTTCCTTTTTACTGGTCCATTCCTGCTAGCTTTCTCTTTCATTTCACTCGTGATCAAGGAGGAATCCTGACCTTTTCAGCACTTTGAGTCCTCCTTCATTCCCTTATTTCAGTTCATTTCGTTCTCATTCATTGTCGATTCTGTTCTCTATGTTTTTATATGCTCTTGATTGGATTTTCAAGTAACAAGAAATCGCCCGATCGCCGTTGCCGTCCCTTCTCTGCAGCTGCCTTTTCCTTCCACTACGTATTTGTTACTGATCCACCCCTGCTAGCCTTTTCTTTTTTTCTTTTTCACTCGTGATCAAGGAGGAATCCTGACCTTTTCAGCACTTTGAGTCCTTCTTCATTCCCTTATTTCAATTCATTTCGTTCTCATTCATTGTTGATTCTGTTCCCTATGGTTTTTAAGCTCTGATTGGATTAGTTTCATAAAATAAATAAATAAATAAATAAATATACAAATCACTATATGCAAAGCCAACATATTCCTTTTTATCCTGCTGCCAGTCTTATTTATAGTAATCCACAGCTCCTTATATCTCAGCCCTTTGTACTTTCACCTACGCACGTTTTTCTACCTAAAAAAATTGCCAAAATGTATATCTGCACTTTCCATTTCTTGCTAACTTGCCTTTCACTAACTTGCCTTTCACGAGGGTGGTTGGTATAGTAATATACCGCTGGGTTGGAAATGATCACTTATTTGGGGAGCTATTTTTCTTTTTTACATATACTTTCGAAGGTTCACGTTTTCTCCGTACTGACTATGTACTCCAACATGCGTGTCCTCCCTTCTATGCCATCGCCTGGGGTGCGTATCAGTTTAAAGAGGCATTTGAGATACAGGGCCCGCCCTAGGATCGTGCGCATAAAGGTCGTAGACGTAGTGCATTTTTACGCTCACGAGCCATATGTCTTTACGGTAGGATTTTTGTTTTCCGTCCTTTTTTTGAAAACAGCATGGGAATTATTTTTCTTTACTGAGCACTCAAGTGCTGGGCTAGTCATTCGGCAAACCAAAGTGCCAATCCCTCGTTCAATTTTTTTTCGATTTTCTTTCAAATTCCTGCGCAGTAGATATGTTTTTGTGTAAGGTAGACTGTGTTCGGTGCAGAAGGGATACCAAATTTTAAACCACTAAGCTGTTATGTTTGAACCAAGTCTCACGGCGATCACAAATCCCAATATCATAGTGAGACCACTCTGGACTCTGCTTCCAGTTTCCTCCTAACGGCTTGTGTTTCTCTTCCTTCTACAATTAGTGGATGATTCCGCGTGCTCTGCTTACCCTATGACGGCATTTTTATCGATCGTTTTGAGTAAGTTTTCTTGTGTTTTTTTCTAGGTTTTATTAGGTTGGCAACTAATTTCGTGGACTCTTAAGAATCTTCAGCAAAAGTATTTATTAACAAATAACTAATGAAATCTTTAATTAAAATAAGATCCCTCAGAACGCAGAAGTGCTTACCATATATCAGGTAGCTGGTCTATCCCACGGCCGTGGAATTATTGTGCTTTTAAGGCCAAGAATCTTTGGAAGTGCATTTTGACCCGGTCCACATTATTAAATCGTCTTCCAACCAAGAAGCACTGCACCAAACTAAAAATGTTGTAGTCATTCGGCGCAAGGTCTGGGCTGTAAGGTAGATGAGGTAGACGCTCCCAGCTAAGGTCTTCGATTTTTTGAAGCTTCCGATTCGTGACGTGTGATCTGGCGTTATCTTGCTGATAGATAATTCCGCTCCTGAAAATCTGTCTGAACCGATTCCAGCGAAGTTCAGCCTGCGCGCGGCCATGTTGAGAAGAGTAGATTTCGGCATCAATGCTGGAACTGTTCTTGACGAGCTCCCAGAAGGTAATACGTTCTTGACACCACCAAACGGAGGGAACGTAGCGAACCGGACGCCTCAAAAAATAGAAGATCTTGACTGGGAGCGTCAAACTCATCCACCTTACAGCCCAGACCTTGCGCCGAATGACTACAACATTTTTAGTTTGGTGCAGTGCTTCTTGGTTGGAAGACGATTTAATAATGTGGACCGGGTCAAAATGCACTTCCAAAGATTCTTGGCCTTAAAAGCACAATAATTCTACGGCCGTGGGATAGACCAGCTACCTGATATATGGTAAGCACTTCTGCGTTCTGAGGGATCTTATTTTAATTAAAGATTTCATTAGTTATTTGTTAATAAATACTTTTGCTGAAGATTCTTAAGAGTCCACGAAATTAGTTGCCAACCTAATACATTTTGCCAGCGTATGTCCATTATGTTTGCTCCGTTTTGAGCGCGTCCTAGGACGTATATAATAAGTAAACAATTAAATATGCTTTATCCAAAATGGAGATGGAATTCGTTGCTCATAAGGTGAAGATGGGAGACCTTAAAAGAAATTCGGTGCTGACAGGGCACATGCGCAATTCCTTTCACGTGCTCTGATGCGTACGATATCTGCGCAAAAAAGGGAACATTTGAGCTATTCAGAGCATTTCATTTGGAACACGTGAACAGCAGCGGGCGCGTGGTAGCGCAGTCGGAGGAGGCGTCGGCTGTCGCGTGCACCGACCTACATTCTTGGCTTCGATTTTCGGCCAGACCACCCAAGCCTTTTATCTCTCCAGGGTCGGAGAATTCGCACACACTTGGCTTAAAAGGGTTAAACACTAAATTGTCTAGCAGCTGGCCACCACATGTCGCTATATAGACTAAACGATCATCCAAACTGCCTCCACGACATCACTTAGAAATGAAGTTTGTGGCGCATATTTTAAATTGATTAACAATGTCCTTTTTTCTTATTTGTATGTTGACAGTGTTATCTGAAGGTAGTAGTAGGTAAACGTCAAAGTGCTAAGCGTTGAGATTGGTCATACCACCTTTTCACTGAGCTAAAAAGAATTTTGCTTGCCACATCTTTCGAAACATGATACATGACAACGCTAATTTCTTAGCATTCTGATCCAATGGAATGCAAAATGCTGTCGGATCTGCGATTCGTATTATTTTGCATGCATTATTTCCTTTTAGAAGGCATCTCAATATATGAAAAAGCATTTGGTTATAGCTAGTCTTGCTAAGTGTATTTTGCGACGAAGGCGCCTAGCACACGATTGCTGAAACTTTCTTGAAGTCTGCGAAAACGAGCGAGAGTCGGACCTTTACCGGGTCGCAGGCTTTAAACAAAAATGTTCCAGACTTATACTCATTTATTCCGTCGGGTAGTCGACAGCAGCAACAAAGAAGATGTCCAGTCCTAGCCATTTTCTGAGCTTGTTGCCTGAGCGATTTTTGCTTACTTTTTTTAGCGAACACGATAACAAACGGTGGTCACCGTACTCGAGCATTTTCGAATAACAAAGTACGTCTAAATTTGAGAAGTAAAAATATCTGGCGAGTTGTTATCCTCGCCTGCCGCAGTCACAGTTTTGTCCTCCACTATTGCTCCAAGTTATGATCTTTGAGCTAGGGTGATGCTACAAGCAACTGTCTCCGTGTTTCAAGAAAAGTGGTGTGATAATTCATGGATCTGGAGCGTTCTTCGATGCTATTATTTTATGAAGATGAGAACACGACAGAGCTTCCATAAAACCTAGACTTTAGGATCCATCGTATCTCCGTTTTTAACGTTGAAGGTGCGTTCGACGTGCACAACGACATTCTGGAGAGAGGAGACGATAAACTCTACTTTCTGGTGCGTTTAGTGTCAAATTTTGGACTAGAATTTGAGGATCTAGGTGCGAGCTGCACCCAACACGGATTTCTGATGCATGCGATGGAACAGGCTTCTTGTAAACTCCGCTTCTGCCTTAATGGATACAAAGAGTTACGGGTTACATAGAGTCCCTAGCAAATCGTTTTCTGAGGACAATTTTTCCATCGCTATTTTGTTTAGAGACTGTCTCTTACTGATGCCGGATGCGATAGAGTTCTATTCCGCGTTTAGACCAACCTTATACATACAGTCCATCTTTTTTGAACAGGTAACTGTAATAAAGGATAGTGGATAAAGTACGAGATTAGTAATTTTCTTTGGGATGCGCCACGCATTCACCATATATGTATGTAGTCGCAATGTCGCAATGTCATGGAGGCTATTCGAATGCGTATGTGGCCAAATAATGACCTGTGGTGTCCAGACGATTGAAGTTGAAATGCGCCTCAGCGTCATGGAGACGAAGATGCTGCGCTGGACCGCTGGAGTCACGCGCATGGACCGCATTCGAAATGATGCTATTCGGCAGAAGTTCGGTGTCGCGCCGATAGCGGACAAGATGCGCGAAGCTCGCTTACGATGGTACGACCACGTTCTGCGTGGGAAAAAAGACAGGCAAGATAGGCCTTGAGTTGGAAGTGCCAGGAAAGCGGCTCAGAGGACGACCGAAGCAGCGTTGGTCGGATACGTTACTCACAGACACGAAAGTAACTGGCGTCCACCCGGATCAAGCGCAGGATCGGGAAAGGTGGTGTAATGACACCAGAAGAACAGACCTCGCGACGAAGCGGGTCAAACGCTGAGGAAGAAGAAGAAAGAAGAAGAAGAAGAAGAAGAAGAAGAAGAAGAAGAAGAAAAAGAAGAGGTGTCCGACGATGGACAAGTATATAGTAAGTGTTTTCTCCTTCTCTGTCAAGTTTGGTATCAATCCACCGACTCGAGAGTGATGATTGGCTCCGTTGGGCTGGACAGGAAATACGGTGCAACAACCTGCTTCGGGGCGCAAACGACAGCCGGGCGCCTCCTTCGACTGCGCTGCCACGCTTCCAATTTTCATACGTAGACTATAATGTTGGCATACGGTTGTTTTCACCCCGATGCTCAACACGTACGTTTCAGTTGTTGTCCACACTAATGATCAGAAAGGAAAATAGCATGCACAGTTCATCCAGGGAGCGGTGAGTTTTGGTCCATTAAGTCCAGGACCAGATCATTTGAAAGCTTATCTTCGCACCTCTAGCATACCAATTAAGGGCAGTGTCTAAAGTGGTATTGTCATTGCCTCTAGACCTGCCTAGTACAATGGAGCGCTGAGAATACATGAGCCATAGGTGTCGGCTAGCTTAGATGGGATACTGCACAGTATCACCAGTGCTTCAACGTCTGAAGAGGTGCTATTCCAAGCAAGCCCGTTGAACCCCAGTTATGTTGAGGTGTAGTCCTCTCACTCGTCCGCTCATTTCTCGCTCGAGTCCACCAGTTTGTCGCGTCCGGCGGCAGAGGGTCGGCGCCTGGCGCCGCGGCTAAATCTCAGGCAATAGAAGACGTGCGGAGTGGCCGCGCGGAGTATCGCCGTCCTCCTCGTCAAGGCGGCCATGTGGAATCGGTGCGAGCCGATTCCCACCTAAGTGACATCCGCGACAATTTGTCGCCGCCGTCGTCGTCGGTGACGATTGGGCGGCGATGTTCGGCTAGCGGTAAGTGGCTGGTCTCATGGCAATTTGCGGGATACCACACGGACGGGAGCGTGTTGAGCTAGCGGTTCTTCTTCTTATGGTACAAGGTTTTAGCACCTATGAATTGTCCTAACTGTTTCTAGAGTCTTATCCTCAGCTGTCCTCTTCCAACAACAGCATTCATCTTCCTTTCATCTCCCGCAAGTAGGTCACCCATACTTGCTCATCCATTGGCAATAATCTCATTTGTTTGTCACCTTGAGAATTTCGTCCAATCTGCTGGTTTCTGGTAGTTTTTGAGGCACTTCGCTCTGTTTCTCTTCATGCACATCGTTTTTCCATGTTGCTTGTAAGGTGGTTGACCCTCTCTGCTTTTTCCGAAGATATTACTTTGTTCTTCTACCCTGTGAGTCCATCTGTCTGGTATGAGCTCGACTTATCAGTATAAATCCTGTCTTTTTCTGCTTGCTTCTCCAAAATACATACCAATTTGGAAGAGTGCAAATTAATTTCCCGTAAGGTAAAGCTGGTGACTGATGGTAAGATCAGAGCTAGAACTTGAAGGATAAAGGGTAAAAGACGCCGTTATTCAATCCAAGTTGCCTTTACGACTTCTCGTGGAACCAAAATGCGCCACGTATTCTAGTTCCACGGGAGATCGTAGAGGCGATTTGAATGCGTATTTGCCCAAACAATGACACGCGGTAGCCAACCGGTGAACAAGTCAGCGCTTTATCCTTCCCAGACGAATCTGGCACCAATTCATTGACCCCGAAACAATGGAAAGTTGCTGGCCTGGGGTAAAATCCGAACCTAAAACCGACACGCGACAGCAAGCACCTCCTCGACTGAGCTATGTTCACGTGCCCAGAAATTGAAGACCGTTGAAAAAATTACTTCCAAAAAATTACTTCCTTTTCCTTTTTCAAGTAGACCTTGCAACCGTCCAACGATCTGTATGACAATAAGAGTGAATCACTTACTATTAGTGAGGATGAATGCAAAGTCAAACCTCAAATCGTACGACGAACCTCAAGCCAGCATATTTGCCTTGTAGGAATTTTTGTCTCCTTAGAGTGAATCTCCTCTTTATCATCATCATTGTATTTGTCATCTTCATCTCCAGCTTCCTCTCTTCCACCTTCTTTTGTTGATATTCCACAATTTTCCTGAGTATCCAAAATCAGAATGCCAAATATGGCGTTTTCTCAAAACGTTTCAAACGGTGAATTGGTCACAGCATTTCAATGAGTGCACATTGCTTAGCTGAAAAGGGAAAACGACCTCCCCACGGATCATGGACCGATTTCAGAATATAGTTTGACTAGATACACTCTTTCCTAATACTTCTAAAACTAATTGAAAACTACTGAAAAATATTTTGCGCTAACGCAGCTGTAGTTCGTTTGAGAGTAATTAGTGTTTTACACAAGAAGGGCAACAGTCTAGAGAAACTGGGAGAAAATGCGCAGGCTAACAGAATATTCGAAACCTTTGTGAACTTGAATCATTGCGTGCGTTGCCCAACAAATTATTCATGACACAGTGAGTCTCAAATAGAGGCACATATTCAAGGTGGTTACACGTCTTGTAATTGAACTGTATTGCGAACCGTAAGTGATTCTCTCTTTAGGAGCGGTTACCTGCACGGTGCCTGTCAAGAGCAAATACCACACTGTCGCCCGGCTCGTGGTTTTGTTCTGTAGCTGCTTACGCATAGTAGGGCAGTCGCTCCGACCGAGGTTCTGTCGTTGATTTCCTGCGCCTGTTATGACGGTCGCTCCCGCCTGTGATATAGTTGAGCTTGTCTCCCTGTGACGATTAGACCTTAAGAACTGGATCTTATGTCTGGAGAGTTAATCGTGAGGAACTACTGCTGAATTACACTGATCGTTCAGGTTAATCACACTGGTTTGAGGAGCCTTAACAGGTTCGCTACCAAGTCAGCGGTACACCGTACCGTACAGGGGAAGGCGACGATACTATCCAGTAAATAAGATGCTTGCAAAGGAATGTATCACACAGATATGGCTCAGCAAACGAAACAAGATTTGGAGAAAGGTTTACTATCCTCAAGTCAACTGCTAATAGTGAGTGGATAAACTACTCCAATTTTCTTATGATAGCGTGGAAAGGAAGTGTGCTTGGGGATTTCAGCTTTCAAATTATTGTAGTTTCTTTAAACCTCGAGTGGCTGGTGTCGAGGTTGTAGCTCTCATACGATATTTGAATGCGATCAAAACTCTAGCGCAAAACGGGACTCCAACCCGCACCTCCCTGCTGACCGGGCGGGAATGCCATTACACCACTGGAGCTGTTTAATCGAATCCTGATGTACGGGTGAGTGCTGGTCGGTTCCACGAGGTGTGGATGTTGCGGTGCTTCTCGATTATCAACGAGACGGCAATCCTTCATAGGTTTTCTGCGATTCATCCCGTCATCAGTAAGGGACTCTTCGAGATCATGTGAATATGGTTGTCACTGTTCCAGCGCTACAAAACAACTTAGCTGCGTAACGTTTCGCTTCCTCATTGAGGTAGCCATTCAGCCATTTATATATGTCAGCATTCCTAACCAGTGTTGCTCCTTTGCGTTGGCGGCTGTGGTCTTCTGGGTGACGGTGTGCCTACTTTGTCGCGTTTTACGCAAGCACAGGCAAATGACGAGAGGCGATGTCCGCTCGCTGTACTCGCTGACAGACGTCGCCCGGTCGGCTGCCAGAGTTGATCGTAGGCGCGACTCCGGAAAAACTCGCCCCGCTTACTATCAGTCTAGTTCTTGGTCGTCGCTGTCGTCGTGCTTTTTCCGCACTTGTAATACAGTCCGGCTTCTTGCTGAAGAAGAGGTACTCTTGGGTCTCCGTCGTGAGCGGAGTAAAGGCATTCGAGAAAGTTTCTGCATCACTAAGAATGTGCATTGCAGAGTTCGAGGGCGTACAGCTTACCCACTGTTTATTTTGGATGGCAGTGAAAGACGAAGATTCAGATGGTGATCTGAAGCTTCAGGAATTGATTCCACTGAATGTTCTCACAGCGAAAGGCAGTGCAGTTATTCCCACAGATGTGACAGATTCCTGGTGGCGATGTCCGTTCCTCCACGTGGTGCCACTGGAAACTGCCCGCTCTGCGAGCTAAGCCGAACAGGGACATTCGGTTGCAGGCGACAGGCCCTTGTGACAGGCCGGCCTATGAAAACCCATGTCACATCGCATGGTGTATGACAGTTCAAGTTCCTCGAGATAGTGCTACGGCATCCGCGGGAGCCGACGCGCACTCGCAGAGCCCGGCGAGTGTGGAAATTATGCAAGGGTCCCTGATGCGAGGACGGCATCGGGGGGCAACTGAGCTAGTCCGAAAGTCCCGTAACGTAAGCAGGACCCGCGTGGCAACGCTGAATGTGGGTACGTTGACGGGCCGTTCGTGCGAGTTGGTTGAAGCACTGGAGCGTAGAAGAGTTGATCTCTGTGCGGTGCAGGAGACGAGGTGGTCCTGCCGCAAGTCAAGATACATAGGACGTGGCTTCAAGGCCGTTCTATGTGGAAGTCCCAGGACCACCAGTGGCGTCGGAATAATCGTCTCCGATCGATTTCGTGACTCTATTGCAAGCGTCGAACGCCTTGACGATAGATTGATGATGATCGTTGTCGCCGCTAAGGAGCGACTCTATCACTTCTTCTCTGCGTATGCTCCGCAGACTGCCTGCTCCGATCAAGCCTAGGATGAGTTTTGGAACCTGCTTGATGAGAAGACAGCAGAGGTACCGTCGAAAAATGTCATCATAGTCGCTGGTGACCTTAATGGGCACGTAGGTGCTACGAAAGACGGGTGCAGCTGTCATGGTGGTTTCGGATACGGATCACGTAACGCCGATGGTGAGCGCATTCTTGATTACGCGGAATCGCATATGGAGAAGCGGAACGTTACGCAGCTAACTTGTTGTGTAGCGCTGGAAGAGTGATTACCATGTTCACAAAATCACGAAGAGTCGCTCACTTATGATGAAATAAATCACAGAAAACCTATGTAGGATTGTTGTCTCGTTAATAATCGAGGCTCAACGCAACATCCATACATCGTGAAAGCGACCAGCACTCACCCGTACATCAGGATTCGATTAAACAGCTCCAATGATGCAATGGCATTCCCGCCCGGTCCGAAGGGGACGCGGTTTCGAGTCCCGTCTTGCGCTAGGGTTTTGATCGAAACCAAATATTGTTATGAGAGCTACAACCTCGACACCAGCCACTCGAGGTTCAAAGAAACTATAATAAATTGAATTTTGAGATCCTCGAGCACACTTCCTTTCCATGCTATCATAAGAATACTGGAGGTACCGCTTTCATAGTTTATCCACTTACTATTAGCAGTTTTCTTGAGGATAGTAAACCTCCCTCCAATTCTTGTTTTATTTGCTTAGCCATATCTGTGTGACACACTTCCTTTGCAAGCATCTTAGTATCAGTATAGTATCGTCGCCTTCTGGGTATATGGGTTGAGCAACCACTGAAATGGGAGCGAACAAGTTAAGGCACCTCAAACCAGTGTGATTAAACTGAAAGATCAATGTAATTTACCCTGGACGTTGCTTTATGCCGATGACGTGATGCTCGCTAGCGAAGATAAAGGTGAACTAGAGCGAGAGCTGCAAGCTTGGTGTGATCGCCTGGAGCGATTTGGACTCAAACTGAACGTGAAGAAGACCGAATACCTAACGACGGACCTTACTAAGTCCAGCTCAATCAAGGTTGATGGCATCGAGCTCCTACGCACTTCGGTTTTTAAGTACCTGGTATCAGCAGTCTCGTCTGACGGCAAACTGATGGTTGAAGTGAATTCACGCGTGAGTGCAGCTTGGTCCAAGTGGCGCTCGTTGACTGGCGTGCTCTGCGACAGGAAGATACCAGAGCGCTATAAGTCGAAGATTTACAGAGCAGTCGTCCGGCCAGTAGCCAGGCGCTGAGTGTTGGCCAGCGACCAAGGAAGTTGAAACGCGCCTAAGCGTCATCGAGACGAAGATGCTGCGCTGGATGGCTGGAGTCACGCGCCTGGACCGCATCCGAAACGACGCCATTCGGAAGAAGTTCGGTGCCGCGCTGATAGCTGACAAAATGCGCGAATCTCGCTTGCGTTGGTACGGCAGCGTTCTGCTTGGAAAGGAAGACAGCGTTCGTAAGATAGGCCTTAACTTCGAGGTAATTGGAAAGCGGCCTAGAGGGCGTCCGAAGCAGCGCTGGTCCGATACGTTACATTTGGGCTTGAAAGTAGCTGGTGTCCACCCCGATCTAGCGCTGGATCGGGAAAGGTGGCGTCATGGCACCAGAATAGCGGACCCCGCCACGAGGCGGGACAAACGCTGAAGAAGGAGAGAGATGTGACAGATTCCTGGAACACACCCATAAATGCAAAGGCTCCTCCTGGCTTCAATACAGAGAAGGTGTAAGAGTCTGAGTTGCACACTCTCTCTCTCTCTCTCTCTGGATGCCGTTGCTTCAGCTTTCTTCTGAGTGAATGAACAACAGTCAGTAAAGGCGCAGGCTGTCGTCTACACCTCGAATCAGGCTCTTGGTTCGGATTACCCACTCAGATCAACCAAGCCTTCCATCTCTTCGGGGTTGATGAATTGGTACCAGAATTGTCTGGGGAGGAAAAACACTGACTTGTTCATCGGCTGGCCATCGCAAGTCATTGAATGGCCAATCACCTGTATCACCTGTCGTCCCGTTGATCATCGACCTGCTCGAGCGGGCGCCAGCAGCGTCTCCATTCATCCCTGACGCGTGCCAGAGTGCTGCAGTGGATCCTCCTCGCTCGAGGGACACGAAGAGCGTCATAGCGGTCGTTCAGGGCTTTCACGAAGAAGTAGGACCAAGGCGTTGGTGGGCGTCCCGGTGTTTACTTGACATCCCGCGGAATCCAGTCGGTAGCGGCTCTCGTCCAGCGGATGTCTGAGAAGCGAATTTTGTGGCCCACCTAATTTTCGACGACTTGGCCCATGCGACAGCGTCTCTGATCTTTGAACGTCGGCGGAGCTCGGAACTCCGGAGGCCTTCTCTCACTTGCGTGAATCGTGTCACTCCGAGCATAGTCCTCTCGATTCCACGCCGCGCGACGCTGATCGCGTGTTTATCCTGCTTCCTAGCCTGCATTCCTTAGCCCAGGTCTCTGATGCGTATGTTAGGGCAGGAAGGGCGAAGGAGTCAAATAGGTGGGCACGGAGTCGGACGTTCTTCGTTCTCTTCACACTTCTTCGACGCTCTTGAAAGCTCTACAAGCCACTCTTTTCCTCCTGCCTAGCGTTAGGTGGTTGGTTAAAGTGACTTCGCGACCTAGATACACGTTGCTGGGGCATTCGGAGATGTTCGATCTGTTGAGCGAGATCCTTCACTCCCATGTCTTCCATTCTATTTAGTTCGTGCATGGCGATTTCGAGGGTGGCGCTGAAGAGCTTCAGGGATATGTTATCCTCTTGCCGAACCCTTCTCTTAAAGACGATAACGACGTCGCTGTAGAATGGTGAAATTTTGGTAGTGATTCCACTGTACAGCTCTCGAAGGACTCTGATGTACTGGCGATGAGTAGATACGCCCTAAGTAGGCAGGGTTTCGATAACCGCTTCAGTGTCGACAGAGTCGAATGCCTTCTTCAGGTCGATGAGCGTGAGGCACAGCAGCAGCTTGAAGACTTGCGACACCACGATGAGCTTCGTAATGGTGTGTGTGTATGTGTGTGTGTATGTGTGTGTGTATGTGTGTGTGTGTGTGTGTGTGTGTGTGTGTGTGTGTGTGTGTGTGTGTGTGTGTGTGTGTGTGTGTGTGTGTGTGTGTGTGTGTGTGTGTGTGTGTGTGTGGGGGGGGGGGGGTGGGTGTGGGTGGGTGTGTGTGGTCGATCGCACTGAATCCTCTTAGAAATCCTGCTTGTTCGCATGGCTGCCCTTCGTCCAGCGTTCTGATTCTACTCAAAATGACTCGAGTGAACAGCCTGTAGACTATGGACAGCAGGCAGATCGAGTGATAGTTGCCAATTGTCATGCCGTTTTCCTTCTTGTGCAGCAAGATGGTCTTGCTGCTCCTCCACTGGGATGAAACCTTGCGCTCCTACAGCTAACGTGTGAAGAGTCGCGTCAGGGTGCTGATGAGCGCTGGCGAGAAGTTCTTCAGGTGATCGGGTCTGATCCTGTTGGGACCAGGTGATGAACGGTTCTATACCGACGAGATGGCATGTTGGATCTCGGAAGGGAGAACAGAGAGGACGACGCATCCATCCTGCGGTAGATGGCATGGGGTAGGTGGACGTGACTATCGAAAAGATCAGAGTAGAAGTCGTTGGTGACTTTCCCCATGGTCTTTCTAGAAAGGGTGACGGTTCCGTCAGGACTCGGACAGCGGACATATTAGCCTCCTTAAGATCTTCCTTTATTGCCACTCTGCATAGCTTTCCAAGCTTGGCTCGAGAGTTTCCGGAGGTGGTCTTCAAAATCTTGGCTCCGTTAGCACTATCGCGAAGATGGTGCACGAATTCCTCTGATGTTGCCCGTGACGGTATTATCTTCCCGAAGCCGGCAAGACAAGTGTAAAAGTCCCAGTTTAGTGTCGCTCTGAGTCTCCTTCAATTTCGCGGCCTTCTCTCCTTTTCTCGAAAAGCGGAACTCGTGTGAGAGAGGCGGTGGTCCGATCCCGTGAAAAACTTGGGGACAACGGAGACATCGGTCAGGCAATACTTGCGGTTGTAGATCGGATTCCCACGTCCATCGTAGGAGGAAGGCTTCTGGAACTGGGAGTTTCCTTGGATGGTATTGGTCGACATCATGAACTCAGACAGCCTTTCAGCTTGCTCGTTCCAAGCCAAGCCATAGGTTCGATGTTAAGCTCTTCCGGCGACTTCCGTGGCGCGATTTTGGCGTTGAAGTCACTGACGATCACCTTGTAGAAGGTGAAGTCTTCCTTATTGAACTTTTCCAACTCCACGTAAAAGGCTTCGATGTCTTCGTCATTGTAGTCGGAGGTTGAAGCATACGCGACGGACACAAACAAAGCTGGCACCGAGCCAATTCGCTTCAGTCGCAGACGTCCGATTCGCTTGTCAGAGACTCGTACAAAACAGTGTTCATGGCCATGTGGACACCAGGTCCTCATCAACATGGCTCAATACGCATTCAAATCACCTCGACGACATCCCGTATAGTAGAATAGTAGAATGTGTGACCCACCCTAGGAAATATTGATTGTACATACCTAACGGAATCCAAGCAGGTCGTGAATATGATGGCGCAGTCAGACATTACCTGCCACTATGCCGCTGGTGGGTGTGGAAGAACTGTGACTACCCTTAATCCATCCACTCCCACTCGACTTTAAAATGAAAGCTTATTTACAGTACACAAGCACAGCTTCTAAACCAATCTGATTCCTTCTATTCTCTACCTTTGGAGAACATTACGAACACTTGCTGTCGTCTCCTGATCGGTTTCTGAAAGTCAAGAACGGATAAAGTTGACTGTAGCCAACACCAGACTTTTATGCTAGATAGCTTTTAAAGCAAGGAAGATGAAAGGTGATTGAGAACAGCGTTAAGTGATCCATTTGTGGGATGAGCCATTGTACACAGCGGCGCCGTGTAGAATTCAGGTACCGGTTCGGATTCCCCGCCCATGCCAGCTAAATCTTCCATCCCTCAGTTCGGTGAACGGTACCAGACTTGCCACTGGAAAGGTAAATACCGACTTGTTTATCGGCTGGCCACGTAAGTCATTGCAGAGGCCAAATAATCATCCAAGTTGTCTCAGGATATCCCGTAGAACAAGTGACCGCGGCGCATCCCAGAAGCGAATGGTTAACGCCACCCGTTATCCTTATTCATTCATGCTTACACTTCGTATCGTACCGCACCTAAGCATGCTTACATAAAGGGACACGTCACGAACTGCTGTTTTATCCAGTACAGTAAAGGCAGCATCAGTGCCTAACTCGGGCATGCAGTGCTTTCTTTCGTTGCTTTTTTTGTAGCGAGAGGTTAACCTTTCCAGAGTTCATCGCTTCCGTGAAATCAGACCTGCCTGGAAAGGGCAAACGGCTGACCTACCTACCGTCTGGCAAGTCAAACACATAGCACTGTTCAAGCATGCCTTCATATTACTTCTGGGACATCAGTGAAAGTGTACTTTTTTATTTCTTGTATATAGTAAGTGGCTCATCCCACAAATGGATCACTTGACGCTTGTTGCGAATCGGTGGCCCCACTCGCGAGGGAGCATGCCCTGTTGAGTGTGGTCCCCCATTCACCCCGTGGTGCTACGAGGTACCCAAGAACCCAGGACCCAAGGGGGGACATAAGGGGGACCCCATGATGTGAACAGGCCACGCCCCCTCTTCCTGGCAGACGGGGGCCCCGCGTGGTGACTTCTATCCCCCGTGCTGGGCAGCGCCTGGATTGACGCACGCCCGCACCACGCATCAGTCGTGGGTGCAACTGTATTGAACCCGGACTGTATTGAACACACACAACCCTCAGATACTACCCAACAACTACACAATACCCCAACAGCAAATATACATAGCAATACCAATACCGATAAGACAACAGTGGGAGACTCACCACCTTCCTCGTCTCTGCAGGACAGCATAGATATAACCACGGTTTATTCCATACACCAGCACCACACGACCATAATAGATATAGCAGCTAGATACTAGGATATAGAATAGGAGAGGCCGCTCCGGCTGGTAGAACTGTAGTGGCTATCCGAGGCTAGGCGAGCCCCATCCAGGCTCGCCGTCCTCCCTGTATTGCAGCCGGCTGTATTGCGACGTGAGGAGCGGCAAGGCTCCGCTCAGAAGATCCCCGGGATGTTGACAGAAGCGGGCTCACAATGGCGGCGCCCCAGAGCCGCGCCCGCTCAGCCGCTCGACGTGTCGACCGAAGTATAGAATGAGCCGGGCGGGGGGCGGCGCACCGCGGTCCCCGCCGACCAATAGCGTGCGCGGGCAGGCCGAGCCTCGGGAGCGCCTCATCGGGGTCCCGAGCGGATACGGCAGCCCGCGGGAGTTTGAATATAAGGGAGCGAACCATCGCATTCGCGACACTCCCGCCAACAAAAACAGAATGGTCTCCCGCGGGGGCTTCTACCGAATCCTGCCTTGCCGCATGGGGCTTAAGGCCCTTTTGGATTGAGTGGGAGCCGGCTACAGCACAGGTGGAACGAGCTAACCCATCCGGAAGCTTACGACCCAGACCCGAACGCCCAGGAAGAAAAAGCGCTGGGCGCTGGAGCGGTCTCGTCCTGTACTGACTAACAATACCGTGGGTCACAACTATACAAACAAAAATCAAATTTGTCAGTTGCTACCTGTAATGCCTCATGGATCAACTTCTATACAACTAGAGGCTTATAACCTACAAGGGGTCTACAGGGTCATAATTGGACTATGTGTAAAATATAAGTAACTACTACTATAAAAATAATACACTAAATGCTACTATACGAATGGTAAATAAACAACTAACAACAGAACAGCTAATAGGATCGTAACAACTGACATTAATACAGTAAATCATATTAAACAACACTGAAATGACTACAAAGCAATATACGTGCACTCACAACGCCGCAGGTGAGGCGGGTTCCGCCGCAGGGGCGTACTACCGCAGCTTGCTCAGTCCATCTAAGCCTGGCCGTACTGGGAACCCATCCATGGGTCGAATAGGAGGCTGCTCGTCGATCGCGTGGACTGGCGCCTGCTACTGAAACAAGGATGTGAGACACGCAACACCGTTCTGTAATGCCTAACTGGAAGATTAACTCACAAAAAATAAAATATTATAAATTACGAAAAAACTGTAATGAGTAAACAATTAATTCAGAAGTGGCTTAGGCTTTCGGTGTCCATTGAGCTGGTTGTCTTCCTGTCGCCGTGGAGCTTGTCGTCTTCGCGGGCCTTGTGGCGATGTCGATCGTCGGCCTCGGCGTGATCGTCGTACCACCGCTCCACGTCGTCGTAGCTCGTCGACTTGCCGCTCGACCCCATGGAACCTCAAATAACTGTATTGCGTAAACAATACGCAATTACATAAAAGAGGAACTCAGTGTGGGATCGGGAGCGGCATCGTTTATCACTTGGACTTCAATCCGTCCTTCCACGTTTCGCATCCTTCGAATACGTAGGTGGAGTGCCTAGCCTATCTCCTATCTGCAATGACTAAACGATTAAAAAATAGTGACAAGATAACTGGAGTGACTCGATGAAACCTGTAATGAGTGATTATCATATTTTTGGGGTTGTATCCCCACTGTAGTGACTTACCACGGTCCTTCGCTGTCGTGGTCCGACTCCTCCTGATCGCGGCCTCGCTTGCTGCTTTCCTCTCTAAGAGAGGCCTCCCGCCGCGCCGACGAAGAAGACGTAGGAGGAGTCGGTTGATGTTGTCCTGTATTGACTCTGGTCGCACGCGTTGGCATCCCAGTGGGACCGTAAGTCCCCTAGGACGCTGGCCTCCTCTTCCGGGGAGGCCTGACCTTCGGCCAGCGCATGCGCATCTTTCCAACGTTCATCGAGCCTCCTAAGGAGGCTCCGGCTGTATTGAGCGTGGTAGTTGATGTTGAATCCACGCTTGCTTCCTGTCGACTCGTCCGGGCTGGCCCGGCTCCCGTCCGGGGCAGTTCCCATCTGGTGCTCCGCTTCCTCCAGGGCCTTCCTAAGCGTGTGATGGTCTTCCTGATCCGTGCCTTGGTCGCTCCGACGGTTGACATAGTGGCAGTCCGACTGCGGGTTTGCCTGAGATACGTACTAAATGACTTACGGGGCCCCTTACGGGGCACCCTTCGCGACGCGTGAGGTTTAAGGAGGATGATGAAATAAATGCTCAGGATAGCCAAAAAACTAAAGGATCGGAGCGGATGTGGAGATAAGAAAAAACTACTAATACTACTACGGGATTAAGCAATCTGGCAAATATTAGAAGAAGAAGAAACTACTAGGAATCTAGAAAATATAATGATGGGATAAGTACGATAAGAAGATATGTGGCAATAGAACTGGATAAAAATGAAGGGGCTGTAATGCTGACATATGGAACAAACCTGTATTGCCGACGAGGAAACTGGTGACTCCCCGTTTTTACCTAACCCCAACTACTACTAAAAAAGAGGGGTGTGTGCTGTAGGTGCGTGCTGCGCCAACCCCTTGTGAACGCTGGCTTTGGGAGGACTCGCAGTCTCCCATCTGCCACGGAAGGGGGGGGGGGTTATTAAACAACCCAAAACAAAAGAAAGGGGAGGGGAAATATTACTAGCCAACCCAATACAAAAGAAGGGAAAAAGCTGTAGTATAGGGGGGAGTAATTACTAACCAACCCAAGACGAAAGAGGGGGGATAGTATAGGGGGGGGGGACATAGCTAGCGCACTACCCAGGGTGCTTGCGGGGGGACTCTGGTGCTGCGGCAGCGATCCAACCAAACACCAACACCTACTGCCTGAACCGGGTGGCCAACCCGTATGGCAGAGGATCAATGAGACGCGTCTCCCCTAGGTGCGACCAGGACTTACCCCGCCTGGTACTAACAAGCTCGGGCTCCGGAGCTCTCCTGCCGCCGACGCCCCGCGCGTCGCCCGGTCCCCACACCGCTGCACTACTGACGTACGCCGGCCCAAGCGCTACCCATCCAGTGCCCAGCAGCGCCTTATACGGCTGTCTGCCACCCAGCCGTATGGCTGTCTGCCACCCAGCCTGGAGTTTGTGCGCGCTGCCCTGGCAGTGGATGGGAGCTGTACTGCTTGTTTTGCCCCAACCCTTTCAAAAGACCCAGGGAAACTACAGCCGCCCACGGGAAGGCATGGTTCCCTCGCATCAGGGCGTGGTAGGGCCAGATTTTACAGCCAGCTGACTTAATGGCCAGCCGGCAAACGGATCCGCTTACCAACGTCCGATGCACCATGTTGCGAATCGGTGGCCCCACTCGCGAGGGAGCATGCCCTGTTGAGTGTGGTCCCCCATTCACCCCGTGGTGCTACGAGGTACCCAAGAACCCAGGACCCAAGGGGGGACATAAGGGGGACCCCATGATGTGAACAGGCCACGCCCCCTCTTCCTGGCAGACGGGGGCCCCGCGTGGTGACTTCTATCCCCCGTGCTGGGCAGCGCCTGGATTGACGCACGCCCGCACCACGCATCAGTCGTGGGTGCAACTGTATTGAACCCGGACTGTATTGAACACACACAACCCTCAGATACTACCCAACAACTACACAATACCCCAACAGCAATTATACATAGCAATACCAATACCGATAAGACAACAGTGGGAGACTCACCACCTTCCTCGTCTCTGCAGGACAGCATAGATATAACCACGGTTTATTCCATACACCAGCACCACACGACCATAATAGATATAGCAGCTAGATACTAGGATATAGAATAGGAGAGGCCGCTCCGGCTGGTAGAACTGTAGTGGCTATCCGAGGCTAGGCGAGCCCCATCCAGGCTCGCCGTCCTCCCTGTATTGCAGCCGGCTGTATTGCGACGTGAGGAGCGGCAAGGCTCCGCTCAGAAGATCCCCGGGATGTTGACAGAAGCGGGCTCACAATGGCGGCGCCCCAGAGCCGCGCCCGCGCAGCCGCTCGACGTGTCGACCGAAGTATAGAATGAGCCGGGCGGGGGGCGGCGCACCGCGGTCCCCGCCGACCAATAGCGTGCGCGGGCAGGCCGAGCCTCGGGAGCGCCTCATCGGGGTCCCGAGCGGATACGGCAGCCCGCGGGAGTTTGAATATAAG
>CANDYH010000100.1:0-18489 GCA_947396885.1 Heligmosomoides polygyrus polygyrus | reverse complement strand
TACCATTTTTTCGAAGAATGAAAAGCCATGTCAGAAAACGCGATGTTCTCTATACTCTCGTGGATACACGGAAGACTCGTCGAACGTAGATAAATTTTGGCCAACACAGTCATTTTCCTGTCACATTCCTATAGCCATTGGTTTCAGCTATTATTCATTTGTATGAAAAAGGAAGACGTTCAAGGCATAAAAAATTGTGTCATGCAACGCTAAGAAGAAACAGAAATTATTTCACAAAAAATGCAGCATCCCTTAGCGAGGTTAGTAAGCATAAGTAAAATGCATTTGTTTTCGAAAAGCTCCTAGTCTGGATGCGACTAAATCTCGATGGGACGTCCGCGAGAGGCATTGGAAATTTTTTAGGTTGAGTGGAAACTCCGTGAAATGAGGTAAACGCTTTTACATAGGCGATTTAGACAAAACAATAAAAAATTTTTTAGAAACAAAATGAAATGCAAAATAATAATTATTCTTCTATAATTAATATTCTGGATTTTTATCGAAAAACAGCGGATGCCCTTGGTTTTTGTGGTTCTGAAAATATTGGACTGTAGCGATTAGAAAACACTATAGAGTGTTTCCCTGCGGTTTTCCAAAGTCTTCGGTTACACAATTTATCTTATTTCATTCAAGAGTCTTTCAAAAAAAAGGACAAGAAACACGAAGGAACGAAAAATCTGTTAAAAACAAGATATATATTTTTATAGGAATGTTTTAACATTCAGTGCGCTTTCTGCTTGTGAAATGGCCACGGTTCGATTAAGAGTCAAAATTCAGATCAAGCTTTGGAACGCGCCATGTACGCACATCAATCCAAATGGTAATATGGTCGCATTCTACACGCCTACATGGCGTAATCAATCGCATACCTACGCATTCAATAAATTAGAGAATTTTGAACGACACAATCCGGTTCTTAAAGGAAAAACTAGATGGATGTATCGAATTTTACAGTCGTTGACCAATACTGGTATCGACATTTACTTGGCTCAGGATTAGGCATTTGTATGAGTCCTCGTTTTCTTTAAAAAATGTTGAAATAAAAGAGAATAAAAAATCTGCTTCTGCAGGCTAAAGTGATGTTCGAGCGAACAGTTTTCGTATACTCCTTTGAATTTCCAGGCTCCGATGCTGGCGACAACGCCGAAATACTAGTCATAAAGAGGTCGACATCAGTCTTGGTCGACAGCTGTAATTGTCTTCACCAGGTTGGTATTAGCAATGCAAAGATTTGTAAAATTAGGAAGAAAACAACAGCTTTATCTAAGCTTAAAAACAAAGGCCAACGGAAATCCAGCGATTTTCACATTGGTTTTTGGCAACGCCATTTCCAACCGCAGATGATTTTATGATCGACTTTTGATGGAAATGATGCAGTTGGAAGTTAGTAAGTCGACACTCATTCTGCACAACATTTTGAGTGTGATGAATGATTTTGTGAATATCATGCAGGCAGGAGTGAACTTGTCGGAGGAAATACCAGTCTGGACAGATGGTCACGATTGGCCACCATTGGAATCTTCTACAAACTGCGTTGAATGCCTGCTTCTTAAAAAAGCTTCAAAGAGCTGTAATAAACGATTGTGAACGTCCTTAAGAAGTAATAGAAAAATATTTAATATTTTTGTGTAGGAAAGGCATCGTTTTAGTTTTCATTTTCATTAGGTAAAGAGCTTTCTCAAGAAATCATGCGGCTGTCGCGTGCACCCGATACCAGGTTCCTGGTTAGGATTTCCCGCCCAGGCCAACCAAGCCTTCCATCCCTCCGGGGTCGGTGAATTGGTACCAGACTTGTCAGGGAAGGATAGAGCGCTGACTTGTTCATCGGCTGGCCACTGCAAGTCATTGAATGGCCAAATACGCATTCATGTCGCCTCCACGACATACCGTAGAAGTAGAATGCGCTGGCGCATCCCAGAAGGGATTGAGTAACGCCGTCCTTTATCCTTTATCCTTTTAAACAGCTTCTTCAAGAAATCATGCCGGCTGTCGCACGCACCCAATAGCAGGTTTCTGGTTCGGATTTTCCGTTCAGATCTACCAAGCCTTTCATTCCTCCGGGGTTGTTCAGTTGGTACCAGATTTGTGGCGCATCTCAAAGGGGAATGATTAACACCATCCATTATCCTTTCTGTCGTTTCGTAAGGAAACGATCTAGTTATAACAATGCCGGACACATGAAAATTTGGTGTCTCCCTATGTTATGAAAATCTTCCCTTCTTTATTGCTGCTTTAAACATAAGTCGAATTGCTTGAACGGATGAATTCTTGGAAAATGAAATTCTGAAGAAATGATGAAAATCAATTTTTCTTTCTAGGGAATTCTCATGCTTCTTAGAAATTGGTACAATACTCACCTGACTTGCAGCAAGGCGACGGTGTCTCGTGCGCTATGAAGAGGTCGCGTATTCGGAAACGCGACGTCGAGTAGGCTGGCACCTGCAACGGTCGGAGCAGATGTTGCTTACGGAACTCGTCGTTGCGCCACTACACAGACACACTCTACCTCCGCCGCTACACCTCAATCACTGCCAATTCAAGGACTTCATGTGATGCGGAGTACTGTAATTAGCGATGTACCGCACGAGGACGGATACATGCGGCTTCATGCGGCGATAGGCGAGCACGGACGGCGGAAAAACGGCGCCGGCTGCAGATGGAGGGCACGCGCTCGCGGTTTTTCCTCGTTGACGTTTAGCGATTTGGAGCAACAGGACCTTTAGCGGGGCATCTAGTAGACCATTGCAAGTCCAAGATGGAGGTGTTGTTGATTTGCAACAATAACGGGATTAGAAGAGAATACAGGCAGGAATTTCCTCTGGAGACAGTCTAGGGGCACAGAAGGTGGGTCTTACCCTAGAAGGCAAGAGCAGTGATTTTACAGCGCTTCCTAGAATTTGACCTTCTACAGAAATTTAAGCTGTATATGTCTGGAATAGGATTTAACGTCTTCAAAAGAAGAAAGCCGACCATATTCTCTACCAAGAAACTGGAAATCTAGTACAAAAGGAGCTGACAAACATCTCAAATATAGAAGAAAGCAAAGAATTCACGGTATAGAATCTATTCAGTATTGATTTATTGATCTAACTGACCGCTTGAATCTGCAATAAGATGCAGCTGTAGAGGAATATGGCGTTGAATCGTCGCGCCGTCATGGTCGACGAATGCAGCGGGACGATTCCAGGCGCCGCCCCAATTCACGAGGCGTTACTGTAGAGCTCCGCGGAGGGAGGTATGCGCTGTGTTTGAGAATCAACACACTCAATGTAGCCGTTGATTGTTGTTGTACCTGGGCTGGCGGCTACCTTCACAACTCCGCTCAAGTGTGGCAAAGTCACGGATGCCTTGAACTATGTATTTTATATTTTATATGTATGAGCGCGTGGTAGCGCAACCGGAGTTGTCACAGGCTTTCGCATGCAGCCAATTTCAGGGGTCGGTTTTCGTGGCTTTGACCAGCCGATGGATAAGTCAGCGTTCTACCCTTCTCACACATTCACCAACCCCGGAGGGGTGGGAGGTTTGGTTGGCCTGGGCGAAAGATCCGAACCAGGAACCTGGTATCGGGTGCACGCGACGGCCGACATGTCCTCCTGCGCTACACGTGCCCATTTTAGGTTAATCCTTAGCAAATACTAATGAACTGATCAGCAGACTAAGGAGAGAAGTAGCTGTCAAAGGTTTCCAAGCAAGAGGTTATGACAAACAATATTGTGGGCGCTGAAGAGCCAGCTGAGTTGGAACAAAACGCTGCCAAACATGGCTAGTACGGTGACCAAGGTGTACAACCTCCATATTGGGACAATGTCTCTTGCATACTATGGGTATGGTGCAGCCCTGACATCTGCAAAAAGTTAGCCTAAAATTTCAGCTTCCACCAGAGGATAGCACGAAAAGTTTTTAGAAAGTGCTTTAAAAAGCCTAGCTTTTGGTTGTTCTACCTGTTTTATTAGGTTGCACATATCTGAACAACGTAAAATAAGATGACATCAAACGCTGTCACACTACGCAGACGGCAACTGAGCCACCGCTGACCTACGGCAACTTTATAGCCATATTTATTTATTTATTATTTATTACAAGGCACGGATAACAATCACATGCGGTAAATTCTAACAATAACATATAACAAACAAAAAAAAAACAAGCCTAACGAAGCCTTAGTGCAATTAAACGTTTAAAACAGGATAGAAACATATTAACAATGTTCTCGTTCTCAGAAAGGAAGATGTTGAGCTCTCTGATGCTCCTGTGAATGAGGAAACTTGGCCTTACTTTTGACCTGGGAAGTGGCAGGTAGAGTCGGGGATGCCCTCTTCTGTCAGTTGTCAAAGGGACGCCAAAAACCCAATTGGGTCAGTGGAAAACCTTCATGTCAGAATTTTGAACAACATAACTAAATTTTCTCCTTTCGTCTAGTCTCAAGGCTAGACAACCCAAGCATTTTGGCCCTTCAGACTCACTCGGAATATTGTCGTAATTTAGACCACGACACTTTAGAAAAAGCTTACGGGTAAAGTTATTCTGAACACTTTCAAGGAGTTTTATGTCCTTCTTTTGAGAGGGACTGAAAACTGAGACACCACATTCTACAATGGGCCTTACGTAAGATTTGTAGGCTCTCACAAAAAAGGTTGATCTTTGGTTATCAGTACCTTAAACAAGTTATAAATTCGGTAGTTAGCCTTCTTTACAAAGTGCTTTATGATGATGCTCAAAGTTTAGGTTACTCGAGAAATGGAACCCTAAATCTCGTGCACATGTAGGTTGCTCTAAAATTGACTCGTTGAGTGCGTATGTTGGACGGTGACTTTGAGATTTAGATTGTATCACGAGACAATGCGATTTTTCAGCCGAAAGGGGTAGTTCCCAGGTGCTTGCCCAATTCTCTACAAAATTTATAGCCGCTTGGACATCACAGGAGGCTTCTTGATTGTCGACTTCACTATAGACCTTTATATCGTCCGCGTAGATTTTACAAGAAACTCCAAACCTTTGAACTGAATCAGGAATCTCATACGTATACAAAAGAAAAAGTAATGGCGATAGTACTCCACCCTGTGGAACACCGCTGGGGGCAGAATAAACCGACGAATACTCTCCTCCTACTCTGACTTGATCGGTTCTGCCCGTAAGAAAACTCTTTATCCAGTCTACAATCATAGGATGTATGCCTACTCTTCCCAGCTTGTACAATAATTTATCTGTAGGAATCTTGTCGAAGGCTTTAGAAAAGTCAAAAAATACAATATCTGTGCGTTTTCCACGGTCTACAGATTTAGTCCACTCGTTTAGAGCAGAAAGAACAGCTGTTTCCACCGAGCGTTGTTTCAGAAAACTAAACTGGTCCTTAGAGATGATGTTATGCTCTTCAATATGATCCAGCATGTGTTTTTAATTTGATTTTTTAATTTTTTAAAAAATTTCCATATAATTTTTGTCACCTTTATATGATTTTTATATTATTTTTTACACTATTCCATTGCTAACTAGAAAGATATAGTAGATGCTCGTGCCATTAAACAACGCTGGTGGTGCAGAGCGGCGTAACGGATCTGCCTTGAAAGCAAAAGGTGCGGATTCTGGCTTCGGCTGGCGCAAGAGTTTTAATCGCATTCGGGCATTTATCCAACAGCAAACCTTATTCAGTAACTTAATAATCTTCTGCAACAGCCGCTCCAAGCTTAAACAAAAATGCAACAAATACTTTTTTAACATCTTTTTGTCTTGTCTTTGTTTTTTTTGTCTTGTTCATTCTGCGGTTGTCTGAGGCAGTAGAGAGTGCTGCATAGAATGCCTATAGTTTTTCGTCGTGATTTTTTTGACGTTATATATGTTATTTATACGATATGTGTTTATTTGGTTGAATTTTGTATAGCTAATCAACATGGTGACTAGAGTATAATTTCTTATAATTATATATTCTTCGATTGTTCCGAAACAATGGCATACTGGCAAACGAGAGAATTTAGCTGTTTCTTATTTACGTCGCAAAACTTTCTGCACTTTATAGTAGCTTAATTTAGCGATTTATTTAGGTATTTAAAAATCTAAAAAATTGCTAAGAGTTTATGAAAAAATCAACCCTGCAGATAGGTACAGTCTTATTATTAGCGTAGTACTCTCACTCGTCTCCATGCCGCAGTGACCTCGGTGAACAGCAAAATTCCCTGGAGGGACTACGTTAGATTAAACGATAAAGGAGGGCGTTACTCAATCCTTTTTCGGATGCGCCTCGCACTCTTCTATTAAGTATGTCGTGGAGCGGATTAGAATGCGTATTTGACCTACATAATGACCTGCGATAGGCTGCTAATGAACACATCAGCGCTTTATCCTTTCCCAACAACTCCGGTATCAATACACCGACCCGGAGTATGAAAGGCTTGGCTGTCCTGGGCGTGAAATCCGAACCAGTACATAACCTGGTATCGGGTGCACGCTGCAGCCAGAACCTCCTCCGACTACTCTACACGTGCCTTTATATAAAGTCACATAAGCTAAACTAATGTCACTTTGTCCTCTGCCGCACGTACTCACGTACGAAATTTGAAAAAATTGCTTCCATAAGATGGGGTAGACCTCACTGATCGTCACGCCTTCTTATAGAATTCGCCAGAAATGCGTGCCCAACTTTCCTATGCGATGAAAACCTAAAAACCGGCATTGGAAATCAGTTCTACGTCATAAAAACTAACTGGTGAAAAACTAATTCACGTTCTAAAAAGTCTTTTGTCTTAGCAGTAGAAGCATTTAGGCGTGTACTCCAGTTTGAATTTGCCACTTGGTCTTGGATGTCCTCTTTAACCACTTCATCATGTTGGCATCGTTTAGCACATCATTTGCTCTACTATGTATTGAGCCGTACGAAGTGCTTTAATGATTTCGCTCAGAGCCACCGAACTGCTCACTCTTCACGGAAGGAAAGTGAAGTAGAGCATCTCATACTCACCATCAACATATTGAGATGGGAGCTCCGACACGCCTAACGGCGTGTCTCGCACTTGCGCGCTTCGCGCGACTTTGCAGCATCTCTGGCCTATGGAAAGTAGTTTTTGTAAAACATAAAGTTCGCTAACATCTAGGACTGGTGCGTGCTTTATCGGCATCAAGCCGTTCACCACTTCCGTGCATTCATCATAGACATTCTCCCCGGACCGGCCATTAACGTCATTGGTTTGTGCTGCGCAGTACTTCTGTCCCTCAAGTTGCTCCTCCGCAAGCGTTCTCATGATCAACAGCTAGCGTTTCCAGATATCGTTGACATGTCTTCCGAAGCGAGGTTCCCCCTCACTCGTTTCTTCTTACTGGTTCTAATTGCTGGTCTGCCTTTACTGGTCTTTCCTCCCCCTCTTTTTAGTCCCTACCTTCCTGGTCCAAGCTCGTGGATTACTTTTTTGTTTTCACTACTGACCCCCTACTGGTATCTTCTTGCTGGTTTCCACGTCCTGGCCCTTCCTCCAGGTTGCTCCTTTCCTTCCTGGTCACTCTTCTGGTCCACCCTAGAAGTCCCCTCTACCGCCCTTCTTCACCACCCCTTAGTGATCCTCCTATGTTCACGGCAGACGTCGGTAACACGTATTCAGAATCAGGACCATTGTTGCGCAACGTAGGGAACCCGTCTTCCGAATCCAGAAGCTCAGAAGCGCGCGCAGTCGCCGCTGTGTCGAGCATGGAGAGGCTATGCTTTTGGAAGATCCCTTGTTCTCCGAATGAATTCCCTTACGGCTCCCTTCTTGTTAGTTCCCCGTCCTGGTTACCGCTTCTAAGTCCCTTCTTCCAGGTAGATTCCTCCCCCCTCCCCTCGATATCCTCCTTACTACTCTACCCCAATTAAGTAGCCATCCCACGCTCACGACACGACGACGGTGAGCGAACGCCGATTGCACAACATCGGTGTCACATCTTCTAAATCCGGTCTTCCTTACTGGCAATGGATTCCCTTGCTGATCCTCTTTACTGCTCCCCCCCCCCCTCCCTGATTGGTAACTCCCTACTGGTCCGTCCCCTAAACCATTCTTAGTGTCACCTCTTGACCTGCTTTATTACTCCCCCATCCTCCCATCCCTCGCTGTGGATGATGCGGCGTACCACACTTAGGTTAGATCACTCCACAGACAAACTCTTTTATATATAGGTGACGATTTCGTTCTGAATTTTGCTTAAAGTTCCTTGCATGATGTTGATAAAAATAATTTGTGTCACCCTATAGAATCCACTTTAATGCCCTGAATAATACAAATAATACAAAAAATACAACAATAGAAATAGAAGAAAGCGAAACACATTTTTTAGAACATATCGTTCTCTTTCGAACGGTAGATAACATTATGCAAAAAGCTTTCATCGAATTTCAGAACAAAACGTCTAAAAAACGACTGGCGCCTAGTTTCCAAAAGTTTCTAACAAAATCCGCTGTTGCCCACGTTCGAAACGGAACAACTCAAATAGAAAAGGTCATCCTGCTTTTGGCCTCTGGAGTCTCTAGTTTTACGGCATAGTGTCCAGATTCACTTCTGCGTTGACATTCGCTTGCTCTACAGGGTGCGTAAAAGTATTGACGCACTAAATGACGGTTGTGGAAATAGTATTGCGCAGTAAGTTTTAAAATATTCACTTGAGAAATATGGAAAAAGATCTTGCAAACACGATAGAATAACTCGTAGTTGACATTGGCTCCTTTACTGTGAATACAGGAGCGAAAACGGCGGAAAAATTCATGAGCACGCGCCGCAAGTATTCGCTTGCATTTTGTTCCGTTCTTCGAACAGGGTAGCCTTCTGCGACTGGTCACTTCTGTTGAAAGTAGCACAGACCTCATTCTTCAAAATCACCTAGAAAGAGTAATCCAACGGATTCACGTTTATGCTGTGCTCGCCTGAGAAGCTGTTCACACCTGCGCGCGTTATCTGTTTGCCGTTATGGGACAGAGCTTGACAATTTTTGATTTGAACGTTATCGTGCTTGAACATCTTGTAATCATCATCTGTTATGACAGAGCCGCGGCTGACGTTTGGGTTGCTGTCCTCTTTTCTCATCCACCATTTCAAACGCAGCTTAATTCTCTTGTTAAGTAACTACTAAGCTCTTTGGGAAAGAGACAAAAAAGGGCCACCGTAACGATGACGATCATGTTTCTTCAGTTTTTTCCTGTGTGTTTTTTTGAGCACAATACAGACAACAAAAATAACACACAAAAACCTAGAGGGGTACAAAGAGAAGCTGGAGCTGAATCAAAAAGTAGGTGCGTCAATACTTTTTACGCACCCTGTATGTGCATAGTTTGAAAAGCACGGTGGTCTGCGCTGCGGTTGCAACCTTTGCTCTTCCAAGAAGGTGGGAAGTTCTCGAATTCTTACCAACTCATGAACCCGTGCAAATGTTCTTAATTTCAGCAATGATTTCAAGCACTTGAAGGAGTTCCTTGGATGTAAGATGTATTATTTCGCCAAATAAAACAGCATCATTGTGCTGCGCCAAAGCCAAAGTGTTTCACTTATGAGACGCTTTTCTCTTTTTTTGTACTTTTCTACCATGGACAGCCTTAAGACTGCCAGCAACAGGGCTCGAGGAAGCGGTATATAATGGTAATGAGTAGCGTGGCATTGCTTATTGGCAACTTTGTCTTCTTCAGCGTCTGTCCCGCTTCGTATGTAGCAGGGCCCTCTATTTCGGTGGCGTGACGCCACCTTTCCAGCGCTAGATCAGGGTGGACACCAGCAACCTTCAAGTCCATATATACCTTGCGTCGTCCAGGCCTCGTAATGTCGAGTTCCAACTTTGCAGCTTGGCGTCACGTCGGTTTCTCCTTTTCAAGTTTCGTCGACAGTCGTGACTGTCGGTAACCGTACGCGAGAAATCACAACTGCTTCCTTCGCTTTTATTCGCCCGCCTTACCGCCTCTCTTTGGAATTTAGATGCAGGGAGCACAACTTTAATAAGTCGCGGACGATTCTGATTGGGTTTACCCATCCGATAAACTGCGGTAGGAAAGCACTCAATATCTAAATAGTCAAGAAGTTGCCTGACACATGACACGTCATGGGAAATCCTTAGAGATGCTCTATTATCAGAAGACTCAGGGAGATTAGACAAAACAATTGATCTTTTCATTTCGGTCTCAGATTCCGATGCATGAAACGCTTCAGAAGCATACCTAGGTGCACCATTTACGTTGGAAGCAACGGAATTGTTCAACTGTGGTCCATGTGTTCTTTTAGGAGACTTCAACCTTCCTGACCTGTCTTCGGCTAACCCTGGCGTAAGCTCCAAATTATTTCGAGATCTCTTCGATATCCACGGCTTCCAGCAAACAGTGCATAATCCTACTAGAAGAAACTCTGTGCTTGATCTCGTGCTATGTAACTCCCCTAAATTGGTGCATGATGTAGCTGTGGGTGCCCCACTGGGAAATAGTGACCACGCTGCAATTACTTTTAAAATTATTTGTAGCAGAGATCAACGGACAGTTAGTTCGACATGGATAAGAGATTTCAAAAAGGCTGATTATAGCAAAATTAGGGAACACCTAACTAACATTGACTGGGTTGGCACATTTGGCGCTTTAAACGATGTCGAAGAAATGTATGAAACACTGCTTTTTATCCTACACTATGTTATAGATTTATATGTGCCAAGGAGGTTAGTTGATCCAAATCGCCAGATCGTTCCAGATTACCTTGCTAGAATGAAGCGTCGTCAAACTACTTTATGGAACAAGGCTACTCATTCCGCCCTGAATGAAGATTGGGCTGAGTATCTATTTTTCAGCAGAAAATTTGACAAAGCCCTTTTACGGTACAATCTTTATACTGAAAAGAAATCCATTTTCTCAAAGGACAAGACAGCTTTCTATAGGTATATTGCCTCTCGTACAGAAAATGATAACTTTATTCCAAATCTAAGGAATGAAGAGGGTGTTTCTATTTCCTCAGCTCGTGGTAAAGCTAACCTTCTTGCAACTGAGTTTCAGAAGGTCTTTAACCAATCCGCTTGCAGTAGTTCCGCGTTTTTTGCATCCCAGGACAATGCATTACCTAGCTTCCCCCAAATGGGGCCTACGCTGTGGTTTCATAAAGAGGAGATTTTCGACATATTAACTAAATGGCCCAAGTCTTTCTCAACGTCCCCGGATCATCTACCATTAACGTTTATCAACCAAGTTGCGGATTGTATTGCTTATCCATTAGAACTAATCTTCAATTCGAGCTATATGAGAGCTGAGGTTCCTACAAGGTGGAAACATGCCTTTATTACGCCAATTCGCAAAAAGCCACCATTCAATCAACCGGGTAATTACCGACCTGTCAGTATAACCTCTGTATTCGTTAGAGCTTTTGAAAAGATTGTAAAGAAACACATGCTGGGTCATATTGAAGAGCATAACATCATCTCTAAGGACCAGTTTGGTTTCCTGAAACAACGCTCGGTGGAAACAGCTGTTCTTTCTGCTCTAAACGAGTGGACTAAATCTATGGACCGTAGAAAACGCACAGATATTGTATTTTTTGACTTTTCTAAAGCCTTCGACAAGGTTCCTACAGAAAAACTATTGTACAAGATGGGAAGGGTAGGCATACATCCTATGATTGTAGACTGGATAAAGAGTTTTCTTACGGGCAGAACCTATCAAGTCAGAGTAGGAGGAGAGTATTCATCGGTTTATTCTGCCCCCAGTGGTGTTCCACAGGGTGGAGTACTATCGCCTTTACTTTTTCTTTTGTACACGTATGAGATTACTGATTCAGTTCGAAGGTTTGGAGTTTCTTGTAAAATGTACGCGGATGATATAAAGATCTATAGAGAAGTCGACAATCTAGAAAGCTCCTGTCATGTCCAAGCGGCTATAAATTTTGTAGAGAATTGGGCAAGCACCTGGGAACTACCCCTTTCGGCTGAAAAATCGCATTGTCTTGTGATTCAATCTAAATCTCAAAGTCACCGTCCAACATACACACTCAACGGGTCAATTTTAGAGCAACTTACAAGTGCACGAGATTTAGGGTTCCATTTCTCGAGTAACCTAAACTTTGAGCATCATTATAAAGCACTTGTTAAGAAGGCTAACTACCGAATTTATAACTTGTTCAAGGTGCTGATAACCAAAGATCAACATTCTTTTCTGAGAGCCTACAAATCTTACGTAAGGCCCATTGTTGAATGTGGTGTCTCAGTTTTCAGTCCCTGTCAAAAGAAGGACATAAAACTCCTTGAAAGTGTTCAGAATAACTTTTCCCGTAAGCTTTTTCTAAAGTGTCGTGGTCTAAATTACGACAATATTCCGAGTGGGTCTGACAGGGCCAAAATGCTCGGGTTGTCTAGCCTTGAGACTAGACGAAAGCGAGCAGATTTAGTTATGTTGTTCAAAGTCCTGACAGGAAGGCTTTCCATTGATCCAGTTGGATTTTTTGGCACCCCTTTGACAACTGACAGAAGAGGGCATCTCCGACTTTACCTGCCACTTGCAAGGTCAAAAGTAAGGTCAAGTTTCCTCATTCACAGGAGCATCAGGGAGCTCAACACCTTGCTTTCGGAGAACGAGAACATTGTTAATATGTCTCTATCCTCTTTTAAACGTTTAATTGCGCTAAGGTTTCGTTAGGCTTATTTTTTGTTTGTTATTGTTAGAATCTTACCGCATGTGATTGTTATCCGTGCCTTGTAATAAATAAATAAATAAATAAATAAATAAATAAATAAATAAATATGTAACGTATCAGACAGCACTGCTACGGGCGCCCTCTAGGCCGCTTTCCTATTACCTCGAAGTAAAGGCTTATCTTGCGGACGCTGTCTTCCTTTCCACGCAGAACGTGGCCGTACCATCGTAAGCGAGCTTCGCGCATCTTGTCCGCTATCGGCGCGACACCAAACTTCTGCCGAATAGCTTCGTTTCGGATGCGGTCCATGCGCGTGACTCCAGCCGTCCAGCGCTTATTGTCAACTCGTAACATAAATTTTCCTTTACCATTCCGTGGTCCACAGTTTAGAATTTGACTGTTTTCTTCGAATTTGTGCTTCCGAGCCTTCATTTTCTCGTGCTTTCACCAAATATCATTCCGGCTTAATTGTTTGACGAGTTTCTTCAGTTTCTTCAAGTGTTTAGAATGTCATATTTTGCTTCTTGTGAAGGTGTACCTCTTCGTAGCAATAAAAGCTGTAGGGTAACCAAACAATAAAAGATGAGTAGCGTTTTAGATTAATAAACAATTCAGCTGCCACCGCTGTAAAATTTGAAGAAATCAGAGAGGCAGAAAATTTTTTCTCTGCCATTTCCCGCGCACTGTATAAAAGCATTTCAGACAATGATACAAAACTTTTACTGTTAACTTGCTTTCAAAAAACTTGTTTTTGAGTACAAACAGACTATCCTTAAAGCACTGATAGATTCGTTTGACTATTCAGAGCATCATATCAAAATGAAATGCATGGTTGTACCAAATAGTATTAGGTTGGTGAAAAAGTCTTGCACCACAACGTAATTTTTTTCAAAATTTTATTGCTTCTTTTGTGAGCGACTTCAATCTTCGAAGTAATTACCATTTACACCTACAACCTTCTGCTATCTGCAGGGAAGATCACGAAATCTTCCAGAATGAAGTCAGCTGTGACGCAAAGAAGTGCTCCACTTCAGATTCCAGATCGGTTCGGTCGTTGAAGCACCTATCCCTTAGTTGTTGCTTGAGAGCTCGAAAGAGGTAGTAGTCCAATGGCGCAAGACCTGGCGAATATGGTGGATGGGGCAGCACCTCCCAACGAAGCTCCTGCAACTTCTGGCGAAACGACTCCGCAAAGTGGGGGCGAGCATTTTCGTGAAGAAGGTAAACATTCCTCCGCATTCGCGGTTTGCGAGACAAGATCTCGCTCAGCTTTTAAAACTGTGTAACGTAGATGTTTGGTGTTACTGCGGTGCCGCCGTCAAGGAGCTCATGATAGAGATTCCTTGAGAACCTCAGCAACAGCACAGCATTATCTTCTTCTGGTGAATGTTCGCTTTGAGGTTGTGGTTCTCCTTCGGGGAGCCACTGGGCTTACCGAGTACGGTTAACAAGGAAGACCCAGGTTTTATCTCTCGTGACGACATTCTCGAGAAAGTGCTTATTACGGAAAAGAACAAGGATGGACTGACAAGGGAACTGCCTGAGCGGTATGCCGGAACGGTAAGAGCGAGCACTATAGGAAGAATATCCGTCCTCCAAATAGTAACAGAACATGTTTTGTTTTTGCAGAATCCTTGAGGCAAAGGAGTAGGAAGGTGCAATGCTTAAGGGTCCGCACAGCGAGCTTACCACGGAGTCGCAAGATGCTGGTGTCGTGGATTGGGTGAGGCAGTGGTAGAGCGACTGCCACATGTTCGTGAGGGCGAGGGTTCAGTTCCCATGCTATCTCGTGTTTTTGCACTCTTACCACAGTATCGAATTTCCACAGAGATTTCCATGCCTGAACTTATTTTTGGAATTTGCTGGATGTTTTTACTAATTATTATCTGCCGACATCTCGTAATTCACCAGCAATGTTCGAAATATGAATTTCATATGAAACTTTTACTCCAACAAAGTGTTCTCATTGTCAATGTAAGAAATTTAGACGCAGGAACAGCATGAAACAGCGCCGGAAAGTTAGAAAAAATGATTCAAATGCAATTTATTAGTGTCGTTGAGGTGAGTGCCACCAGTGTACTGACAGTATAGGAGGGGATGATGATCTTCAACTCACACACTCACACAACCCACATGATCTTCAACTTGACCCACCACCTTTGATCAATATTGTCGCCTCTGTTGTGCTTACGAAGTCGCGCGATCATAACAAGCTGCTACCGCCAGGTCTGTTATCTTGACTATACCAAAGCTTTCGATTCAATCAATCTTGCTTTTTTACTTGCCAAACTAAGAGCGTACGGACTTGATGGATGCCTTTTTAGTTTTCTACAGTCGTTTTTAACTGAGCGAACACAGACAGTCTTAGTCAACGGTGCCATATCGGACACCTACGAAACTAAAAGTGGAGTTCCTCAGGGGACATGTCTAGGACCGCTCATGTTTCTAATTTTTATCAACGACCTACCCAATTGCCTTCCTCGCGACGTATCGTGTACTATTTATGCGGACAATTCCAAAATATACTCGATTAGCAACACGAATGCCTTTCAACAGGCACTTGATGCTGTTGATATGTGGTCTAAGAAATGGATGCTTGATATATCACTTGAAAAGACAGCTATAATGTGTATAGGTAAAAGACATCCGCGGGATTTACTGTTTCAGTTAGGACGCACCCAAATGCATACCACGACATATACTCGCGACCTCGGCTTATTGTATTCTGATAAGCTTACTTTCGAAAAATACATCGATTGCGTAGTAGTATCTGCCCAAAGAAAATCGAACTTTATTCTACGCGCCTTCCAAACGCGTTCAATGTCTACACTATTCCAACTTTTTATCACATATGTTAGACCAATGCATGAATATTGCACACCAATCCGGACGCCCTCTAAAATAGCATACATTGAGAAAATCGAAAGAGTTCAAAAAAGGTTCACTAAACAGGTATTTTTCAGAAACGGGTTGCTCAATGTAAACTACCGAGAGAGGCTAGCTGTACTTGGTACCACATCTTTGCGGCTAAGAAGAGTCATATATGATCAAAGTCTTATTTATAAAATAATTTCTGGCCGCTTTGATTTCGACAGTCGTGAACTGTTTAATTTTGTAGAATTCAACCACCGCACAAGAGGGCACCATTTGCGATTATCCATAGGAAGAGTACGCTCTCAGGAGTTCTTGGACTCATTCCTCGTAGCTGTAAGAGTCTGGAACAATTTGCCCACTGCTGTAGTGTCGTCGACAACATCGGCAACTTTCAGCCAGAGGCTGGAGTCGTACTTAAAAGAGCAGGGGTTTTTCTAAAGTAAAATTTTTTAAACATGTTTTGCAACGATGAATATTACAGGAACGTGTCGGTACCATCTACTAGCAAAGTCTCCTTCTGTGCGACAAGCTCTATATTCACCAGAATTGTTTTCTTCGCGTTACACCTGTTAGACATCTGTTTTGTTAATTTATGTTGGCATTCAATTTTTCTCTTCTGTTTTCTCTTAAGCAGCTTCTTCTGTTTTTTCTCTTTCTTTAGCATTTTTCTCTTCTGTTTTTTCCCCAATAGGGCGTTACTTATTTTCCACTTCTAAAAGCTCGTTTTTCATGTTTCTATCATTCTCTTCGATGCGACTGTCGGAAGCACAGCGAAAGAGAGCTTAGCCCTTGACAACATATTCATACACATATTTAGATTTACGTACACTCACATATTCATAATTATGTATATATATATATATATTCTTTCTGCTGTCACTTTTCTACGAGTCATAAAGGCAGTCGTCTCGTGCCTCCCTACCAGTTTAAAGAGGCCCTTGAAAGACAGGACCCGCCCCAGGATTAAGTGCTTAGTAAGTCGTAGCGCCAGCATCTTCAGTAAATTGGTATCAGTGACGCAGCAGTTTTTCTCTACTATTCGATTATATATTTTTCCTTCCTTCAATCTTTTCGATACCGCAGAAATTTAGGGCTGCTCTCGAGCTATGCTAACCTCAATCGCAGTGAATAACGTTTTTTTGTTCACGTTGCTACATGGCCAATCATGAAAATTCTATTTCGCAATCTTAACCATTTATGTTATGGTTATTGGCTGGAATAAACATAAACACTGACTCTACAATGTCAGCTAACCCTCGAGTGGTCATTCACTTAACTGACACTGAAGTGCGGATCTCCACTTGATGCTGCCCTTCGAGAGATGAGATGTTATGCCATCCTCGCCTGGAAAGGTTGATTGAGTTCGCATGGTATAAGGCTGGCTTGACGACACATCTTGGTTTGAAAACCCAAGTGGAATGGCATCCCGGAATAGCTAAGCCCATGTTATGAGTCAGGATGTGAAGAAACTGTAGCCTCATACGCTACTGTGATCGGTCTAACTGTTTTATGCACTTTGTGCCTGTGTATCATTGGTGCTGAAGTTATTTCATAAATATTTCATATAAAATTGCATTTGGCATATTTTGGACACTGCAGATGAATTACGAGATGTCGACAAATAATAAGAAGCAAAACATCTTACCGCAGCAAACTCCAAAAAAGCTCAGATATGGAAATCGCTATGGAAATCCGATACTATGGTAAAAGCGCAAAAACATGACGTAGCACGGGAACCGAACCGTTGACCTCACGAGCATTAGGCAGTTCCTCTACCACTGCGCCACCCAGTCCACGACACTTGCTCCTTGTGCTGCCGTGGTAAGCTCGATCTGCGGGCCCTTAAACTTTACGCCCTCTCACTCGTTTGTCTCAAGGATTCGGCAAAAACAAAACATGTTTTGTTACTATTTGGAGGACGAAATTCTTCCTATTGTACACGTTCTTGCCGTTCCGGCGTACCGCTCAGACAGTTTCTTTGTGAGCGATAGTCAGTCGCGAAGCATTGTCCGAGTCACGGAGTCAGTCACACTTCACTACAGTCGTAGTATTTATAGGCCCTCAAAAGCAAATTGTCATGTATGCGAAATATTCTAGAAAAATTCTGTGCTACAACTACGTAGCACCAAACAGTCCATGGAAGTTTCCGTTGAACTTTGAAAAATTTTCAAAATTTTTGGTGCAAGGCTTTTTCACCAACCTAATAGTAGTAGCTTTAAAACTAGTGAGTCCCGGCTGGGAACATTCTGTAGTTTCACTTCATCTTGCGAAAATTTTTCTACTAAGAATGAACAGCGATTAAGCAGCTTACCTTAATGGCCGAAACCGCAGATGAATTTTGCCAATTCTAAACAAAGAGAATTTGTGCGAAAGAATTCTCAAGTTAACAACCTCATTTTGTGGCTTTGTAGTGTTCCTTATCTGGCATGAGAAACCGTCTCTCTAGAGTGATTGAAAAAAAACCGCCATCACAGAGCGAAGTTCAGGACTACATCAGTGCTGTATAGCGAACTTGATATATTCCTATAGTGTTTTATTATATTACCGTTTCCTCCTATGCATGCTGTTTCTTCAGCATCAATGAGGAATCCATGTCGTCCTCCAAGGTCAAATCTAAAAATTACACCAAACTATACAAATTATTAATATATACCATTTTCATACCATATTGGACACTTTTATAGTCAAATTGGACTCTCTTCGAATCAAATTGGACACTCTAAACTAATGGTAAGACTTCTGAAATTAAACGAACTCTTTCAAATCAAAATGACTTCCAGGCAGGTTAAACTCAGACTCAATAAGATGGTTATAACAATTATCCCTCCAAGGAAAATTTGGTATAATTTTCTTTGAAATTTTTTAGTCACCTGCACTAATAAGTCTAATAATTTTCTTAAAATCGTTGATTCCGTGATTTTCATAGGTGTAGCTTTGACTTTGCAATAGTGAAGCTCGACCTGGTCAATTCTTTATTGACAACATTTCGGGCTTTAAGCCCTTCTTCAGGTCT
>CANDYH010000098.1:0-20448 GCA_947396885.1 Heligmosomoides polygyrus polygyrus | reverse complement strand
GATTTGAGAGTGAAGACCAGGACCTCCCCAGTCCCTTCACTAACCTTAAATCCAGCAGTGACCAACGTCAGCATCGACCATATTGAGCACGACAATGCCGCCGCGAAGGTACTAGCGACATATCCTTGAGTCCTTAAGAGCGCCTTCAGGCTCCACAAACCGTCTAAGGCTACTGTTTGGATTAAACCAGAAGCCAACCACTTTTTGTTCAAAACGTCTAATGCTAAACGAAGCTCTACCAGCAGTGGAAAAGAAACCCACCGGCTCGAAATTGTGTCGATCATTGGAGGGCTACACTTCTTTACTTCTTTCACCCTTCATATCGAAGTGGACGATCTATCAAAGGAATTCCTGTAAACTTTTGCCAAGGCCTGCATTATAAAAATGGCTACCTTTCGGCTTCTCTGTTTTTATAGCAAATCGTACACGCTACACTACCACATTGCCTGCAGGGGTATTCGTCTTCTTTGTATATATAAGTATCGTCGTGGAATGCGTCAGAGTGACATCGTTCGTTTGCTCGGTGTCGCTCAAACGACAGTTTCCAAAGCAAAAATTTGGAACAAGGACCTGGGCCATAAAGATGGCCGTTTAGGCCAATAACGTAAGCGCACTGCCAACACGTCCAGAATACGGAAAATCATCAAGAAGCAAGTTGACGAAAATTCGAAGACTTCCATGAGGAAAGTGGCTCGAGACATCGGTGTCAGCTCCTTTTCGGTGCATCGTATAGCCAAAGACGAACTAGGCTTAAATTCCCACATAACCCAAAAAGTACAGCTTTAACGGACAAGAACAAGCGCGAACGGCTGTTTCGATGTTACCAAATAAGGGTGCGGCCTGCAAGTCAAAGATGGGAACGGATACTCTTCACAGATAAAAAGCTGTTTGCCGAGGAGCAGACGCATAATCGTCCAAATGATAACATCTAGACTACAAAGGCTCCATACACCTTCTTCATCGTTGAGCACTGCCAAAAATCCACAACCGCTTATGGTATGAGGTAGAATTTGCGTCAGCGGCAAAAGACCCTTGTACTTGTGGACATAGGAGTGAAATTTGGCTAAGATGCATACCAAGATGTATGATGGCAAAATATTCTTGAGGTTGTGGTCCTACCTTGGGTTTGACAGCGCTTCGGCAGCACGCATTGGACGTTTCAACAGGGCTCTGCGCGAGCACATAGAGAAAAGAACACGCAGGAGTGGTGCAAGGCCAAATTCCTCGAACTTTTAACATCTGAGGAATTGCGTAAAACTTTCCAGACCTAAACCCGATGAGCTACAGCGTGTGATCAATTTTAGAGTACAGGGAAGTAATCCCTGCGCCGAGAGTGGGCCGTTTGTCTCCTGATGACCTGCGGCCCATACAAGAAAATTCGCGGAGAAGGGACGCCACTTCGAAACCAATCGGTACATGATGTTGCTGTGTGTTGTTGTTATTTGTTGATTGATTATCGAAATTACAACCGTTTTTATTTATGATAACCCGTTATCTTGGCGCACCGTGTATATATAGTACCGCGCGTGTCGTTTGGTTAGTTGCCGCTTTGGAGCGTTTCAAAGTGGCTTTTTTAACATTTTTTCAATTCAAGTACTCGAAGAAAAGAAAAGAAACATACAGAGTGCGTCAGAGGTTCTTGGACACATGTAATTGATTGCACAAACGGCTGTTTTAAAGCAAATCAGATGATGTTCATAAAAATTATCACTATTGACCAAGCACATATAAAGAAGGAGTCATTTCGAAATGGCCTCGTTTAGCACGAATACACGCCTTCAATCGCTCAGAAAACGCATCCACGGCGGCACGCAGAGGGTCTTCACCAATCTCTCCCTAGGCTTTCTTCAGGACTCCTTGAAGCGAAGCAGTGTTTGTGTGGAATGTTGCATAGGCCTTACTCTTCAATATGGACCAGATTGTGTAATCGAATTCAGATCCGGGCTGAGCGGAGGCCAATCTTCGGCTGAGAATCTGGAGCGCTGTTCAGCGCACAACTTCTGTACCACTTTAGCCTTATGAGCGGGCGCGGAGCCTTGTTGATAAGTCTTGTCGCTTTTCCTTTAAGGCACTAATTCCTAAAAAAGAATGTCTTTCTTCAGGATGCTCTCTAGGTAGTTTAATATTTAGTTTTTTTCATCGAGATGCAGTTTCTCCATTATAGTGCGCAAACCATTTCCATCAGACATCTTGAACAAAGGAACATTCAAGCACCAAAAATTGGTGAATCAGAGGGTAGGAGTAGTGCAACAATGCCACAAGTTTGGGCTAGCGAAGCGCATCATCCCATATAATGAGCATGAAACAAAAGAGTCCAAGATCTTTTGACGCGCGCTGTATATTTGAGCTGAGCAGCTTGAGATATGTTTTTTCACCAATAAATTGCAGTAGAGATAAACAATGCATATAGGCCCGACACAGTCAATCCAGTGGGGGCGACAACCTGTAGAGAGAGTTAACGTTGGAGGAGTTTCATCGGAAAATCCTAGCCGCCCTACTCAAGAGTTGCTCTATGACTGTGCAGCTTGCCTTTAGAGTGCAACGTGAAGATTGCACATAGAATCGAGCCTATCAATCGAGTGGGCGCGACAGCTCGCAAATTGCATGCGCAGATGTGTTGGTAGCATGATAACTCTGTCAAACGCGAATCTTTTGTGCTGCAACTTGAGGGTTTTGCATACACCTAGCGCACACTCAAGGACAACGATGTAGCTCATGAATATACTAAGTTACAGCGGTGCGAATATAAAGGTGGGGCTTTTGTGACCGGAATACGAAACGCGGAAACGGAAACGACACATATTCGCCATTTTTTCAAAAGTGCATCTTAAATTGCGTCAATGGCGGCTTCTACTGCACTTTTTCTTGCAAAGATCTTTGCGAGAAGCAGAATATTAACCTGTTAGCTATGGCTAGAGCAATAAATGAAAACAAATTCATGGTTTTGTCTCACTATCTCTCACTATTTCAGCATGCAGTCTCTCCTCTGTTTCCATATCTAGTTCCTGCGAAGGGTTTTCGCTGACAGTTTGTTGCTGTAATTTTTTTTGAACAGTAGATTTAATCGACTCAGTCACTTTAGGTTGCTTACAGATCAGCACTTAAGAAGTCACTCGCGTGAATTCTAAAACTGGAGCATCACCTAGATCATTTTCCTCTTCGAGTTGCTGAACATCAGGCTGAGCATATTGAGCTTACAAGGGAGAAACCGACAAGTCGCTGGCTGCCGTTCCTCAACGTGGAAACTCGTCTTTCAAAGGATAGCTTCCAAACTAGGTGGTTCTGGAAGCCCAGCAATCAGAACACATTGTGCACAATCGATCCGCACACTCATATAGTGCTAAGAGTGCCATTGACCTGAATATGTCCAATCAGCTGCCCTGGTGTCCTCGAGTAGCGAGTTCCAGTCCTCCTCTAGGAAAATGGCAGCTTGCCTTGCCTTATCCAACGGATATGTTGCCCTCAACATGCCCAGAGGCCGTCAACCAACGGCACCAGGAAGCATACACAGGGTACAGTTGCGTGGAAATAGCCTTCACGGTACCTTTTATCTCGAACGCTCTCAGCGCTCAAGTACGGGAATGCGCTCGTAAAGCTGACCTGGGTAACATTGTTAGGGTAGTTGAGGTGCCTCCGGCTAATCTCAAGGAGCAACTGGTGAGGAACCGTCTTTATGACTGCGCTTGTGAAACGCCCTCCTACGTGGCCTGCCCATTCGGCAGGGCAGGCGGCTGTAGGGTTTCAAGAACAGCATATCTCATAACTTGCATTGAATGCAAGGAGGGATACATTGGTAAGACGAGCAGACCACTTTGGTTAAGGGTAAAAGAGCATGTGGATGAGCTCAACAAGTGCAAAATCGCCACACCCTTAAGGGAGCACAGGCTGCGAAGTCATAGTGGCGCATTGGTTGGAGTGGCGGTGACGAAGGTGGTGAGGGGTTGACCCGAAAGGAAGACCTCATTCACCCACATTTATCTCTATCCGAAGGGTGACTCAAGAGCCTTTCGGCTGTCTACATAAGGTCAGTTGGCCTGTCCCCCTAACGGTTCGTCTCTTTTTCCCTTTGGCTTCTGAGAAAACTGAAACTGAAACTTGAAATGACTCTTGGACGGGTAATTTACCCAATTCCCCTTGTCTTTTCCAAGCTCTGAAGAAGGCGGTTGCGCCGAAACGTAAACGATCGATATCAATCTTGGCAGACAGCTCCCAGACTACCTGCCATACTGTTCTAGGACATGGCGAGATTCAAGGACGGTCCCACATGGAATATCTTAGGAGGTGTTTTTATTCCTTGAAACCGTACTCTCATTTCCTTTTATCTGGTTGGCTACGCTTTTCGTTTAAGCGCACTCTTTTATGAGTGTATGAAATAAATAAGCAATAAATAAGTGAAATAAGTTTTCAGCAGTAATCATACTGTGCAGCTTGGCACGGTCGGTCGATATGGTTCAGTGGCAAGCTTTATCTGCTCTATCCCCGACCGCTCGGGTTTGGTACAATAGCATAAAGGCAAAAATCTATGGGCGGAGCTAGTACAACACAATCACATCCACAGTATCCAAATTCAGATCCGCATGTCGCGTCTCGTGTTCGCGACACTCCGCGCGGCCCAGAAACGCAAAACAAAAGTGCGCAAACTACATGTTAAAGTGGAACATGGAGAAAAAGTATCGTAATTTTACGGACGATCTTCAGCACTTGTGCTGAAGCTGCTGATCGTTGCCGTTGACGACGTGGCATGCGAAGCGTTGTAAGCCGGCGTTGAGTAGACGCAGTCTCGAGGTGTGAACAGCACGATGGGAGCTCGAACAAAAGAGCGAGTATCAGCGGGAGACGACGCCGTGGCTACCAAATCTAGATGACGTCGTAGACGAGTTCGATCAGTGGACACGGGAGTTCGGGGGCTGACGAAGGTGAAGTGTTGGTGAAAGAGACGGTCGGTGTGAGGAGTGTGTGGAAGACGACGGACATGGCGTGTAGACTGTAGCAGCAGAAGACAAATACCAGCCGTAGCGTGACCTATGGAGGTGGCACCTGCGAAGCGGAAATTCAGAAGTGACGACGCTTCTGCGATGTTCCCGCACGTATAGAGCATAATATTGAGTTATGCTCTCCATGGCAGATAGAACGCTTGACGGGGCAGTCTTTGCCGTGCTCAGGCTGTAGACAGCGACCGCATAAGCGTAATTCCGATGCACTCATCGCTTGCGAGGCCGGATCAGCAAAGCGGTGGCAGCGGCCAGCGTGATGGCCGTCAATGTTCTCGCCCACAGGGCGAAACACACAGATCGATCATGACGTCGTTCGTTCGAGTAGCACTGCGATGTCCTCCTGTATCTGGCCTACTTTGCCTACAGGGACTCGAGACGATTGAAAATGAAGGCGACGGTGTTAGTCAGCGCCCCTAGTGACGCCTGGCGCTCCGTTTCCATTCGTAGCTGTTCTCGGTCGATGTCTTCTCCCATGAAGATGATAAAATGACCGACCGACAACTTTTATCGGTTGTCTTTCAGATGATGTCTACTGTCGCATTGAATTCCGTAGCTTTGTTATTGTTCGTGCGCATGTCACTGCAGTGCTCACAAACAGCTCGACAACGCCAAGAGTCATGGTGAAGACGATTTTAAGCATCGCCAGTTTGGCTCTAAATAGGAAGAGAACCACTGTTAGTCCGTAGTACGTGAGAAGCACTACAATAGTCAGAGCGACTGCGACAGTGATAGCGAACTTCCAGTGATTTATTGTTGTGAGTCAGAGTGGAGAAAGGTCTGGCACGGTAACCAATCAAATTTTGATATTGCCAGAACGGACTCATTTGAGAATACGTCGTGAAATCCAAAAGAGGATGATAGAACAGTATTCCTGTTAGTCCTACCGAGACCTTTTTCTGACCACACAAGGTGAAGCAGTGGAAGTCTACTACTGCTTTCTCGAACGCCAACCTTAGAACAGCGGTGATGTTATTGGGACCACATTCGATTGAGAACACACGATTTTCCTATTGAATCGTTGTCCAAGAAGGTTTCTAGGTATAACACGAGAACGATATTTGGCTGCGCTGAGTGCAGCTGTAACAGCCTTGAAGACGTCCTGCATATAGTGAACACGGTTCGTTTATGTTTAAATGAGCACACGGTAGAAATGCCGATAGTGACAGTTGGTGTCCATGCGGAGCACTGGAAGATCTCACATGAATCTTGAGACACCGGAACATGAAACATACGGTAAAAGGTGCATGCGCGGAAAGGTATTGCGCAGATGCAACTAAGGCCGCTACACCAGACGGAACAACCGGTATAACCTGGATATATGCTTGATTCCTTCAGCTCTGGGCAAAGGTCTTCTGGACGAATGTTTTCACACGTATTGCCTTTGCAGGAGCCCATTCCTCTACAGCGTGTTCTGTACTGCATTTGCTGCTTAGTCTCTCTTGTCCAAAATAGCGAGACCTTTGAGCATTTGAGGCTTACGGGCCGATGTTGGACTTTGATGGTTCCCACACTTGTGTTTCCGTGTGTCAGCTGGATGCAAAGGTTATACTGAACGCTGTTGAAAAGTAGTTCATTGCGATACTGATATCTGCAGACATCTCTCTCGAAGCAAACGAGCTCGTTCGAGTGCAGCATGTAGCCATTTTGGCATGAGGACGCTACCACCATCATGCTTATGAACGAGAATGTGATCATCAGCACTTGTGGCCGTAGCAGAGCTGGAGTGAACGTATTGAGTGAGAAATAGACATTCTTCTGAGCGTTTTCGTGCAGCGGTTGTTGAATGTGGAGCTCTATCGATGTTGAATTCGTGTTGATTGGTGGGCGCGTTTGTGAGAATTTACGGGCGATACAGCCAACAGCAAGCATACTGCTCGTAAGCAAATACAGTATTATCGCCGCTGACAGTATCGCGCCAGTAGGCCAGCATTGTGGATTCGCTATGAGTTTTTTGGATAAAAATTTGGAATTGTAATTACAAAATGGCACCGAAGGGCAAAAGAGGGCTTCAATGCTACTGTCTGATCGAACTACATGAAACGTCCTAGCAACCGATGTCATTGGCAGATGGTAACGCAGTGTTCCATTTGAGGTTAGATTTTTGCAGGAACTGTCAAAGAATATTTCATATGGGACAAATTTGAGATTTATCGTTACCGTTTCACTTGAACAGGTGACTTGAGGTTGAGCCGAGCATTGTGTTAGATGAGCGATTAGCAAGGCGAGTATCACGACATACGCTTGTGTGGTAGAATTGATTTTCATTGGTCCCTCTACGGCTTTTACGGCCGCTATGTCATCTGGCTCATCAGATTGGTGGTTTTCAGCATTCTGCAAAAACATAGCGTCTTGTGCTTTTGTTTTTGCTCGCCGCGGTGGATTCCTTCGAGTTGGCGGCGTTGCCGTTGAAATCGATCGTTCTGTGGACCGTTCATGCTGTTCGGCATGAGCTCTACCGCGTGTGCCAACATTTTGAAATGGTAATATGGCTCGAATTTCTATAAGGTATAGTTTGCTGACAGGCCGTTGGATTGGAGTGCTTCTATGAAGCAGCTGTAGTTCTGCAGAGCGGATTTTTCCGTCTGAGCTTGTTACCAACTTTACTTCTTTTCCCATAGGCCAATGGCCGCGCTGCATTAGCTCGTGATCTATCAGAACAATTTTACCCTCTTCGTAAATTGAGCGTGCATTGGACCTTCTGTCTTTGAAGCGGATTTTGTGAGTCTCCTTAAGCATGGCCAAGTATTGGGTATAGTATAGTCGCCCAGAAATTGTATGCTATCCTTTCAGAGTAGGAAAGCGCCTCTTTGGCTTATGCAACTGTTTGAATGCATTCTTCATCAAATAACGGATCATCGTCTTGATAGGGATCAGCAGCTGGTAAGAAGAAGCAAGCATTTCCTTGTGAAGTCTATTGGCCGTAGCGGTATTGCACAGACGTCGATGCTACTAAATCCTGTGATGGGTCGAGTGCTCAAAATTGCTTCGATTCGAGTGACTACTGTATTTATTTCTGTAGCCTCCAGACCTTTCCGACCAACGCTCTTTTGGAGTGCAAGTTTCACCGATCCTACGAGCCTTTCCCAAACGCCTCCCATCCAAGGGGCGCAGGGTGGACTGAAGACCCAGTTAATTTGGTTCTCCACAGAGTATCTATTGATTGATCTTTCAGTGTCTCTGTCGTGCGTAGAGTGAGTCGATGGCCTTTTGGCCGAGCATGAAGTTGGATCCGCAGTCTGTGGGTACCAGTTTAGGGACTCCTGTATGTGCTGAAAAGCGGGCAAAGCTATCTAGAAATGCACTGGCCGAGAGATTTTCCATAACATGTAGATGGATGGCACAGGTCGTAGAACCTCCTTTAAGGGAGTGCGGTCCGATAAGGTCACAGCCCGTGTTTTCGAATGGCCTCGCTCGTCTAACACGGTCCATAGGAAGTGGAGCCATTTCTGGTGTTTGGAATGGGAGACTTTGAGCTCTGTGACAAGTGCAACAGTTTTTTAGGATTCTGGTTGTCGTTTTAGTTGGGCGTGACATTCAGAAACGTTCTCGTGCTAGAGCTAGAAGGTGGTTTCGGCTGCAATGAGCATTCTTTGTATGAAGGTCTGTTGTCAGAATTAGACGCATCAGTTCCGAATGCGCATCAATATGTATTGGGTTCTGCGTATCCTATGGAAGATTCGCATTTACTAGACGAAAACGCCATCTGATCGGTCCTCCATCGTCTTTGAAAATTTGCTTGTCACGGTGATCACCTTGCAAATCTTTTAGATTGACTTGTTCATGTTCTAGTCTAAGGTAAGGAGGGCTTTTTCCGCGGCACTCATGTCACTGCTTGTGATTTCTGGATGAAGGTCAAACGAAAGCGTTGTAGATAGCTGAGCTGATTTGCCCCTTCTGGAATTCAACTTCTCTGTTGTTCGTCTGATGAATTTTGCTACTAACGCTACAACACGAAATGCTTTGGAATGGCTATCGTGGCGATGTAGTTCAAACAGTTGATCGCGTGCATTTGGCTTGGGATTCTCTTCTACTTCAACACAAGTAGTGATGTCTTTTTGTTTAGCTCGGGGAATTCTAGGTTTATGTTTGTCAGGATGTGACGATTCATGAGTAGTCACTGTGGGCCCATTCGCTACGAGGAAGCTACTCGCCAGTGACTCCTGAGTGCCAGAATCGGAAGGGTTGTATTCACCAGAAACGTGGAAGAGAGATACTTCATGTCCCAATGCTGTTAGTCTATTGATTATCGTCTTTATGCGATCTTTTTGGTTGACTACAAACAGTGACAATTTTCGTGATCTCTTTACCCAGTGAAGTGCAATTAAGCTGTCAGCTTGCGATATTTATTCGCTTTTCACCCACTGAAAGTGCAGATGTTACCGATTCTGCTAAACGTATGGCAAGTAGCAGTGCCAGCAGTTCTAGGTGTGGGATGGAAAGCGTTCACGTTTTGGGTGCCAGCTTCGTCTTGCCTGTCAAGAGACCAGATATTGATGTTGCATTGTGCTCTACGAATGAACAAGCGGCCATGGCTTTGCTACTCGCATCTGCGAATAGCCACAGCTGGTATGAGTTTCTCTCTCGGAGGTGGTGAAAAAATAATCGCGGCACCTCTACATGCGCGTGGTAGATTTCAAGGGTTACGTTTTTCCATTCCATAACCACTTTCGGGCTGAGAACAGAGTTCCAATCTTTGGCCGTCTCAGAAACCGAACGCAATAGGCATTTTTGTTTTATTAGCAACGGGGCTCTAAAGCTTTCGGGATCGTATACCAAATGATGTTGACGAAGGGTATCCCGTTTCACCTTCATTTCTGTATTCGTGTCTGATGCGAATGAGAATGTGTCAGTTAACAGATTGTAAGTGACGGCAAGCAGTTTCATAGGGCCGAAACTTGCACGATCTTTTTCGCCGATTCTCGAGTTTACCGCGCTGGAATTGCTCACATACGCCCTGAGGTTCATTCCAATAGCTTCAAACAGCTTCTTGGATACCTTGTATTTTTCAACCGCCTGTCGTTCGGTGTACGATGTTATGAGTGTGTTATCAACATATAGGTAGCGTAAAACCTCGTTTGCTGCAGTGAGTCTACTTTCTGGAGATAAGCTGAAACCACCATGTTTAATATATTTGGCGATGCAGAGGTTTCGAAGGGAGCGCGCTTCCAGCGTTATTCAACGATTTTCGAGCACAGATCTCTGTGAGACTCTTGGATACGTATCTGAGGAAATGCCGCTTGTATATCGGCAATCGATATTAGTGGTGGTTCCCTTGCGGCTATGAGTATATCGTGCATCTTATTGGTGGATGGCGCTCCAGTGTAGGGCACATCGTTAAGCGACAATTGTCCTCGCTGATGAGACGATGCATCGAATACGATGCGAAGCGGTGTGGTTTTATTTTCCCTCCATACCCCCTGAGTGAGGCATATAGTATGTGCCCACTGAGTTTGGTACGTCAGCGCATACTTCTTCAATGATGTCGTCTTGGATATACTGCGAGATGATGCTGCAGTACCACTTCTTCTGTTCAGGAAGTTTGTTGAGGCTCTTGGTTGGCGATATGAATCGTTTGAGAGCAACATTGCGGTTGCTTCTTAGGTTCGTGGTGTTTTCCTTTATCGGGAAGGGTGCTGTTACATAATTGTCCTCGAATTGTACTGATTGTGCGTACTCAGCTCGGTACTCATACCCGATTTTGTCGTCGGCTTCTTTTTTCTTTTCAATGCCTAAGCTTCCCAGCTCAAAGATGTTCTTAATCATCTCTGCCTCGGTTTTAGGCCCTACAACTAATCCCCCAATACCTGATAGCGAGCATGCTTCGGACCTTAGGACCGGCAGCGCTAGGCTTTCTGCTACCTCGTCTTCGATCAGACTTGCCTGTGCCCCAGTTAAAAGAAGAATAAGGCCCTTTCGAATAACTTTTTTCTGTTGTTCCAAACTAGACCTTCTGCGGTCATTAAAACCCCTTGTTCTTGAGGTTGGAATGTGCATTCTTTAGAATCATGTGTATTTAATGCATGACCGCTGATGATTACAGTGGTTGTATCCTCGGGGCATTCGTAGGTGTGGCATGTTCTTCCATGTAGGGCACTGAGCGAGGGATGAATTGGGGAACCGTCGTAAAGAGATTTTGGCATGCAGCATGTGCTTGTGCAATGTTCTCCTCTTGCTTTTAGCCGTTGGGGCGATATGTGTTCTTTCGCTGTCGCATTCAGCGTGCACAAAGTGCCGTCGTGGAGTTTGTTGCAATGCTGACAGTTTGGCCGAGCGCATTCGCTGCTTCTATGGTCATCGGAAAAGCATTTCCAGCATAGGTTATTTTCCATGACGATTTTTTTGCGAACGCTGGCTTCTGATACTGTACGGCATTGATACGATTTGTGGCTCGCCTTTCTACAGAATACGCGAACCTTAGTTTTGCTTCCGAAACGGTCTCCATAGTTCTGCTTGGGTTCGGGGTCGTTATTGCCTAGTCGTTGACAAACATATTTAAAGCAAGCTGTCTCGTTCTCGACCTGGTTTAACATTCGTCCAATGCTACATGACTCTACATCCTTATTCTCTTTGAGAAAGTTTTCGAATATGTTACGTGGGAGCTTTTGCAGAATAGTTTCAGCCCACATGGGGTCATGAATGTTGAGTATATTGTATCTCGATGATGCCATTTCATAAACAAGTAACCGGGTTTCATCGAAAGCTGATTCGCATGATTGAATATTTGGTTTTGCTGACAGAAGAGCGGAAAGCCTTTGAATTAAGCGAGCTCTTACGTTACCGACGTTTCCGTACCTTTTTTTTTGATGGTACTTGTGGTCCAGTTATACTTTTTTGAGAACAATTTATACCCTTAATGGCTGTTGCTGCCTGCTCTCTGAGGCTGTCCTTAATGAGGATCATTTTCTCAGTGGCACTTAGGGAACTGTGTTTATGAACCATGGTCTCAAACATGGACCAAATACTCCATAAAGTCAGTCCTTCCGTCGAACTAAGGTATCGCTACACGGGTGGCTGTATTGATTGCTGCCGACCAGAATCTGACCGCGACTTTACAGCACATTCCGCTGAGCTTCTACCCGTTATCTGATTGATGTTAGCTGACGACGTGTTACGGTACTGTAAATGTTTCTCGAGGTTTTGGAATGTAGTGGGACTTGCATCAAAGGGCTCTGCAGTTTCAATTTCGTGATTCTGATCAGGAATTTCTTGCTCATAGGTTTTTTTTCCTTGCTGCCGTCACATTTTTACTCGAGGGGTGACATTTCCCGCAGGACGACCGCGTGCTGTGGGAATTCTATCGCAATCTCATGACGGAGCTCGACTAACCGGGTTTTTAGTGCGGACAGAATTGCGTTGGCACTTTCGAGAGTAGAGTCAAAACCTAGCTCAATCTCGATCTGTTGGAACTCGTCTAGAAAATCTTTTCTCGGATTTTTTGGTTTCGACGTACTCGGTCTCCATTGTTTTGATTATACTTAAGACGTCGGCTATAGATGAGGTCATCAGTAAAACGGCATTTTGTACCGATCCCGCCAATTTGAGGCAGTAGTCACGTTTTGTCTGACTCTTCTGGGTAATTTACCTCCTCTGTAAACGGACGAAACGTGGTCACTTGCGCTTGCAAGTGATGACATGCGCGTTTTAGGTTCGCTTTTCGAAAAACATAGGGCATTCTTGGCGAATTGCGCGGTTCGAAGCGGTCCCTTTTTTTGGTGTAGTTATGAACTGCATCGGCAGCGTGATCGGCGCAGGCCTGATCACTCGCCTAGCTAATTACTCCGGCGAGATGCAGAGAGTAATGAGCGGGCAGCACGTATAGGTCGTGCGGCCGATGCACCAATGTGCAACTTGGCACGCTCGATCGATTTGGTTCAGTGGCAAGCTTCATCTGTTGTATTCTTGACCGCTCGGGGTTGGTACAATAGCACAAAGGCAAGAATCTATGGGCGGAGCTAGTACAAGACAATTACAGCTACAGTATCCAAAAGTCAGCGACGCACGTCGCGTTGCGTGTTCGCGACACATACTATATTATAATCCGATAAGGGATGAGTCATAAAATAAGGTTCCAACTGCCTTATTTGTTTCTCAATTGTTTCTTTTCTGTCTATCTGCCATGCTTTTAATAACCTGAATTGTTTTTATTCTGTGTTAGCTGCTTTTGCTTAATGCTCGTCGGTTGGCTGTGATAACGCATGATTACGCGCACCAGCTAAGAAAGATGCGAATAAATACAATCTGTCCAAAGAGACAACCGATAAACAACGAAAAATGATAATTTAGCTAGGAAGGATAGAACCACCACGAAAAATGATTCGTGGTGGCTCATTTCTTCCTTGCTAAATTATCTTTTGCCAGGATGATCTAGAAGCGTACGAAAATCAAACGGCAATCGGTCAGTATAATAATTCAGGAATTATAAATAACGTTTTCTTCTTTCTAGAAAGTACGAAAACTCTAAAAGCATTTCAGATTCTTATGCTTATTCTGACAATGCACCCCATACCTGCTTCCAAGTGGCGATTTATATTACAACTCTAAAAGCAATTAAAAAAGTAAAAAGTAAATAGTAAAAAGGGGTAGAGTCTCCTCGTTGAACAAAGACATTGCAACATCTTCTCATACCACATCTTCTCGTAATACCATGGAAATGCGCGTGGTAGCGTAGTCGGAAGATATGCCGGCTGTTTCATGCGCGGATTCCAGGTTACTGGTTCGAATTTCCCTTTTAGGCCAACCAAGCCTTCTATCCTTCCGGGACCGTTTATTTGATGGCGAACTTGTTTGGAAAGAAAGGGCCCCGATTTGTCAATCAGCTGACCGCCGCAAGTCATTGTATAAGCCAAATGCGTATTCAAACTAGCTACACGATAACCTGTAGAGGTAGAATGAGTAGCCATCCCGCAAAGCATTTCGATCGAATAACGCCGATCTTTATCCCTTTATTCGAACTGAAAATTCTATTAACAAGCGATGTGCCAGTTGGAAGAGGAACAGTCGCATTAAAGCGTATCGTGCCACTGCATGCGTGACACCATTTTGTGCCTAGACGTTTTGCTTTCGCGGTCGGTCTTTTAGTAGGTCCGTTAGTACACAGGAATTACATGCTTAGGCCAAGGTAGGAAAGATTTTGAAAATAACTCTCCCTATCTTTGCCATAAAGTTGCCATTATCAGCGCTGTAGATGAATTTTTATGACATTTTCTACACTGCCTCTGTGCTTGATATAGGTGGATCTTAAGTACAATCTAAAGCAGGTTAGTTATGAATTAGCTTTTTAAGAAGTAGGAAAAGTGAAGCATGAAGAGCCTCGATGATCGGGCTTTTCAGGCTTTGCCGCTTTTTCGTTTCCTTACTTCCAATCATTACAGAACTATCATTTCCCTAACTGAGAGTCCTCCAACAAAACCTACACCCACGACAGCGCCTGAAGTGGGCAGGACACTCTGCGAGACATATCCCACGCGTGGGCGATAATATAATAAGCTAATAATAATAATAATAATAATAATAATAATAATAATAATAATAATAAATGGGTCGCTACGTACGAAATGGCCGATTTTGTTGCCCCAAATTCTAGTTGATTTTTCGTAATTACGAGGGCATTGTATTAATACAATATATTATAACTAACATATAGTTTCTGAGCGAAATCTTCGCTTTCTTACCATTTATGGCTCCTGTAGCATGACTGCTTCTTGCCGAGTTTTGGACCCTTTTTACAGATGGATCAACGTGATATTCGGGTGTTCTACTTATATGAATGAAAAATTAGACACAACGCCGCAGCTCGTAACACCAACGTTGGATTTGGAGAGGATTTCACTAAGAAACGCGCAATTCGCATCCGACTCGAAAGGTTTCGATTCGGGGAGAAAATTTTCGAAAGTGAAGACCGAGGTAGGCCGCCATCACTCCTTAACGACACCAACTCAAAGCCATGGTGGAAGAGGATCCGCGTCAAATTGTGAGAGAGCTGGCACAGCATTTTGGCGTGGACGATAGCACTATCAGTCGCCACTTAAATACGATCGGAAAAGTCTCGCACCAACTGACCGCCAGGAAGATGCTGAAGCGCCACGACGTCTATGCTTCGTTAAGGCTGCGCAATATAAGCGAGCCCTTTTTGATAGGATCGTAACATGCAACGAAAAGTGGACCCTTTGTGACAATCGTCGTCACTCTGCTCAACGGCTGGACAAGAATAAATGTCCCAAGGAGATGCCGAAACCAAGTCGCCATCCAAGGAAGACCATGGTGTCCGTATGGTGTACAATGGCTGGTACAGTTCGTTAGAAGTTCTTGAAGATTGAGACATCACAGCGAAGAAGTGCTGTGACGAAATTGAAGTGATGCTCCAGAAATTGACTATTCAAAACATTCGGCTTTGGTCAATCAAAGAGTCTCAGCCCTTCTGCATGAAAAGCGTGTCCGTACGCTTCAAAAATTTTTGTCCCTAAACTGGATGAATCGGGATAAGGAGACTCTGCCACAACCGGCATAGTCACCAGATCTGTTCCTACCAACATTTTCTCAAGCATTTAGATTGTCTTGTAAAGGATAAAAAATCAACAACCAAGATGATGTCGAACGTGACTTTTTGTGTATTACTAATTCTCGCAGTTCTGATTTTCACAAAGTGTAACGCCTAAGCTAACCTCGCTTTGGGAGAAGTGTACTAATTATGCTTTAACACATTTGCTTAAACCTGGAGGGGCTGGTAGAGAGGCTATATGTTGTTACAAGATCGAAGTTGGCCAGCTCGGTGTTATGCGCACGATGTCATCAGCCAAGCGAAGATGGTGCAACTGCCGGCCATCGACCTTCACTCCCATGTCTTCCCAATCTAGTTTGCGCATGACGTTTTCGAGGGTGGCGCTGAAGAGCTTCGGGGATATGGTATCCCCTTGCCGAACCCTCTCCTTACGTCGATGACGACGTCGTTGTATAATGTTGTAGATCTTGATCGTGAATCCACTTACAGCTCTCGAAAGACTCTGATGTACTGAGTAGGAACGCCCTGAGTGAGCAGGGCTTCGAAGACTGCTTCAGTCTCGACGGAGTTAAATGCCTTCTTCAGGTCGATAAACGTAAGGCACAGCGGCAGCTTGCACTCTCACGACACTTCGATGAGCTTCGTAATGGTGTGTATGTGGTCGATCGTGCTGAATCCTCTCGCAAATCCTGCTTGTTCGCATGGCTGTCTTCGTCCAGCGTTCTGTTGATCCTATTCAGGATGACTCGAGTGAACAACTTGTAGACTACGGGCAGCAGGCAGATCGGGCGATAGTTGCCAATGTCGTGCACGTCTCCCTTTTTGTACAGCAAGACGTTCTTGCTGGTCTTTCACTAAACTTTTGGAATTGGACCTTTGCACTCCGACAGGTTGCGTGTGAAGAGCCGCGCCAAGGTGTCGATGAGCGCTGGCGAGAGGTCCTTCAGGTGTTCGGGTCTGATCATCTCGTGGATGACCTTCTCCATGGTCCTTCTGGAAGAGATGACGGCTCGGGCATTGCAAATGCTCAACGCTAACTCTGCTGCTTCAGCCAACACTTCCGCTTTTCTCTCCTTGAGATCTTCCTTTATCGCCGCTCTGCACAGCTTCTTAAGCTCGGACTTCAGCTGGTAGTTGCCTGACGCTCGTGCTGCTCCACGATGGCAGCTGAAGAGTTTCCGAAGACAGGCGTCTCTTGGAGGTCCTCAAGCTCTCGGCTCTCTTAGCACTGTCGTGGAGATGGTGCACGAATTCGTCGTATTCCACGTCAACGTTCTCCATGACGGCCTCTTCCCAAAAGCCGGGAAAAGGGGTGTAGAGGTCGCTCTGGGATTCCTCTTCTAGAACTTCGCGGCCTTCCCTCCTTGACGCAAAAAGCTAAACCTCGCTCGAAGGAGGCGGTGGTCCAATGCCGTGTGGAACTTGGCGACAACGGAGACGTCGGTCAGGCAATACTTGCGATTGAAGATGATGTGGTCGTGGAACTGGCCGCCGGGAAATTTCCAGGTCCTTCGTAGGGAAGGAGGCTTCTGAAACTGTGAGTTCCATGGATGGTCTTGGTCGACCTGATAATCTCAGAGAGCCTTTTACCTTGCTCGTTAAACTCCAAACCGTGGGTTTCAGTGTGGAGTTCTTCCGGCGGCCTTCGTAGCCCGAGCTTGGCGTTGAAGTCGCCGACGATCACCTTGTAGAAGGTGTGATCTTCCTTATAGAACTTTTCCAGCTCCACGTAGAAGGCTTCGACCTCCTCGTCGTCGTAGTCGGGTGTTGGGGCATACGCGACGAACACAGTCAAAGCTGGCACGGAGCCACATCGCTTCAGTCGCAGACGTCCGAATCGGGTTGTCAGAGACTCGTACGAATCGATATCCATGGCCAAGTGCGTGTTGACGAGAACACCAACGCCGTTTATACCCCTGCTGTCCCATGTTCCGAGGAACAGTTCTTCTCCGTAGCCATAGGCGGCGTGTAGGGGGTGGTGTCTCCTCATCTCGGTCAGTCCAATGACATCGTACTTGATCTTCCTGGCTTGCATCATCAGGTCCTCGACGGATGCTTCCGATGCAAGCGTGCGGGCGTTGCAAGTACATATCGTCATTCTAATCCTTCTTAATTTGCGTAGCCTGGTTAGGCCCTGAGATTTTTGCAGCCTCTCCGAACTCGTTCTTCCTATCGCTGAAGAAATGGGGGCTCTTTTGGGGTAAGGGAAATGAGGCCCTTTAGTGCTGCTGTGTTTAACTGCAGTACAACACGGATAGCTAGTCAGGCTCTGTCGTGCGGGCGAAGAACTCCTGGCAGCCAGCCAGACTGCCCGAAGGGACGGACGAGACTTTTGAGGCGGCCTCGAATCGCCTTACGATGTACTGCCAGTCTACAGAGTGCCAGCTTTTGGCCGAGCAGACACAGTTACAATCCGCACAGGCGCGAACACATCCACGCAGGCCGTGCATGAACATGCCGCTCGCACGCACAAGGAACGCGTCGACCCGACACAGCAGGAACAAGGAGTCCCCCGCATCCCACCTGCGTCTCTGGGCAGTCACGGTCGCATTTGGTTCGCGTTTTCGTTTTCCTATCCACCACTCGGGGATGGCCCTGCGACAAGCGGCCCGAGATTCTCCTTAACAAGAGAGCCCGAAGGCTCTCTATCAAGGGAGATCTGTAATAAAATTGCTTCCAAGGAAACACGATCTGCTAACGATTTCCGACAAAATCGACGATTTCATATGCTACGACCTAATAAAAAAATGCCATCTAAAAGTAACCACCTCGTAATGGACCTGCTATCCTTGGCAAGACAAGACAGGTAGCCACTGCTTATATCAAAAAATGAAAACGAAAGTCGGTGCTGTCGTTGAACCTATAACTTATAACCGTGTTCCTCTATGATGTCTTCCAAAAACCCTATATGATGGTGATTCCAATACCCCACGGCAGTAGCCAAAACATGGGATGCTTTTAAACCGGATCGTATCGAGTAGTGTGACACGCAAGTTCATCTGAGTCAGCGTTTTCCTACCTTCATATGCTCTACTCTTCTCAATTTGATTTATTTATTTATTTACTTGTGTACGATGCACAAGGCATACGTGATATAGGATGTAGTACAATACAAATCACCAATACAGAAAGAACAACTCTAAAATCTAGAGATGCAAAATGTTGCTTCGAGCCATGTGCCTGAACAGCCTGTAATGTGCCGACGATCGAGAAACACAGGAGTTTAGCGATATGAAGCTGGAACCAGCTCTGCACGTGAGACTACATGATCTTTTATTCGGTTTGGGTACACAGCAAGATATTTTTTCTGAGCTGCCCTAGTTTATTTATTCTATTTATTTATGAATACGTCTGCGAAGACGTGCCAACACAAGCATATGTGAGAAGCAAAAAACTGTAAAACAAACCACAAACTGAACAAAATTCTATGAAAGATGGCGGAAAGACGAAAAATGCAGGAAAAAAAGCTGAAAGAAGAGCAGGTATGACAAGTAATCGAATTTAAGGGCATTTCCTCGAAGCAATACTCAACTTCCCAAACACAGCTGCATATTATATAGGCAAAATGGGCAAACGCCGAACTCCGAGGGATAAATTGCAATGGGGTATTGCTAAGGAGTAGAATGTGAGGGCATTAGCAAGTGAAAGCTGGACCCTAGTTCTAGATATTATTCAATGATTCACCTATTTGGTTGAGAACCAAGATCGTAGCTTTTTATTCGAAGACTTCCATTTTAAAAGATCCGCTTTTTGTTTGACAAACTGTTCGTGTGTAGAAGAAAGCACCTTTTCTGCTCTAAAAAACTTTTTTTTTTAGAAATATTGAGTTTTTTGTTGTATTTTCATGCTTAGAAATGGAATACCTAGCAGGCGAAAATCAGAATTTTTGACACCTGCTTTCTTCGCCATTAACGAGCACCGATGCTGCTCGGCATAGTTGTCAAGTACGGCAATTTTGACCACGACGAGAGCCTACCTAGTGGAGGACCCACGGAATTCTATGAATAACGTATCAAGGCACTTTCGGAAAAGAGGAATGAACTTGAAATAAAACGACGCGGTTAACAAAGAGCTTTACTCTACCCATCTCTACTGCGTTAATGAGGCCGCTCGACGAAAAAATCCATGTTGACAAGGCCAGACCACACACCTTAACGACAACGCCAGGACGCATGTTGACCAAGTCGTCAAAAACACACTTCAAGAGCTCGAATGTGAGGCTCTTCAGCATCTACCGTACACCTAGGACATCGCTCTGATTTCCACCATTTCCGCAGCCGGTCGAATCATGTGAGGGGTCCATCGACAACGAAGATGATCCCAAAAGCTGGCTTGACACTTCTTCGACACCATACCGGCTGTTGTTTGGTGGAACAGCATAAGTAAGTTGGCCAATAGGTGGGAATAAGGGCTAAATATGAACGTCAAGTACGTATTTGAATAACGTTTTGTTAAAATTATTGTATTTGTTTGAATAATTTTCCAAAAGAAGATGCTACGAACTTATTCTTTAACACAATCCATATTTATTTTGTTTTCGCATGCTGCGCTTTAAAGGCTGACATTTTCAAGCTCAGAAACATAGAAAAAGAAAGAAAAGAAAAACTGTAAAACTGTAAAATACTGTGAAAATGTAAATATAAGCATTAAATATAAATTTAAATAAATGGGATTCTGCTCATTCATCCGTTTCTTGTACCACATGATTGATCGATCTACTCTTTAAAGAGTTAGCATGATTGTGAGACTACGGATGACTAGAGTTTGGTAAGCGTGCGCTCACAAACACAGACGAAAAGACAACAAAATTGCTCACGCGATTTCTTATTCTGCGATATATAAGCACTGAAATGCGATGTCATTAGTATGGTCGTCGTTCTCGTATACACGACGTCAACAGCCTTTTTGGAAAATCGGTTCAATTGTTTTACACGTGAAATTGACGCTTTTTTCAAT
>CANDYH010000096.1:0-10040 GCA_947396885.1 Heligmosomoides polygyrus polygyrus | reverse complement strand
TGGTGTGATTACAATCGATAGAGGGATAGGAGGCTCAGACGGCTTGCATTGGCAGTCCGAAAATTGGGATTGATCTCAACCCTACCATCTCCTATATTAGAATTTCGAGCTCTATCGAATGAGACAGGAAAGAATCTTGCCTCAATATCCCTTAAACAAATATTTTCAGGCGCGTTAAATAACTTTCGTTAAATATTAACCTTTATTTGTATCAGAATTAACCACGAGGCATGCTTCCAGGCACTGATGTGAACTTTACCATCTCCTGTATTAGAATTTCGATCTTTATCGAATGAGCTAGAAATTACCTTGTCTAAATAACCCTTAAGGCGACTTCTTAGGCGTTGTTTGTTTTCATTGAATATCAGTTTTTATTTATATCAGAATTAATTGCCAGGCATGCTTCCAGGCTGAAATTGCGCGAGGAATATAACTAGATAGACGAGAGATTTTCTAAGAGCACCACAAGTGCTCAACGTTTTTGAAAACGACATTATGATCCTTCAGTGCATAGAGCATGTTCACAGTCTGAAATTGCCCAACGAGCTCAATTTGATAGTCAGTGGATCTCCTAAGAACAGCGAAGTACCCAGTTTTTTTTAAAGCATTTCATCAGTGTTTCCTAACTCGTTAATTGGGGAGGAGACATTGGCTATGTAGGTACACTGCCTGTGGAACGCGAGGTCAAAAAACTGCTAGAAGCCACAAACGACTGGACGGGCAATTTTAAGTATTGTGTGATGAAATTTATTCTCGGTGAACTTTAGATTTGAAGAACCACCTATTCAATGTTTTTTTCGAAATATATGATGTGTGTATTATAAAGTTCCATGGAAAAATCAGTTACGAAATGCTAAAGAGATGCTATGTTGAAGCTAACGTTTTAAACTTCTGTTAAAAAATCTCTCGTCTACCTAATAGGAATCCTTGTGCAATTTTCGCCTCGAAGCAAGTGTCGCATTTATTCATGATATATGTGAATAAAAACCGATATTTAGCGAAAATTAAATAACGCCTAAAAAATGCGCTTTAAGGGTTATTTAGACAGTATAATTTCTAGTTCATTCGATAGAGATCGAAATTCTAATAAAGGAGATGATATAGTTCACATCAGTAGGTTGGAAGCATGCCTCGTAGTTAATTCTGGTATAAATAAAAACTGATATTTAACGAAAGATAAAAGCGCGAGAAAAAAAATAGTTGTAAGGGTTATCCAGGCAAGATTCTTTCCTGTCTCATTCGATAGAGCTCGAAATTCTAATATAGGAGATGGTAGGGTTGAGATCAATCCCAATTTTCGGACTGCCAATGCAAGCCGTCTGAGCCTCCTATCCCTCTATCGATTGTAATCACACCAAATCTGGTCGACCTACAGTCTCCCGTGGTTGGCTGGGTCAGCATCGTCTCCGCGGCGAGGGCTGCCTGGCTGAGCGCGAAGCGGCGGGTGTCACTGCGCGAGTCGACGCTAATTGGCTCCGCAGGCACTGTCCCCCGTCTTTGCCCGCGCCGCTTTCAGGCAGAACGTCCCTCACCCTTCAAATGTCACCCATGAGAGGGGGGTTATTGGCGGTGCTGATCACGAATCCGACATCCGTTTTTGGTATTGCGGTGAACTAGGGTAGGTTACGGTAGGTACGGGTGACTAGGGCTGTCGGCGATTACTCAGAGCTCCCCTATCCTGCCGTACTCCACCGTGATACCAAAAACGGATGTCAGATTTTTTGTCAGATCAGCACCGCAAATAACCGCCATATGCGAAGTTTGGGCGAAATCGGTTACCACGACTCCGACAGCCTTACTCACCCGTACCTACCGTAACCTAATCGGCTCAAATTTTGAAAAACGATTTCAGATTCGTGATCAGCATCTTAAATAACCTCCTTCGGCAAAGTTTGTGTGAAAAATACTGACTTGATTTGATTTGATTGTAGAATTGGTCTCCTTCCTAGTAAAGTTTTTAAATTTATACATCCAATGAAAGCAAAGACAAATTTCTTGGCCTTGTTGGACATTCACCTATCACAAGTAATTAGGAGACAGAAAAAACATCTATATAAACCGACGGCAGCAGCACAAAAAATAGCGCAGAGTTAACTGGGTTAACCACTGGTGGCTCATATTCTCCCACGCGGACAGACACGTACATTTGAGCTACCGGTGGCTCATATTGTCGTCATTGTGTTGAAAAGGAGTTTCCTACAAGTTTCTTTGCCACACAGTTTTTGGTCTTCAATAATGAGCTTACAATTTCTTTTGTCGGTTTCCAGAACAAAAGCGACACCAGTGAGCCGGAATTAGAAAGAACTGCATGGTTACATACCTACTTGATCAATGCGATCACTTAGTTTTGCCTACACAACATTTATTCAAATAATACTTCGTAGGTTCCAAAAATAATGCCGATATTGACCCGCCATATTTGAAGTGAAGCTCGTGGACCGCCATATATGATAATAGATCATCTTTTTGGCCCAAGGTGAAATTACCAGAATTTCTATGACTTTTCTGATAAACAGCCAAGAACAGTTTCACTGGTGTGAAGTATACCTTCGTCCTTGGGAAAAAATTTCGAATTTCGAATGGTCGAATAATATTCGATTTTCAAAATTTCGAATTTCGAATGGTCGAATAATATTCGATTTCCAAAATTTCGAACTTCGAATGAAAGAATATTATTCGATTCTCAAAATTTCGAACTTCGAATAATCGAATTTCGAATTGTCGAATATTCGCATAATCAAATGAACACCTTACTTATTGTGGTTACCCAATGATTGACATTTACTTATTTTTATTACCCACTGTGAACTGCGTTCAACAGAGCGGCATATACAAGGGCTTCAGATTGTCATTGCTCTTGTACCAGTTGGTTAATTGCGAAAAGGATCGGTAATTATCAACTGTGGAACATCGATTTCTATCAGTGGATCTCCTGTCCCGTGGCCGACGTACTCCGGCTACTCTTACGTGAAATCAGGGCCTATAGAGTGGAGTGTGCGAGTCCAGTGAGTGATAAGCGTTACCGAGGCTGAAGGCGACGACCGAGGCGAGGGCGAGCTGAGGACCGAACCAAGGCTGTGGAAGCCGATGTCCAGGCTCAGTTGCCGTTGTTTAAGCGCTGCGAAGGCTGCTCCATCAATTTCCTTCACGAGACCAAAAGGCGGTGACAAAGGTATAATGACAATGAAGCACCCTTGCTTCCCTAAGAATTGCCCCGAGAAGAACGAAACACCCTGGATAGGCAGAGCTAGATTGTTATACATCTTGCTCCATAGATTACTGTCTCCTTAGGTTATACCGAAGCTTTTATTTTGGTAAAAGAAAGGCTAGCACGGTCGAAGAAGTAACACAAAGGTGCAGAAGAGGCACATTGGAGGTTCATGAGTGGCATTCAATCTGCGTTCGGGCTCCGTTGAAGAGCTTCGCGTCACATATAAGCAAACGGACCCGAAGTCCATGGTTGGAATCTAATCTGATAGGACACTACGACTTGGACCTATTGCGAAAATGTGGATGGCTCGCTTTAATAGGAAACGGAGTATGAATGGCTCTTGTACTCCATAGCCATTGCTTTTCCTCCCTTATTTAACGTCTTTGCTGGCAGAAAGCAGGAGCTTCTCAGGCTCCAGAAAGGCTGCCTCCATACCGCAGCTCCTTCCGGCTTTAATCATTCCGTCGCTGTACTTGGGCTAGAAATACAAAACGGAGATTCTCCCATAGTTTACCAAAGGCGAAAGCATCATTGAACAGCCATAACACGATTCACTTATTATTAACGTAACTGGCCGCAGGAGGCTCGATGGCGTTCAAAGGAAGCAGGAACGCAGCGGATGTTCGCGTTTGCCCGCGCTTACCTCGCGTCGACTAACAAGGGAAGTGTCTGAAGCGTATGTCTGAACGGGAAGAGCGAGTCATATAGGGAGAATCCGCACCCCTCAATTAGTGTAAAAATGTTTTAATTTTTTGCCAAGAAAAAAATTCAAGGAGTACTGGGTCGTTGTAGTTACAATGTAATGAGCGCCTCACGAGTTCGGCGGTCTTGTATGTCCGCGATGCCTCTGCCGCAAGCGTGTCGCAGCGCAGTGGATAGAGACGTTGTTTCATGCGAGAGAGATCAAGGGTTCAATCCTCCTGCACTTTTGCATTTCAACTGATTGTTGAGATTTGATGGATTCTGACGTCTATATCATTTCAGAGGTTCTCTACTAATTTTTTCAGCTGCATGCTGTGGCTCAACATATTGATGCATAAACGTTCAACATCAGTGATACACAGGCACAACGTGCATGAAGAAGAAGCACTGGTCACAATACGGATGGCGTATAAAGGCTACAGGCTCCTCACAGTTTGTTTCTCTAGACATCGGGAAAAACCATCCTGCTCGAATTTTCAAAGACCAGGACGTGACGTCGCAAGTGGTTCCAATGAAGAAACGAGGTCTGTGGATCTCGCAAACTGGCGTTAACGGTCATCGATACACTCTTTCCCTCACCGTTGCCTGTCAACTGGAAATCAGAGAGAGCTGAAGGTTTTTTAAACCTAGCACCAACAATGTCCGCCGATGCTGGAGTGGTGATCCACCTACTTACGCTGAAGTGTAACCCACCTTTAGGCAAGGAATTTTTGAGGGAAGAAATCAAGCTGGCCGAACGGATGGCCAGCATACTCAAGGACTTCGAAGCACGTCAACTTGAAGTTGACGAAGACGAACAGCTGGAAGTGGTGGAAGAAGATTGGGATCCGCAAAATGAACTGATAGACGTAGAGATGCAAGCAAGAATTGGACATATGATAATGTTTTTGGGTGGAATGATTTCACTCCCACGTCATTGTGCACGACCTTCCTTTTGACCTGCAAAAAAGGGGCAACATTAGATGTCGAAGCTGCGGGCGGCTGAAGGAGAACGGATTTGTTATAATGACATTGAAGGTGGTGTCGCTGGTATAGCTGTGAGGAGCCTGTAGCTTGTATACTTGTCCTCTACTATTTTCAGTGAGCAAAATAACAAGGTGTGTAAATACTATAGAAAATATTGGTGCGAGCTACATAGAGAAGAGTCGACTCTTGTAGCTCTACAGTCGCAGCCAGCAAACCTTATATTCTTCCGCGGTTGCAGTGTTTATGTAATCGTTCGTTCCATTTTAATTCAGAACCTTTTGGTCGAATTCTCATAGTGTTACGAAGGAGTGAAGATGGAGATAGATTTGTCAACTCCTTTTGAACTCCAAGGCACTTCAAATATAAATGTGATGCAGGCTTAGGAGATGGAGGAGGAAGAATTGTGTTCCAGAAATCGCGGAACGAGTTGCAGTTAGTCAGTTCTAAAGTGGTGGGTATCCGGCGAAGCAGAGGACGAATGGAACCGGCTTCGTCGGATGAATGCCAACCCACACATCACACCGCGCCCAACGACCACATGGCTGGCAGATTTGCAGCAGCTTTAACGGCGATCGATGAGAACGATTTAGTGAGATGAGAAACCATTCTGGGCGGAAAACGAGCGCCAAAATGGGATCGAGGAAAGCCACGCGGTGGAGGAGGTGATTTGCGAGATAAGGGGCAGGCGCTTCGGGGACGCACGGACGGGCGACACGTTTCGCGCTACCGATGACCTTCCGGCGCCGCGTGATAGTATCAGCCGTTCGGCTCCGGAGAACCGGTACAACTACGATCGATATGAACATGGACGAGAAGTAGTCGAAAAGTGCCGGTGGAGGGCCCGGCCATTTGTTTGCTTAGTCTCCTTCGCAACGCCACCAAGCGCTCTCAAAAAGAACTCAATTGCTATGGCCGCGCTACTTCTTATCGCATGCTCCACGTCGCGGTCCTGTTGCGTCTCAATGAATAAAGGATGAACGATAAAAGACGGCGTTTATGGATCCCCTTTAAGACGGTATCACGCATTCTATTGCCAGGGGAAGCCGTGGAGGAAATTTGAATGCGTATTTGGCCTAGACCTTGAATTGCGGTGACGAGTCGATGAAGCAACACTTTATCCTTCTCTTACAACTGCTCTACCATTTCACAAATTCCGGGGGGATGAAGAGTTGGTTGGCCTGGGCGGGAACCGCCCAACCATGAATGAATTCGGAGCGCATGAAGAAGCTGGCGTCTCTACCGACTGCTGCTCATTCCTCAGTACATGCTCCATGGCAGTGTCGTGGTAAGTATGCGTATCTGTTACTGCAGGGTACGTCAATTCTTGAACTCGTCTGTTTCAGGCTCATTATATATAGGAATATCCGGGTGAACGTGGGACGGTTTGTGAAAAGAGGCTCGGAATGCGTCCCTAGAAAATTCAGAAGTCGAAGCTATTGGCGGACCCTATGAAGACAGCTAGGCTATAACGATGCAGAACGCTCCTGAAACGCTTCGGCGCGGCACGCTCCCGACGGATTCATTTCAATGTACAGTCCGTCTTCACTGTTTAACAATTCATCAACCATCAAAACGACCAAATTCTTGCCAAGGACCTAGAAGAAGGCAATTTAAGAGTTGCACAAACCCCAGGATATCCGAGGTCTGTAATGGTTTTTGCAGGGATAGTAACAGATGAAAACACCGCTGATCTTTGTGGAAAACGGAATCAAAATCAACAGTCAAAACTACCTAGAGGACAACCTGGAGAAGGCGACTCAAGATTCTGCGTCCGCTCACAAGGCTAAAGTGGTATAGAAGTGGTGCACCGACAATTTTCCGGATTTCATCTCAGCCGAAGAGTGGCCCCGCTCAGCCCGAACCTCAATCTAATGGACTACATAATCTGGTCCATATTGAAGAGTAACACATCTGTGCAACATCCCACAAGCACATTGCTTCACTTCAAAGAGCCCAAAAGAAAGCCTGAGAGGAGATTGATGAAGACACCCTGTGTGCCGCCGTAGATGCGTTCACCAAGCGATTGAACGCGTGTATTCGTTCTGAAGGAGGCCATTTCGAAACTCAGCTGCTTCTTTATATGTGCGTTGTCAATAGTAATAAATGTTATCAATTTCATCTGATTTGCTTCAAAACAGCCGTTTGGGCGATCAATTTGTCCAAGAACTTTTGACGAGCCTTGTATAAATACGGAGGAACCCACAGAATGGACTACGGGGCTAAGACGGGGCTTGTTATCCTCTAGGCCGCATTATGATTATGGATTATAACTAGTCCACACGAATTCAAATCTCAATGTGAGCTAGAACGAAATCTGAAGAAAGAATACGAGTTTATGAACGACAGGTGAGACCAAGAGGGATCTTATGAAGGAGAAATGTACGCTGCATCATCGTCCTTCAGCAAAAATCGAATCTTCTAACGACTGCATGCATATGGGCTATAAGCGCGTCAAATGTCGAACTTCCGAATACCACTCCGACTTTTGAACGTCTCAAACACTATTCATTTTGCCAATTATTCGATTACTCAATTTGAATATATACTATGTAATCACATGTTTTGCTAGCATCATCTTGAAAATGTTAACACATATTGACGTTTTTATGTAAAACTTGCCGATTGCGTTGGATGTGGTGTCATTGTTTAAAAGGACAACGAATAAAACTAGTTGTGCGCTACATAGAGGGCCTATAAAAATGCCATTCTATTGGGTTGGTCCAAATTATTGTCAGATTTCGCCATGCTATGTGGAATTATCTACAGTAGATATACTTCCATTAACACGTTCTTTTTTAAATGTGCACTGATGGCGTTCTTTTCAATGTCATTCAAAAAGTTTAAAAATTCCTCAACCACTCGAGCACTCCTTCTCCTGCATAAAGAGAAGTACACCTTAACCAGTCGCTAGTCTGTGCGCCGAACAGAGTGAGCCTTGCGATGGATCCAACAGTTTGCAAGAGAGGGTGCGAGTTAATATAGCAGCACATAAACTTCTCGACCTATTCTGAGCGAATGCAAGAACTGCAAACAGAGTGTGATCGGATCTGTGCGAAGACGGTTTCTCCATTGATAGCATTTTCTTCTTCACTTGTTTTAAAGACGACTCCAGACCCTTACGATTAGTGCTTCTAGGCTGCTGTTAAGCAGAGTTATGTATGTTTTAAGCAAACGGTGATCAAAGAGATGAAGAGACCTGCCTGCCTAATCCATCACCTCTGTTTAAAGAGTTCGTCGACAGAGGGTATCTCCTAGAGTAACTACATGAATGGTTTCTTATGTCTCCGTCGTTTGCATTATAGTGTCCATGTTTTTTGTGTTGGTCATTCAGTGCACACATTTATAACTTCAGACCATCTAGACGAAATATGGACAATCCGGGTGATAGATCAGGACGTGAGAAGGGCGTACCTCCACACAAGTGGGTGCTAGAAATGTCATTAAATAAAATATTCAGGTCAATTTCTATTTTTCATTAAAACATATTCGAAATTCTCATGATTTTTCTGAGTGCGAATTAATGATGCTTTCATCCACGAGTTTAATTATACTACGGCTATAGAACAATTCGAAGGAAAGCCCTAACCGTAATCGAGTAGGATACCTCCCACAGTTGTAGAGATCAGCGTTGCCATCAATCGCTTCATAGAGATAATCCGTGCCTTTAATTAGGCGTGTCTTATACCTCGACGATCGTCGCCGACAATCTGCGCTCCGCACTGCGGCAAGCTGGCGCCGACGCTGTCGGCGACGGGGAGTATGATCCCATCTGCTGCGCGGTCGGCGACAGTGTTGAGTGGGTTGCGACGCACTGAGTAGCATCCGCTCACCACTGTCGCCGACAGCATCGCCGACGTGTCGCCGATGTATTACATATTCCTTATAGTCATGTCGTAAATGGCTGATCGGCACTGGATCAATTCCTTGAGGAGAAAGCAACACGGATGAAGCTGAAATGGACCACCCGCTGAAATACTGCGGAGAAACTGTCTCTCAAACACATACATGTACGGTTAGGACACACAGCTGGGATTAGGGAAGAGACAAGCTTAACAGTCATAGGCTTCATGACATCGAAGAACAGCATAACGACAGTGTAAGTAGAAGGAATGCAACTCGACACTAGAGTTAAACCTTCCATGATACATGAGGCGCGCGTGTAGCGCAGCCGGATGAGGCGCCGACTGTCGCGTGCACTCGATACCAGGCTCCTGGTTCGGATATCCCGCCCAGGCCAACGAAGCCTTCCATCCGTCCGGGTTCGGTGAATTGGTACCAGACTTGTCTGGGAAGGATAGATCGCTGACTTGTTCATCGGCTGGCCACCGCAAGTCTCTGTATGGCCTAACACGCATTCATACCGCCTCCACGACACCCCATAGAAGTAACATGCGTGGCGCATCCCAAAAGGGATTGAATAACGCTGTCCTTTATCCTTTTATCCTTTTATGATGTTACATAGGAGCTATTATTTGAGGTGACCCACGGATTTCATAAATTATCCACAAACCTATTTCCAAAAACCACCTTTCCTACAAAAGTGGTATCGAGCGCTGCATAATCAGAGTTCTTCACTAAAAACATTCATTAGTACTTTTAAGATTGCTATCAAATGAATTTGCTTAAACTCTGTTCAATCAATGAACTGGACATATTACTGCTGCGTCTCATTATATGTACATAGGTTCGTTCGTAGTTTCAGTTTCCGCGTCTTTGGCTTCTAAATTGCTGCAAAGCTATTTAGAACTTAACAAATTCATAGTGACTTCATGCTTAACTCATTGTTGTTTCGTTCTGGTTAATTGAAGTTGTAGTAATGCTTCTTGTTATTTGATTATTATTATTATTACTAATTGATTTGTTGTTTTGCATTGTATGAACGCCCTTACCGTGTTATAAATAAATGAATAAACAGATAAATACTCGTGCCAACAACAACGAAGGTGTCGAGCGTAGAATAGCGCAGAGCTGCATGTGCAACAAATAATTGACTAGGAAAATTGAAAATATGCAGTTGTGCTGGCTACTTTAGCGCAAGCATGGAAATCAGAAACTAACTGAAAACCTTTGTATTCCTGTCATGTTCTCTAAACCTCCCACAACCAGCTCTGCGCTATTCTACGCTCGACACCTTCGTTGTTGTTGGCACGAGTATTTATCT
>CANDYH010000095.1:0-16920 GCA_947396885.1 Heligmosomoides polygyrus polygyrus | reverse complement strand
CTTTGATTGCTGCATCGTTAACAGGCCAATTGTGAGTTCGTTATAATTTCACTACTGTTGCAGCCCCAATCCTTTTGCAGGTTAGATTCTAACCACGACATGGCAGTCCCAAACGTCAGTTTTGCTTTATCTGCCCGCACTGAAGTGACACGGTTTTTCGCAATTTTTGACCTACCAAGATGTCTGCAGGAAATTTGAAAACCACCACGGTGCTTCTTAGACAACCTCCTACAACCCTCAATAGGTCACTTTGAAAATTGCCAAGGGACGTTCATTGACCTCCCTTGTCAGTGGTTGTACGCCTTGGTAGGAAGACATGTTTATGTCCGGTTACATCAGAAATGACCTACCTCAGTTCATTGTAGGGGTAGAACACACCAGTGCTGCAAAGAAAAATTCCGGTTACAAAAAGAGCAAACCGTTTTGTAGGGCTGTCCTACATGGTGACCCTCCCCGAACCCTATTTGCGCCGCAAACGGTTATAAAAGGTGAAACGAGGAAGGTTTCTTTAGATCTTCCGTTAAAGTACAGACAGGATCAGTCCTTTTACCTGAGGAAGTCCTATGGAGTTCATTTGACGGTAGCACCAAGCGGCTGCTTTACTTCTATGTGAACTGTGTTCGAAACGTCCTCCTCCCACCGAATCACTGCGCGATGTAGTAGGCTGTTAGAATATGAAACTAGTCCGTAAGTGTGACTTTAGAGGTGCAGTCGCTGTTCCAGATTTCAGCTGCAGTGTCAACTTCACCACTTTCTTTTAATATCAGCCTTCAATGCATTGCGTTTCTTGCTACATCGATTAGAAAGTCATGAAGTCGCTTTCCGATCCCGCATGCAAATTGTTTGCTTTGCTGCTAATTCAGGCGGCAGCCACATGTCGAGGAATAACTTCCTTCAAAATAAGAGCGCTCCAACGCTAAGAAAATCCAGGTTTGAATCGCGCGCCAGTGACAGTCGCATCGAACAACTCGTACAGGTTTTTTGGGGCATGTACGGGTTGTAAGGGTACCGGCGTGTCCCTTCGACTTCCATACAAAATGAGATCTGCGATTAAGGGTGCGGAAGTCGTTGCAAACTACATATTCCAACCTTTCGAAAAACTTTGCTTTTAGTACCCACCCAATTTCGAAGCTCGTCACAGTACTTTCCCAGTGATGAGTTTCTGAGACGCACACCACCGTCATCCATCGGTCCATTTTCGCACTTATTCGAAACATCCGACATTACCGGTTCCCTGGAAGCAACGCTTTTCTTATTATATAAAGACTATCTAGACAGCCCATAAAACACAACAACAATAGCGACCAGAATAAGTACGAAATAGGCTCAACCAATCGATGAGTGCTCACGGGCAAAGTTCAACCAAAACAGCAAAACGGCGAGAGTGCAGAGGAGGGAGGGGCGGTCTTTGTGTACGAATGGTCACCGCGCCCGAGTACGGCGACTGCCGTGTGCGCGATAAGCTTCGTTGCGGTCTTGTGAGCTGTGCCTCATGACCTGCTGCATACGCTAGGTTTGAGCCCCGAAAAGTTCCGTCACGCGCGAGCAGCGAGAGTCAGACGAGCAGAGTGAGTCTCCAGATTGGGCTAGGGAAGGGACTCCTGGGTGTGGCGAACAGGGAGGCGTGGAGTGCACGAGACGACACGACGAAAAACCGCGCGCCGCCTCGGCACTATGCCAAGCGGACCAGTTCTCCGGCAACGATAAAACTAAACCAACTACGACGTCTACTGACGCGCTCGCCGCGCTATCGGACGCGGACGGGACGTTAGTGAAACGCGGGCGGGACGCTAGTCGGACGCGGCTGAGACGCAAAATGCAGATGAGCTCGCGCGGATTCATTGCTCCCAATCACGTCCCACTGTGCCTTGTGCTCTTGTATCGGACGAGGTTCGCATGTGGGCCAACAACTGCCGACTTGACGCGTGCTTCGACGTTTTTGTCGCCTCGGTGGCTCAGGAATTCACCGTTAGAGCGACATGACGTCGGTACCAGCTCCATTGAGTATTATTGTGCGACAGCAGTTTAGTAGCAGTTTTTTTTGTTGTTCTCTAGTGCTATACCATTAACGTATGGAGTTGTGGCTGTTTTGCCTTTTTTCGTACTTGGGCCTTCTATTCCGGCAGAATCCTAGTATAGTGGTGGGCTTCCGCTTGGAAAACAAAGTACCGCAGCCTCCATGTCGAAAATATCCAAGCCTATAAGGATTAATCCCAACTCGTATTGGACTGCGGGACATCATGTACGAATCGTCGCCGCAGACGAGGCGAGCGCGACAAAAGTCGCCGCAACGGGGCGACATTATCAGTCAATGATCAGCAGTGATCCAGAACCACGGAGCCGTCTTCTTTTTTGGAAAACTCTGACCATGACAATTCATTACAAAGTGAAAACTTCCTCCCAAACATCACAACCACACGCGGTTTCACTTTCGCAACACTGCAGTCAGGCTGAGACCAGGGATATTGTTTGCCGAGCAATGGTTACCAGCGATGTTCGGCAATTCTGTGCAAAAAAAGGGCGTGGAGGACGGGGAGAAAAGCAACGGAGAACGGAGAAAACTAAAGAATGTAAAACCGGAAGGAAAACAGTAGTGAATCAAATTGTTTAACAAGTGCTGAATTGGTGTGTGGAATGACTGTGGCCACTTCTTTTCTACCTGAACAATGGATATCCATTTTCAACGAAACATTTGGCAAAGTAAATTGACTTTATCGCATTCATATGACCGTAGCTAAGATAGAGAGCATTTCTGGAGACATTTTGGACATCTCAAGACAGAAGTTCTGGTTGCAACAAAACATCGTTATAACAGCTTACAACCTCGATACCAGCCACTTGGGGCTTAAGGAAACTGATTTGAATCATCTCAAGATACATTGACATTTTGAAACGCTGTCGCGAAAAACAAATCTGTCGCTGTTTTGGGATGTGTGTAGTAAAAAGTTCGAAGCTATCACATGAGCTGTCATCACTTTATGCATTTGGAAATGCGCAATCAAAAATAGTTTTTCTCAGCGATCCCATTTTTTCTAATAGAGTGGTGTCACTGTCTTCAATATTAGAGGCGTTACAATAGGGACAATATGAAACTCCTATTTAAAGCTCCCAGTAGCAGGTTTCGTTCAGCCCGTAGGTTGCTGAACGTCTGGAAATGCTGCGGACTTCCCTGTCGGAGTATATACCACCGCAAGACCGTCAAGTAGTGCACATATATTACTGCTACATCTTATTTTGGCCATTACTGCCTCTCTATACTACTATTACGGTCACCATGCAGCTTTACTGGTTCTGTCAGAACCATTAGGCTTCTCACTGGCGCAGTACGAGTCGCGTGTCGGTGGTGATTGCCGCGCAAGTAGCGAGCAATCGCACCTCATGCTCCACGAACCGCGGCAGTCCGACTTCAGCTGCGATTACCCGATGGTCGACGCTTGTGAACGCCAGAGTACTTAAAACAGGCGTAGAGTACGATGTCATGAGGCAGCTGTGTGCGGTGGCACCTCACACACCATAAATGATGCGCACAGCCGGCTACATCCTATTATATGAAGCGGAGAGGCATGAATCACTGACGGTGAACGGGTGCTAACGCTGTCAACGGGTGCAAACGCTGTCAACGGGTGCTAACGCTGTCAACGGGTGCAAACGCTGTGAACGGGTGCAAAGAGGTAAACAAGGATGCGTGGCAGGCAGCCACGACTACCGCTGTTGACTGCCTTCCACTACAGGTCGTTACCAAAGAACATCCACTTGATGAGGTTTCGCAACATTTCACAACGGCTGTGAGGCATGCCGTTATGACGAGGCGCCGCTGCCGGGTTAACACGGCTCACACCCCGTGATCAGTGCTTAGAGAGGTCTACGCGATCCACATTCGCTTCTGTATCCCTGCTAAGTCGCCACTGTTTCGCTACGCGTTCTTGCTAGCGTGTCTTTCTTCTTCCTTTTGCTCTCTGCTCAATAGGTGGGTGTTACGTGATTATCATGGCCGCAGACCTAACCGAAACGGAAGAGATTTCGTGATTGCGTTGGCCGTCTGAGCCTCCTATCCCTCTATCGATTGTAATCACACCAAATCTGGTCGACCTGCGGGCTCCCGTGGTTGCCTGGGTCAGCATCGCCTCTGCGGCGAGGGTTGTCTGGCCGAGCGCGAAGCGGCGGGTGTCACTGCGCGAGTCGACGCTAATTGGCTCCGCAGGCACTCTCCCGCGTCTTTGCCCGCGCCGCTTTCAGGCAGAACGTCCCTCACCCGGGATAGAATAGCATAGGCCCCAGGGAGAAGAGAGTGTTCCTAAATAGTAGGACTTCATGTAATTCACAACCACGATGTGCGGAAGTTGATACCTTCTACGGGAACAGATATGATGATTCCAAGTATTGAGGGAGTGAAGTTGTCCATTCTCAGATCTAGGCGCAAAGCGGCTCGGGGGAGAGGGGGGTCACCCTGTATTGCGTGGTTATCCGCGTTGGTAGGAACGCTCTTGAATGCCAAATTACATCACAAATGGCCTACCCCAGTTCACCACTGGTGTAGAACACACCACTGCTGCGTAAAATTTTTAATTTTGTGCAACACAGAATGGACTATAGGGCTGAATTCCATGGTGACTCCCTTCCCCCCCCCCCCGCCGAGCCGCTTAGCGCCCAGATCTATCTTACTATGTTTCTTCCTTCAGCGGAGCATTAGCGCGTGCGGACTGATCAGCCATAGATGTAGATAGGGAGTGATAATAACACAGTTCAGCGTCTTTGTAACCTCTCATTTTCTCTAGTCTCAAGTATAGCCAGCCAGGCTGTAGCCAGGGTCGGGATGGAATCCTTCCCACATGAACTGATGAAAGGAATTCACTAGACAGGGGGAAGCGGAAGAAGCACGACCACGCACCGTGAACGCAGGAAAGCCGTTCCTCATACTCAGGTCAAAATTTGTGACCAAAGACGTACTTTGTGTTCGTTCATCTTTGAAGCATGAAGCTCTTCGAAATCATGTGTTCTTGAAGAGAGAGCATAAAATCTCAGTCTAAGGCTAGCGATACAACTAACTTTCCAGTTGCACGGAGAATCGCTCGTAACCATAAACAACCAGTCTACTACTGTTGTGTTCTACCCAGTACATGGCGGCTCCCTTGGCCAATGCAACGCAAAAGGCATCCGTCCCACGTAAGGCATCTGTTATACTCCCGCGGGAGCATCCGCGGAACGTACGCGGACCAATGATGCACGGCGGAGGCGGGCGTGGCGGGGAGCGGCGATTGGCCAGGTGAGGAGTCTCGGCACGATTCCCGCCCTTCCACGGATGCTCCCGCGGGAGTATAACTCAGGCCTAATGGTAATTGTGCGGTTCAGTGGGTTTGTAGGGAAAATGTACAGAAGCAGAGAGAAGAGGGACGTCTTTATTCCTTGGTATCCAGAAAGAGAGTGCCTTAGGCCTATGTTATACTTCGACGACGCTGTTGCTGGCGACGTCGGTGACAGTGTTACGCGGGCTGCTACGCACTGCGTAGCAGCTCGCGCAACACAGCGTCACCGACGCGTCGCCGAAGTATAACATAGGCCTTAGCGTGGGTTGGGAATAGGCCCCGCCCCTGCCATCGTCGTCGGCGGCGATACTGCCCGCGAGGCGCGTCATAAATGCATGCAGTGAATACAAAATAATAGATCATGTCATGTAGAAGTTGAAGATCGGCGTGATGACGAATTGACGGCGTAATCGTGGTAGAGCGGTGTAGACGGCGGCAGGTTGAGAGTCAGACGAACGATGGAATCGGCGGCGGGTTGGGAGTCGGACTTCAGAGATGGAATCGGCGGATGATCGTAGCTAAGCGCGCTTATATGCAGGCCGTCTTTCTTTGCTTCTCTCGCGCACTCCATCGCCGCGGGCGTTACGTGGGCGCCCGTGGCATATACGGAACACGGTTTGCTGTCCTGTCGTGACTTGCGTACGACTATTGGGGGTCACGCGTGATCGCGCCCCGGTCGCAGGGGTGCGTGTCCCCTTGCGCCCGAGGCGTGCCAGTCGGGGTCGTCTTCGGTCGCCGCAGCCGCAAGTCCAGCCGTAGTTGGCCGTCATCATCGTCAGCCGCAGCAAGGCCGTCGCCAGCCGTAGCCCCTCAGGACTACTTCGCGCCACCTATCCTCGGCCATGCTACGCCGACTATTCGCTCCTCGATTGCTATTCACTGTGTCGCTCCTCGTCGGCTCCTCTCGCAGCGAAGACCAGGATCGTCCGTCATCTACCTCGTCCTTCAACCAACACCAGCCGCAGGACTCGGGATCGTCGCAGCCCCCCCCCCCCCCGAGTAGCCGGCCGTAGCGGGCGTCGTCAGGTAACCGCGCCGCGGCTCCTATCGCAGTTAGGGCTGTCCACACACGTGGCAGTCCACTGTGATAGTCCGCCGTGCGGGTCGTTATGAGGTTCTGCCCCACCGTATGAACTGGGTGTGGCTCTCCCATTGACTCGTAGGGAATTATACCTTATGTAGTATATTGTATATATCGAATACATATTCATAACAGTATCGTGTACTATATCGAAGATGATATACGGTATATCCGTCAATACCTCAAGGTGTGTGTTATTGATCGATCGATCCATAGAAGTGAATGGCCATGCAATCCCGCAGACAGGAGCTGTGCCTAGGAAGGCTTCAGTCTATCGGAAACGCAGTGAATGTGAACAACTAGTCCACGCAGGACGGGGCGGCAGGAAGCGGGCAAGCGTAGGTGCGTAGGGATAAGCGCCCCTTAGCCTTCGTATAACGGGACTTCGGGTCCGCAGGGCCTTTAGGTATCGTAGCAGGTGGTCGTGGCCATAGGCGAGCTCGTAGCGAGCCGGGACCCATATGTAGCCAACCCCACGTTCACGGCGCAGGGTGACGCCTTCGCCCACCGATGCGTAGCGAGGCGCCACCCGGCGACATGTCCCTCCGCAACCTCACGCGTGCGGCGAGCTACACGCATGCGCTGAGTGTATTGCCTCGCGGGCGACAGGGTAGCTCCGCATTTTACGGTGCCGCGGCGGAAGTGCTGTGGCAGCGAAGTTTTGGTACCCGTTGGAAAATTCTCTGGGCGGGTTGAAAAGTGCAGTTCATCTCCCTGAGGAAGCTGGGTGGCACGCTCCTCCACGGGCCCCGCGAGCCTTACTCGGCTGGCGGAGCCCAAAGGGGGCGGAGACCGGGTCCCCGGTCTCGCGGGCCTCGCATGATATCGGCGAGCACCCGCTCTGCGCAACGGAGATTTAGCACGCCTTTTGCCGACTTTCATTTGGATTGAGGAATTTGTCCTTTCTCTTGCTTTTTAAGGTTAATTTAATTAAAATAGAAAAGCGAAAATATCCTAATCTCAGTACCAGCCAAGAAATACAAATGGACGTCTCCTAAATAGAGCATACTGAAGTTTTCCTTAATGTTTCCCAGATACGGAAGAATTTCGAGTGGAGTTAGTTTGAGGCAGTCAAGGTCTTCCGCTCCTTTGGTATGTCGACCAACAAGACTAGCAGTGTCTGCTAGTGATTATTGGACAAAACTACAAAAAGAACGTTTTTCCTTCAGTTCTTATTTTTGTGAAGTTGGAGACCCCTATACGGCAGTTATTATTCCTTGCACATCTCTCCGCTTGCTTGTTGGATGCGACTAATTAACCTACTTCTACGTACGTCGCACTTACATCACACCTCCTCATGCAGCCTTTGGAGCACCACCGTAGCCTAGCCGACGTGCAGGTCAGATTCCAAATAAACGAACAGATTCAAATGACATAAGTGAAAACCTTCCCCTGATCAGAGATCCAACTCATCACCTGTTGAACAACGACGAGAAAATGGAAACAGACAATTATGCAAAGGTAACACACCAACCTCATCCACGTAAGAGTAGCACATAATTTTTCACAAGTTTAACCCATTGACGACCGCGCGGCCCAATTTCGGCCCGCAGTTTTTCTGTCGCGTGGGACCGCGCGTCCCAATTTTAGCCCGCGGTTAAGAAAATGTTCGCTGCGGCCCACTTCCTCGATTTTTCATAGTTTACTGGTACTCATTAGATTCGCTGGATCCTACCAATACTACCTGCACAGTGGTCCGAGAATCATTTACTTCTAACGAAAGCTTTGATAAAAAAATCAGCACAACACACTATTCAAACCTCAAATAAATAGATACTACTCACGAACAGCTAAGTATATCTTACAAAAATGGTCATGGTTAAGACATCTAGTCAAATTTCTTGCGAAAAACTTGAACCCAATTTAGAAATAATATTTCAAACAGTTGCTACATCGAGTGGTCACCTTATTTGCACGATTCGTGACGAACGTGCGCCATTTTCTGTGCTGACCTTTTTATAGCAGCAAATACATCTTCTACGTTTTGCTTCGAACCTGTTCCGGCCTTTTCCAATATGTGGCTCACCCAATGGAGAGGGGCTTCATTTGGAATACCGTGAAGTAGTGAATGCACGAGATTCGAGCCTCAAGGCGGTCCCAGCGCGCGGTCCCACGCGCCAGACACGCGATTTGCCGCGCGGTCGTCAATGGGTTAAGAACACAGCAAATGCATTATATAACTACCAGGCGTTCAGCGGCCTAGCGGCCTTCGAAAGTCTGGTTGGCGGCTTCTTCCCCAAACCCCGAGAATAGAACAACCCCAATCTTCCTCCTACCTTCTTCAGGCCTTCTATTACAGCAAGAAAAAAACGTGTTCTACTATATAGATTAGTGCAAAGGGATATAGTAGGGCAGAATCTTCACTGCTCCTATGAAGCTCATCCATCCTCTATCGGAATCACGCGATTTATTCTCCGAAGCACCCGTCCTCTACGTGGCGAGAAACAGATCGTGCGAGTCACAATCCGAAGTGCTTAATCTGCAGAAGCATAATTCAAATTAATCCATTGGTCGATAGGTCGACACCGCTGTACTGTCCGACGGCAACAATACTCCGATTCCCCGATTCCCGTAGTCACCCTCCTATCTCTTCCTCCCCCTCCCCATCTCCCCGCTAATACTTCTTTACCTATGTGCTGACAAAGAAACGGAGTGAGAATCAAGCATTTGACACTAACTCCCTACTTTCGTGTCACCACGTTGCCACGACGTCTATTACACTTCTGCACCTCACACATCTGCCACGACTTCTGTTACCAGTCTTCAGAAACCCGACGCACACTGGACGATATTGAGGGAAAATACTGGTCCCTCTTATTCTCTTTCTCCCCACCTCCTCTAGTTGTCCCCTTTCGCTGATCCCCTCTTCAATGGCCCCCTTACTCGGAATCCCTACGCAAGTTGGACATCTGCGGCACGTCTTCTGAATCCTGACACACGTTGGACGACGTCTGCGGCACGTCTTCTGAATCCTGACACACGTTGAACGACGTCTTCAGCACGTCCTCTGTATCCCTACGCAAGCTGGATGACGTCTTCTGAATCCCAATGCACATTGGACGTCTGCGGCACGCCTTCTGGATCCCTGCGCACGTTGAAGACGTCTTCAGCACGTCCTCTGTATCCCTACGCACGTTGGACGATGTCTGCAGTACGTCTTGTGAATCCCTACGCACGCTGGATGACGTCTTCTGAATCCCGATGCACATTGGACGACGTCTGCGGCACGTCTTCTGAATCCTGACACACGTTGAACGACGTCTTCAGCACGTCCTCTGTATCCCTACGCACGTTGGACGACGTCTTCAGTACGTCTTCTGAATCCCTGCGCACGTTGGACGACGTCTGCAGTACGTCTTCTGAATCCTGACACACGTTGAACGACGTCTTCAGCACGTCCTCTGTATCCCTATGCACGTTGGACGACGTCTTCAACACGTCCTCTGTATCCCTACGCACGTTGGACGACGTCTTCAGTACGTCTTCTAAATGCCAATGCACATTGGAGGACGTCTGCGGCACGTCTTCTGAATCCTGACACACGTTGAACGACGTCTTCAGCACGTCCTCTGTATCCCTATGCACGTTGGACGACGTCTGCGGCACGTCTTCTGGATCCCTGCGCAAGCTGAATGACGTCTTCTGAATCCCAGTGCACGTTGAACGACGTCTTCAGCACGTCCTCTGTATCCCTACGCACGTTGGACGACGTCTTCAGCACGTCCTCTGTATCCCTACGCACGTTGGACGACGTCTGCGGCACGTCTTCTGAATCCCTATGCACGTTGGACGACGTCTGCGGCACGTCTTCTGAATCCCTACGCACGTTGACGACGTCTTCAGCACGTCCTCTGTATCCCTACGCAAGCTGGATGACGTCTTCTGAATCCCAATGCACATTGAACGACGTCTGCGGCACGTCTTCTGAATCCTGACACACGTTGAACGACGTCTTCAGCACGTCCTCTGTATCCCTATGCACGTTGGACGACGTCTGCAGTACGTCTTCTGAATCCCTACGCACGCTGGATGACGTCTTCTGAATCCCAATGCACATTGGACGACGTCTGCGCCACGTCTTCTGGATCCCTGCGCACGTTGACGACGTCGGGCCTTACAGAATGCGGCCACATCCCAGCAGAGCAGTGAACTCTTACGATGATTCGAGTAACCTAACGTGCCGCCAAACACATCGTTGTGAGTGTCGGTGATTCGTGAACACGGCTATCACTATAGAACAGTCAAATTGCACTGCTTCCCAGAATCTTCCATTCAAAATCGTTTCAAACAGCATTAAACTTTGTAGCTTCGTAAACACGACGTTCTTACTAGGTGCCGCGTTTGGGACTGTTCATACTTCGAGACGGGAGCGACGGCAGTGGCGGGATCGGCAGGGTGATGGATACGTATCGATTAGTGCCGAGTCGTTGCCTGGGAAAAATTGATAGGTACGTTTTGCTTTGTCGCTCCTGTCGCTGCCGTTGGAGTATGAACAGGCCCTTTTCCAGCCGTTAGTAAGAGCAATCATTGCGGGATCACCACGTCTCCGGGTCAGTGCTGGCGCCGTGCCAGCTTGATATCTTATAGACGGCTGGGTGCCCAAATGTTGGAAAAAGAGTTGGATGGTAATCTGGTTCTGTAAGGAAAGGAATTAGAAATTGGTATAAAACTTATGTATTTATGCGAAGAATTTCCTTTCACCAATAACACTCCAGCTGGTTACACAACGAGAACTCCATAAATAGTGGGGCTACCCTGCCGATTACTGCTTCTGATTACAAGACGTTCAGACTAGAGTACCACGTTTTCAAACCGTTACTGTAACAACAATCGTAGGATCTTTGGCCTGATTCGATTGTTCTTAGGTGACATTACCCGAGCACTCTTATAGGTTAAATCTATCAACTAGCATTTCATCCAAAACGTCCCATCCAGAACCGCCTCAAATGCTCTCTTTCCCGTAATTCCGTAACTCCATTATTGATCACCATGGAGCTGGCATGATGCCACTGCAGAGTGTTTGATAAACCTACAACCGGAAAAAAGCCCGTCTGAGTTGTCCACCGTAGTTTCGGAGTGAAATTCAGGGAAATCGTCACAGGACCACGCAGTCGCCCATCCCTCTGCTAATCAGTCGCTGCAGCTAGTAGTATTTGCGTGCTTTTCCGGCGCAAATAGGTTCGGGGGGGGGGGGGGGGGGGAGGAGGAGAAGGGGCTTCTGATGGGCAAAAAATCTCATAGAGCGTCGTTACCGTCCCTCATCCCTGGCTCCAATGTATAAAGCCTGTAGTAATGGCGCTCCATGACTAATAAAAACCAGGTTTGAATCGGGCGGCTGTGGGCGTTGTACACCGGACAACTCGGACGGGGTTTTTTCCAGTTGTAAGTATCGGCTCAATGTTCTTTGCATGGCCTTATAAAGGACCAACTATCAGTGGAAATTATTTTAAAACCTCTTCTTCTTTAGCGTCTGTCCCGCATCGTAGCGGGGTCCGCTTTTCTGGTATCATGACGCCCCTTTCCCGATCCAGCGCTAGGTCAGGGTGGACACCAGCAACCTTCAAGTCCATATGTAACGTATCAGTGGAAATTATTTTAAAACGTTTTCCTTATATTGAACTAAGTCATCACAACGGTGCCAGGTTTGTTGTTCATTACCCGGCCAAAAGTCTCCGGGTAACGAACAACAAAACGGATAGTCCAAAACCTGCCAGAAACCGGATAGTGGATAAAGATAACGGTCAAACCACTCATCCCTGGTGGCTTCGTGCAAGCACCACGACAATCAATAATGAGACTATAGAGTGGGAGAGCTTCATAGTGTTTGAGGCGTTTTGAATAAAACATTTAATACGTGGTTCACTGCCGGAATGTGAATTCTGTAACCGATAGAAAGGAACACTATCAGATGTAGCAATCTACGGGATATTCCGGCGTCGAAACAATGTTTGTAGAGCACATCAAGCGTTAATTGGATCGCTGTAAGGGAAACTTTGTTTCGAGCATATACAACTTGCTTCGCCACCGTCCCAAAATGGACCGTATTTGACTTCGGAAACTCTGTAGACCCAGCTGCTCAGTCATTTATCGCCCTTTTCTCGCCAGTGTTTCATCGGTCGGACATGGGATATGCTGTGAGGACATGGCACTTGTGTGGTTCTGCAACGATCACATGTAAATTGTGTGGCAACTCCTCAATTTCAACGGGAAACTCGTCTCTACTTCGGTAGTTTAACAATGGAACTGTTTCCCTCACAGATTGGTCTTTCTACATCATATCGAAGATATGTGACTCGAAACTAGATACCCAAGAGTAGCGACGAGTTCCCACCAAGAATCGGACGGGTTCGTCGACTCCAGCAGTCGTTGCGGAACCATGGGAGCTCTTCCTTTTTCCACCATCTCAACAAATGTGCAGGTTAGCCATAAATTGCTGTAGCTAGATTTGTAGTGGAAATTCCGGTCTGACCTTGGAGAAAAGGATCATATGATAATATCCTTTGCATGCTATGTGTGCGGAGTGATATATCTATCAACAGAAGAGGAAATAGCGAATACAGCCGTAAACCGTGGAAGAATCAAAGAGCAAGTAGTAGATGCTGACTGAGTAGGCATCCTATTGAGGCAGGTGAAAAATAAGCAGTGTAGCTGTAACTACCTGCTCTCCTACGGCAATAGCGAACATTGTATTTGTATTTGTATTTGGTTCATCCCGATTGTAGAAGACTGAGAGTTAAATTTTTAGGTAGAAATGAATCAGGATTAGATAGGATAGAGGATAGAGGACGGCGTTACTCAATCTCTTTTGGGTTGCGACACGCATTCTACTTCTACTTGATATCGTGGAGGCGCCTTGACTGCGTATTTGGCCATAAAATGACTTGCGGTGGCCAGCCGATGAACAAGTCAGCGTTTTATCTTTCCCAGACAAGTCTGGTACCAATTCATCGACCCCGGAGGGATGGAAGGGCTTGGTTGGCCAGGGCGAGAAATCGGAAGCAGAGCTCATTTTGATTTGGAAGGCGTTCAGTTTGAGTTCAAAAGTGCCATGCTTGCCTAAAAGATTTCCAAATTGATTTGGAATGTGTCTAATTTGACGTGAAAGTGGAACATACTGAGCTTGTAGCTATAGATTCCCCTTCAAAGGATTATGGCAGTTGATCGGTTTCCTTGACACTGCAGATTCGCATGTAACTCTTTTTTTCAAAATTTGGGCATAGATCTTGTAGAATATCAGGCCGAGAAGGCTCCAGCATAGATCAACAGATGTCGTGATGGTCTCGCAACGACTGTTTTGAGGTGATACATGGTCACGCTTACACGATAGCTCTATAGAGCCATCAATACCGCTTATAAATTTATTCAAACTCAAAATGTTGGTTTGAAAACAGAAACTGTATGCTTGGAACTAGCAGAAACAAAGGCTTTATTTTAATTATCTATTATCGACGGCTACATATGCTTCAATCACATAGTTTGAAACGATCCTTGAAAGAAACGTGATTTTACTTCAGCTCGACATCATTGCAGAGCAAAGTTGTTTATAAACTTGCACATCTATTGCACCCGAGATGATACTTTTCAAATCTGCCACCCTGCACAGCGGAGCAACCAAAACCTTCGTCCCTGGGAGTTCCTTCGTTCCATGGAACTGTTTACGGCCAATTCGAGCAGATCATTCGAGAGACGTCTTGATAATGAATCATTCATCGTCTTCTAGACGATCGTGCGCAGGGATTCAGAAGACGCGCTCTCAATCTTCTAGACGACGCATTCTCAATCTTCTAGACGATCGTGCGCAGGGATTCAGAAGACGCGCTGAAGATGTCATCCAACGTGCGCAGGGAGTCATAAGACGCGCCGGAGACGTCGCCCACCGTGCGTCGGGATTCAGAAGACGTGTCACAGGCTTTGTGTAACGAGTGTGAGTGTGCTTCATTGCCGCTCGTTTGTTCGCCTACACATAGGTAAGCGGGTATTGACCCCGGGAGGGGGGGGGGGTGAATTACTACAGAAATCGAGTATCATTGCCGTCGGACTGTAAACGGTACCTAGCACATCCACACCGACTGTCCTGTTCTATAGAGTATGCCAGGAAGACAAGTTTTTACTGGAATGAACATAAGAAGGCTTAGAGAATAAAATAAGTGCTGACATTATGCCAACTCCGCGGTAACCAATAGTGGAGCTGCGGAGCTATTGAACGTGGACCCTATAGTGTTTGAGGGGTTTTGGATGGAATATTTTAAGAAGAAATACTATTTGATGGTTCCATAGTACTTGCGTCTAGGTATTCACATTATATCATTAAACTTATTGCAATGTTTTTAACGCAACGTTAGGTTGAGTAAATCTTCATAATAATAAAACAATAATACTTCACTCCGGCAATATGTCTGACTCTATGAATCATGGAGACGAAACAATACAATAAGCTACAGCGAGGTGAAGCTACTTCGGAGCAGAGCTCTCATTCTCTTCTGTAATCGCTCTTCTAGAACAGGAGATTGATGGTAAGAACTCTTAAAAACTATTTAGAAGAGCTTCACCTGTTCCTTGAGCATTGTAAAGCAAAGAGTTCAATTCGTATGTCTAGCGCAAGCGTATAGTTAGACTTGTGTTTGATTCATGAGGATTAGAACACATTTGCTGTTCTCGAAAATGCGATTGAATAGCAGCAAGGCAACCGAAGATAATTTACTGGCAGTCCGGAAATAAAATATCTTCTTCAACTAGAAGAACTATGCCCAGTAATTCGAAAAAAAAAAAGAAATTGTTTCAATGACTGTTCTAACGGCTACCTTCTAGCTATTGATGTGTAGTTTCGAGGACTTCTCGTATATAAAGTTGGGCACAGATGCTTGTAGAATATCAGGTCAGCAAGGCTCCAGCGTCAATCCATAGATGTCGTGATGGTCTCCAACGACTTACTAGGTGACACGTGGTTACGACTACAGGATAGATCTATGGAGCCGTCAATAACATTTCTTCCCGAAATGTTCCATCCAAAACTGGCCTACTAAACTTACCATTTCGCAGTTCTGGAGCTCCATTATTGATTACCGTGGAGTTCCTGATTAACGGCGAAAGCATCGATCTTCTTCGTGAAGTTCTATAGACTTCTACCATTGTTCGTTTCTCCTTCGAAGTTCAGTGCTCTACTCCCTAGCATCTGGGGCTTCTTACATCTGCCAAGGGACGCCTAAAGCATCTCTCTAGGGCAGCCAATGTAGGTGCGAAGGACCGTAAAAGGTGCGAGGAGCGTAGCGGGTCACGACATCCAGTGAACGCGTAGGACAAGCAAGCAATTACTCCAATACAGGGGACCAACGTGGAAATGAGGGACCAATAATACGGCATTGGCTGCAAGTCTTGAGCGGGGGCCCACTTCATCGAGGCATCAAAATGTCAAGAGATTTTGTTCAAAAAGCTCGAAATAAGAACGTTGAGCACATTCACATCTAGATTATGAATATGGAAGGATGTCTTGGATTGCTACATTCAGGGTAGGGCTCCGACTTTAGGAAGGCATACTATAGAATCCCCGCTCTAGGCGTGACCCTGGCACTCTTACTTAGAAAACTATCATAGTTCCACTTGAAAGCAGAATGGTTAAAGATGAATACTCGCGTCTACGTTGCCACAGGTAGCGACCAGTTGTCCGGGGCGGAGTCGGAACAGTTGTCCTACAGTAACCAGGCGTTCGTTGCGGGACCACCTGCTTCGTTAGCTCAACAGCTGACGTGTTGTGTTCGACGGTGAGGCCGTCGGCTTCTACTCGTTTTATGTTCATTTTCCTCCGTTTTGCGTAGTTTTTTCTTGTTTCCCTAGCGTCGTCTTCTTCTGCATGCGTTCCTTGGTATCTTCGTGCGCACCTTTTTCGATTTCTTGCCGTTTTTCCTCGTTTATGATGCCGTTTTATACTTTATCCGCGGCCTCACACTTTTCGCCCAATTTTCTCTTGCATTTGCGGTCTATTTGTTGTACAGAGTATCCTTTTTGTTTATAGATGCGCATTTTCAGGTCAGTTCGCCTCTACTCTTGGTACTGCCCTGCTGTCTACAACGGAGTTTGCCCATATTCCTTTCTCATGTATTCTCCCCGTCCATATTCTCTGCTCTACTCATTCTTTGCTGACATTCTGCCCACTGCTCGCCGCTGTTATGCACAGGTATGTTTAAAAATTCATTCATTATCAAATAAATTTGGTAGTCATCCCCAGCCCCCCCCCCCCTCTGCGATACGCATATCCTCAGGCGTACCCACGATCCATTACTGACCTCTAGGATCAGGAATGGCCCGTGAGCGGTTGAGGCGTATCCATCCGATGACCCTTACCATCTCCAATGCCTAGAGAACGCCAGAGGCGTATTGAGATAGCTTCCAATGAAAGAGTTGAAAATGTGCTTCCGTGAAAACTGACGAAACATCTTTTTTTCAGCTCGGTTCGCTGCCTGATACAGCCCTGCTGTTTCAACGGCGTTCGCCTCAATCCCCTTCCCATTTATTTTCTCCCATATTCCCTACCAATTCCTT
>CANDYH010000093.1:0-25115 GCA_947396885.1 Heligmosomoides polygyrus polygyrus | reverse complement strand
AATCTCCTTAACCACTCGGACATCGCTGCATAGCACCTGCGACAGGCATCGAGCATCAAGCCCATTGCGTCCACGAAGAACTTCATCTCCTAGAGGACCACCGCGTACGTGTACTCGCTAGCTCCCATCCCCCCAATCTGCGCATCACGGACCATTGCAAAACGATTCGCAGCGAGCAGGATTCGAACCTGCGCGGGCAGAGCCCAATTGATTTCGAGTCAATCTCCTTAACCACTCGGACATCGCTGCATAGCACCTGCGACAGGCATGGAGCCCATTGCGTCCACGAAGAACTTCATCTCCTAGCGGACCACCGCGTACGTGTACTCGCTAGCTCCCATCCACCCAATCTGCGCATCACGGACCATTGCAAAACGATTCGCAGCGAGCAGGATTCGAACCTGCGCGGGCAGAGCCTAATTGATTTCGAGTCAATCCCCTTAACCACTCGGACATCGCTGCATAGCACCGCCGACAGGCATGGAGCCCATTGCGTCCACGAAGAACTTCATCTCCTAGCGGACCACCGCGTACGTGTACTCGCTAGCTCCCATCCCCCCAATCTGCGCATCACGGACCATTGCAAAACGATTCGCAGCGAGCAGGATTCGAACCTGCGCGGGCAGAGCCCAATTGATTTCTGGTCAATCTCCTTAACCACTCGGACATCGCTGCATAGCACCGTCGACAGGCATCGAGCATCAAGCCAATTGCGTCCACGAAGAACTTCATCTCCTAGAGGACCACCGCGTACGTGTACTCGCTAGCTCCCATCCCCCCAATCTGCGCATCACGGACCATTGCAAAACGATTCGCAGCGAGTAGGATTCGAACCTGCGCGGGCAGAGCCCAATTGATTTCGAGTCAATCTCCTTAACCACTCGGACATCGCTGCATAGCACCTGCGACAGGCATGGAGCCCATTGCGTCCACGAAGAACTTCATCTCCTAGCGGACCACCGCGTACGTGTACTCGCTAGCTCCCATCCCCGCAATCTGCGCATCACGGACCATTGCAAAACGATTCGCAGCGAGCAGGATTCGAACCTGCGCGGGCAGAGCCCAATTGATTTCGAGTCAATCTCTTAACCACTCGGACATCGCTGCATAGCACCGCCGACAGGCATGGAGCCCATTGCGTCCACGAAGAACTTCATCTCCTAGCGGACCACCGCGTACGTGTACTCGCTAGCTCCCATCCCCCCAATCTGCGCATCACGGACCATTGCAAAACGATTCGCAGCGAGCAGGATTCGAACCTGCGCGGGAAGAGCCCAATTGATTTCTAGTCAATCTCCTTAACCACTTGGGCTTCGCTGCATAGCACCTGCGACAGGCATGGAGCCCATTGCGTCCACGAAGAACTTCATCTCCTAGCGGACCACCACGTACGTGTACTCGCTAGCTCCCATCCCCCCAATCTGCTCATCACGGACCATTGCAAAACGATTCGCAGCGAGCAGGATTCGAACCTGCGCGGGCAGAGCCCAATTGATTTCTAGTCAATCTCCTTAACCACTCGGACATCGCTGCATAGCACCTGCGACAGGCATGGAGCCCATTGCGTCCACAAAGAACTTCATCTCCTAGCGGACCACCGCGTACGTGTACTCGCTAGCTCCCATCCCCCCAATCTGCGCATCACGGACCATTGCAAAACGATTCGCAGCGAGCAGGATTCGAACCTGCGCGGGCAGAGCCCAATTGATTTCTAGTCAATCTCCTTAACCACTCGGACATCGCTGCATAGCACCGTCGACAGGCATCGAGCATCAAGCCCATTGCGTCCAAGAAAAACTTCATCTCCTAGCGGACCACAGCGTACGTGTACTCGCTAGCTCCCATCCCCCCAATCTGCGCATCACGGACCATTGCAAAACGATTCACAGCGAGCAGGATTCGAACCTGCGCGGGCAGAGCCCAATTGATTTCGAGTCAATCTCCTTAACCACTCGGACATCGCTGCATAGCACCTGCGACAGGCATCGAGCATCAAGCCCATTGCGTCCACGAAGAACTTCATCTCCTAGAGGACCACCGCGTACGTGTACTCGATAGCTCCCATCCCCCCAATCTGCGCATCACGGACCATTGCAAAACGATTCGCAGCGAGCAGGATTCGAACCTGCGCGGGCAGAGCCCAATTGATTTCGAGTCAATCTCCTTAACCACTCGGACATCGCTGCATAGCACCTGCGACAGGCATGGAGCCCATTGCGTCCACGAAGAACTTCATCTCCTAGCGGACCACCGCGTACGTGTACTCGCTAGCTCCCATCCACCCAATCTGCGCATCACGGACCATTGCAAAACGATTCGCAGCGAGCAGGATTCGAACCTGCGCGGGCAGAGCCCAATTGATTTCGAGTCAATCCCCTTAACCACTCGGACATCGCTGCATAGCACCGCCGACAGGCATGGAGCCCATTGCGTCCACGAAGAACTTCATCTCCTAGCGGACCACCGCGTACGTGTACTCGCTAGCTCCCATCCCCCCAATCTGCGCATCACGGACCATTGCAAAACGATTCGCAGCGAGCAGGATTCGAACCTGCGCGGGCAGAGCCCAATTGATTTCTGGTCAATCTCCTTAACCACTCGGACATCGCTGCATAGCACCGTCGACAGGCATCGAGCATCAAGCCAATTGCGTCCACGAAGAACTTCATCTCCTAGAGGACCACCGCGTACGTGTACTCGCTAGCTCCCATCCCCCCAATCTGCGCATCACGGACCATTGCAAAACGATTCGCAGCGAGTAGGATTCGAACCTGCGCGGGCAGAGCCCAATTGATTTCGAGTCAATCTCCTTAACCACTCGGACATCGCTTCATAGCACCTGCGACAGGCATGGAGCCCATTGCGTCCACGAAGAACTTCATCTCCTAGCGGACCACCGCGTACGTGTACTCGCTAGCTCCCATCCCCGCAATCTGCGCATCACGGACCATTGCAAAACGATTCGCAGCGAGCAGGATTCGAACCTGCGCGGGCAGAGCCCAATTGATTTCGAGTCAATCTCTTAACCACTCGGACATCGCTGCATAGCACCGCCGACAGGCATGGAGCCCATTGCGTCCACGAAGAACTTCATCTCCTAGCGGACCACCGCGTACGTGTACTCGCTAGCTCCCATCCCCCCAATCTGCGCATCACGGACCATTGCAAAACGATTCGCAGCGAGCAGGATTCGAACCTGCGCGGGAAGAGCCCAATTGATTTCTAGTCAATCTCCTTAACCACTTGGGCTTCGCTGCATAGCACCTGCGACAGGCATGGAGCCCATTGCGTCCACGAAGAACTTCATCTCCTAGCGGACCACCACGTACGTGTACTCGCTAGCTCCCATCCCCCCAATCTGCTCATCACGGACCATTGCAAAACGATTCGCAGCGAGCAGGATTCGAACCTGCGCGGGCAGAGCCCAATTGATTTCTAGTCAATCTCCTTAACCACTCGGACATCGCTGCATAGCACCTGCGACAGGCATGGAGCCCATTGCGTCCACGAAGAACTTCATCTCCTAGCGGACCACCGCGTACGTGTACTCGCTAGCTCCCATCCCCCCAATCTGCGCATCACGGACCATTGCAAAACGATTCGCAGCGAGCAGGATTCGAACCTGCGCGGGCAGAGCCCAATTGATTTCTAGTCAATCTCCTTAACCACTCGGACATCGCTGCATAGCACCTGCGACAGGCATGGAGCCCATTGCGTCCACGAAGAACTTCATCTCCTAGCGGACCACCGCGTACGTGTACTCGCTAGCTCCCATCCCCCCAATCTGCGCATCACGGACCATTGCAAAACGATTCGCAGCGAGCAGGATTCGAACCTGCGCGGGCAGAGCCCAATTGATTTCTAGTCAATCTCCTTAACCACTCGGACATCGCTGCATAGCACCGTCGACAGGCATGGAGCCCATTGCGTCCACGAAGAACTTCATCTCCTAGCGGACCACCACGTACGTGTACTCGCTAGCTCCCATCCCCCCAATCTGCGCATCACGGACCATTGCAAAACGATTCGCAGCGAGCAGGATTCGAACCTGCGCGGGCAGAGCCCAATTGATTTCTAGTCAATCTCCTTAACCACTCGGACATCGCTGCATAGCACCGTCGACAGGCATTGAGCATCAAGCCCATTGCGTCCACGAAAAACTTCATCTCCTAGCGGACCACCACGTACGTGTACTCGCTAGCTCCCATCCCCCAATCTGCGCATCACGGACCATTGCAAAACGATTCGCAGCGAGCAGGATTCGAACCTGCGCGGGCAGAGCCCAATTGATTTCTAGTCAATCTCCTTAACCACTCGGACATCGCTGCATAGCACCGTCGACAGGCATCGAGCATCAAGCCCATTGCGTCCAAGAAAAACTTCATCTCCTAGCGGACCACCGCGTACGTGTACTCGCTAGCTCCCATCCCCCCAATCTGCGCATCACGAACCATTGCAAAACGACTCGCAGCGAGCAGGATTCGAACCTGCGCGGGCAGAGCCCAATTGATTTCGAGTCAATCTCCTTAACCACTCGGACATCGCTGCATAGCACCTGCGACAGGCATGGAGCCCATTGCGTCCACGAAGAACTTCATCTCCTAGCGGACCACCGCGTACGTGTACTCGCTAGCTCCCATCCACCCAATCTGCGCATCACGGACCACTGCAAAACGATTCGCAGCGAGCAGGATTCGAACCTGCGCGGGCAGAGCCCAATTGATTTCTAGTCAATCTCCTTAACCACTCGGACATCGCTGCATAGCACCGCCGACAGGCATGGAGCCCATTGCGTCCACGAAGAACTTCATCTCCTAGCGGACCACCGCGTACGTGTACTCGCTAGCTCCCATCCCCCCAATCTGCGCATCACGGACCATTGCAAAACGATTCGCAGCGAGCAGGATTCGAACCTGCGCGGGCAGAGCCCAATTGCTTTCGAGTCAATCTCCTTAACCACTCGGACATCGCTGCATAGCACCGCCGACAGGCATGGAGCCCATTGCGTCCACGAAGAACTTCATCTCCTAGCGGACCACCGCGTACGTGTACTCGCTAGCTCCCATCCCCCCAATCTGCGCATCACGGACCATTGCAAAACGATTCGCAGCGAGCAGGTTTCGAACCTGCGCGGGCAGAGCCCAATTGATTTCGAGTCAATCTCCTTAACCACTCGGACATCGCTGCATAGCACCGTCGACAGGCATGGAGCCCATTGCGTCCACGAAGAACTTCATCTCCTAGCGGACCACCGCGTACGTGTACTCGCTAGCTCCCATCCACCCAAATCTGCGCATCACGGACCATTGCAAAACGATTCGCAGCGAGCAGGATTCGAACCTGCGCGGGCAGAGCCCAATTGATTTCTAGTCGATCTCCTTAACCACTCGGACAACGCTGCGTACCACCGTCGATAGGCATCGAGCATCAAGCCAATTGCGTCCACGAAGAACTTCATCTCCTAGAGGACCACCGCGTACGTGTACTCGCTAGCTCCCATCCCCCAATCTGCGCATCACGGACCATTGCAAAACGATTCGCAGCGAGCAGGATTCGAACCTACGCGGGCAGAGCCCAATTGATTTCGAGTCAATCTCCTTAACCACTCGGACATCGCTGCATAGCACCTGCGACAGGCATGGAGCCCATTGCGTCCACGAAGAACTTCATCTCCTAGCGGACCACCGCGTACGTGTACTCGCTAGCTCCCATCCCCGCAATCTGCGCATCACGGACCATTGCAAAACGATTCGCAGCGAGCAGGATTCGAACCTGCGCGGGCAGTGCCCAATTGATTTCGAGTCAATCTCTTAACCACTCGGACATCGCTGCATAGCACCGCCGACAGGCATGGAGCCCATTGCGTCCACGAAGAACTTCATCTCCTAGCGGACCACCGCGTACGTGTACTCGCTAGCTCCCATCCCCCCAATCTGCGCATCATGGACCATTGCAAAACGATTCGCAGCGAGCAGGATTCGAACCTGCGCGGGAAGAGCCCAATTGATTTCTAGTCAATCTCCTTAACCACTTGGGCTTCGCTGCATAGCACCTGCGACAGGCATGGAGCCCATTGCGTCCACGAAGAACTTCATCTCCTAGCGGACCACCACGTACGTGTACTCGCTAGCTCCCATCCCCCCAATCTGCGCATCACGGACCATTGCAAAACGATTCGCAGCGAGCAGGATTCGAACCTGCGCGGGCAGAGCCCAATTGATTTCTAGTCAATCTCCTTAACCACTCGGACATCGCTGCATAGCACCTGCGACAGGCATGGAGCCCATTGCGTCCACGAAGAACTTCATCTCCTAGCGGACCACCGCGTACGTGTACTCGCTAGCTCCCATCCCCCCAATCTGCGCATCACGGACCATTGCAAAACGATTCGCAGCGAGCAGGATTCGAACCTGCGCGGGCAGAGCCCAATTGATTTCTAGTCAATCTCCTTAACCACTCGGACATCGCTGCATAGCACCGTCGACAGGCATGGAGCCCATTGCGTCCACGAAGAACTTCATCTCCTAGCGGACCACCGCGTACGTGTACTCGCTAGCTCCCATCCCCCCAATCTGCGCATCACGGACCATTGCAAAACGATTCGCAGCGAGCAGGATTCGAACCTGCGCGGGCAGAGCCCAATTGATTTCGAGTCAATCTCCTTAACCACTCGGACATCGCTGCATAGCACCGCCGACAGGCATGGAGCCCATTGCGTCCACGAAGAACTTCATCTCCTAGCGGACCACCGCGTACGTGTACCCGCTAGCTCCCATCCCCCAATCTGCGCATCACGGACCATTGCAAAACGATTCGCAGCGAGCAGGATTCGAACCTGCGCGGGCAGAGCCCAATTGATTTCGAGTCAATCTCCTTAACCACTCGGACATCGCTGCATAGCACCTGCGACAGGCATGGAGCCCATTGCGTCCACGAAGAACTTCATCTCCTAGAGGACCACCGCGTACGTGTACTCGCTAGCTCCCATCCCCCCAATCTGCGCATCACGGACCATTGCAAAACCATTCGCAGCGAGCAGGATTCGAACCTGCGCGGGCAGAGCCCAATTGATTTCTAGTCAATCTCCTTAACCACTCGGACATCGCTGCGTACCACCGTCGATAGGCATCGAGCATCAAGCCAATTGCGTCCACGAAGAACTTCATCTCCTAGAGGACCACCGCGTACGTGTACTCGCTAGCTCCCATCCCCCCAATCTGCGCATCACGGACCATTGCAAAACGATTCGCAGCGAGCAGGATTCGAACCTGCGCGGGCAGAGCCCAATTGATTTCTAGTCAATCTCCTTAACCACTCGGACATCGCTGCGTACCACCGTCGATAGGCATCGAGCATCAAGCCAATTGCGTCCACGAAGAACTTCATCTCCTAGAGGACCACCGCGTACGTGTACTCGCTAGCTCCCATCCCCCAATCTGCGCATCACGGACCATTGCAAAACGATTCGCAGCGAGCAGGATTCGAACCTGCGCGGGCAGAGCCCAATTGATTTCGAGTCAATCTCCTTAACCACTCGGACATCGCTGCATAGCACCGTCGATAGGCATCGAGCATCAAGCCAATTGCGTCCACGAAGAACTTCATCTCCTAGAGGACCACCGCGTACGTGTACTCGCTAGCTCCCATCCCCCCAATCTGCGCATCACGGACCATTGCAAAACCATTCGCAGCGAGCAGGATTCGAACCTGCGCGGGCAGAGCCCAATTGATTTCTAGTCAATCTCCTTAACCACTCGGACATCGCTGCGTAGCACCGTCGATAGGCATCGAGCATCAAGCCAATTGCGTCCACGAAGAACTTCATCTCCTAGAGGACCACCGCGTACTTGTACTCGCTAGCTCCCATCCCCCCAATCTGCGCATCACGGACCATTGCAAAACGATTCGCAGCGAGCAGGATTCGAACCTGCGCGGGCAGAGCCCAATTGATTTCGAGTCAATCTCCTTAACCACTCGGACATCGCTGCATAGCACCGCCGACAGGCATGGAGCCCATTGCGTCCACGAAGAACTTCATCTCCTAGCGGACCACCGCGTACGTGTACTCGCTAGCTCCCATCCCCCAATCTGCGCATCACGGACCATTGCAAAACGATTCGCAGCGAGCAGGATTCGAACCTGCGCGGGCAGAGCCCAATTGATTTCGAGTCAATCTCCTTAACCACTAGGACATCGCTGCATAGCACCTGCGACAGGCATGGGGCCCATTGCGTCCACGAAGAACTTCATCTCCTAGCGGACCACCGCGTACGTGTACTCGCTAGCTCCCATCCCCCAATCTGCGCATCACGGACCATTGCAAAACGATTCGCAGCGAGCAGGATTCGAACCTGCGCGGGCAGAGCCCAATCGATTTCGAGTCAATCTCCTTAATCACTCGGACATCGCTGCATAGCACCTGCGACAGGCATGGAGCCCATTGCGTCCACGAAGAACTTCATCTCCTAGCGGACCACCGCGTACGTGTACTCGCTAGCTCCCATCCCCCAATCTGCGCATCACGGACCATTGCAAAACGATTCGCAGCGAGCAGGATTCGAACCTGCGCGGGCAGAGCCCAATTGATTTCGAGTCAATCTCCTTAACCACTCGGACATCGCTGCATAGCACCTGCGACAGGCATGGAGCCCATTGCGTCCACGAAGAACTTCATCTCCTAGAGGACCACCGCGTACGTGTACTCGCTAGCTCCCATCCCCCCAATCTGCGCATCACGGACCATTGCAAAACCATTCGCAGCGAGCAGGATTCGAACCTGCGCGGGCAGAGCCCAATTGATTTCTAGTCAATCTCCTTAACCACTCGGACATCGCTGCGTACCACCGTCGATAGGCATCGAGCATCAAGCCAATTGCGTCCACGAAGAACTTCATCTCCTAGAGGACCACCGCGTACGTGTACTCGCTAGCTCCATCCCCCCAATCTGCGCATCACGGACCATTGCAAAACGATTCGCAGCGAGCAGGATTCGAACCTGCGCGGGCAGAGCCCAATTGATTTCTAGTCAATCTCCTTAACCACTCGGACATCGCTGCGTACCACCGTCGATAGGCATCGAGCATCAAGCCAATTGCGTCCACGAAGAACTTCATCTCCTAGAGGACCACCGCGTACGTGTACTCGCTAGCTCCCATCCCCCAATCTGCGCATCACGGACCATTGCAAAACGATTCGCAGCGAGCAGGATTCGAACCTGCGCGGGCAGAGCCCAATTGATTTCGAGTCAATCTCCTTAACCACTCGGACATCGCTGCATAGCACCGTCGATAGGCATCGAGCATCAAGCCAATTGCGTCCACGAAGAACTTCATCTCCTAGAGGACCACCGCGTACGTGTACTCGCTAGCTCCCATCCCCCCAATCTGCGCATCACGGACCATTGCAAAACCATTCGCAACGAGCAGGATTCGAACCTGCGCGGGCAGAGCCCAATTGATTTCTAGTCAATCTCCTTAACCACTCGGACATCGCTGCGTAGCACCGTCGATAGGCATCGAGCATCAAGCCAATTGCGTCCACGAAGAACTTCATCTCCTAGAGGACCACCGCGTACGTGTACTCGCTAGCTCCCATCCCCCCAATCTGCGCATCACGGACCATTGCAAAACGATTCGCAGCGAGCAGGATTCGAACCTGCGCGGGCAGAGCCCAATTGATTTCGAGTCAATCTCCTTAACCACTCGGACATCGCTGCATAGCACCGCCGACAGGCATGGAGCCCATTGCGTCCACGAAGAACTTCATCTCCTAGCGGACCACCGCGTACGTGTACTCGCTAGCTCCCATCCCCCAATCTGCGCATCACGGACCATTGCAAAACGATTCGCAGCGAGCAGGATTCGAACCTGCGCGGGCAGAGCCCAATTGATTTCGAGTCAATCTCCTTAACCACTCGGACATCGCTGCATAGCACCTGCGACAGGCATGGGGCCCATTGCGTCCACGAAGAACTTCATCTCCTAGCGGACCACCGCGTACGTGTACTCGCTAGCTCCCATCCCCCAATCTGCGCATCACGGACCATTGCAAAACGATTCGCAGCGAGCAGGATTCGAACCTGCGCGGGCAGAGCCCAATCGATTTCGAGTCAATCTCCTTAACCACTCGGACACCGCTGCATAGCACCTGCGACAGGCATGGAGCCTATTGCGTCCACGAAGAACTTCATCTCCTAGTGGACCACCGCGTACGTGTACTCGCTAGCTCCCATCCCCCAATCTGCGCATCACGGACCATTGCAAAACGATTCGCAGCGAGCAGGAGTCGAACCTGCGCGGGCAGAGCCCAATTGATTTCGAGTCAATCTCCCTAACCACTCGGACACCGCTGCATAGCACCTGCGCCAGGCATGGAGCCCATTGCGTCCACGAAGACTTCATCTCCTAGCGGACCACCGTGTACGTGTATTCGCTAGCTCCCATCCCCCCAATCTGCGCATCACGGACCGTTGCAAAACGATTCGCAGCGAGCAGGATTCGAACCTGCGCGGGCAGAGCCCAATTGATTTCTAGTCAATCTCCTTTACCACTCGGACATCGCTGCATAGCACCTGCGACAGGCATGGAGCCCATTGCGTCCACGAAGAACTTCATCTCCTAGCGGACCACCGCGTACGTGTACCCGCTAGCTCCCATCCCCCAATCTGCGCATCACGGACCATTGCAAAACGATTCGCAGCGAGCAGGATTCGAACCTGCGCGGGCAGAGCCCAATTGATTTCGAGCCAATCTCCTTAACCACTCGGACACCGCTGCATAGCACCTGCGACAGGCATGGAGCCCATTGCGTCCACGAAGACTTCATCTCCTAGCGGACCACCGAGTACGTGTACTCGCTAGCTCCCATCCCCCAATCTGCGCATCACGGACCGTTGCAAAACGATTCGCAGCGAGCAGGATTCGAACCTGCGCGGGCAGAGCCCAATTGATTTCTAGTCAATCTCCTTAACCACTCGGACATCGCTGCATAGCACCTGCGACAGGCATCGAGCATCAAGCCCATTGCGTCCACGAAGAACTTCATCTCCTAGCGGACCACCGCGTACGTGTACTCGCTAGCTCCCATCCCCCCAATCTGCGCATCACGGACCATTGCAAAACGATTCGCAGCGAGCAGGATTCGAACCTGCGCGGGCAGAGCCCAATTGATTTCGAGTCAATCTCCTTAACCACTCGGACATCGCTGCGTAGCACCTGCGACAGGCATGGAGCCCATTGCGTCCACGAAGAACTTCATCTCCTAGCGGACCACCGCGTACGTGTACTCGCTAGCTCCCATCCCCCCAATCTGCGCATCACGGACCATTCCAAAACGATTCGCAGCGAGCAGGATTCGAACCCGCGCGGGCAGAGCCCAATTGATTTCGAGTCAATCTCCTTAACCACTCGGACATCGCTGCATAGCACCTGCGACAGGCATGGAGCCCATTGCGTCCACGAAGAACTTCATCTCCTAGCGGACCACCACGTACGTGTACTCGCTAGCTCCCATCCCCCCAATCTGCTCATCACGGACCATTGCAAAACGATTCGCAGCGAGCAGGATTCGAACCTGCGCGGGCAGAGCCCAATTGATTTCTAGTCAATCTCCTTAACCACTCGGACATCGCTGCATAGCACCTGCGACAGGCATGGAGCCCATTGCGTCCACGAAGAACTTCATCTCCTAGCGGACCACCGCGTACGTGTACTCGCTAGCTCCCATCCCCCCAATCTGCGCATCACGGACCATTGCAAAACGATTCGCAGCGAGCAGGATTCGAACCTGCGCGGGCAGAGCCCAATTGATTTCTAGTCAATCTCCTTAACCACTCGGACATCGCTGCATAGCACCGTCGACAGGCATCGAGCATCAGCCCATTGCGTCCACGAAAAACTTCATCTCCTAGCGGACCACCGCGTACGTGTACTCGCTAGCTCCCATCCCCCCCAATCTGCGCATCACTGACCATTGCAAAACGATTCGCAGCGAGCAGGATTCGAACCCGTGCGGGCAGAGCCCAATTGATTTCTAGTCAATCTCCTTAACCACTCGGACATCGCTGCATAGCACCGTCGACAGGCATCGAGCATCAAGCCCATTGCGTCCAAGAAAAACTTCATTTCCTAGCGGACCACAGCGTACGTGTACTCGCTAGCTCCCATCCCCCCAATCTGCGCATCACGGACCATTGCAAAACGATTCACAGCGAGCAGGATTCGAACCTGCGCGGGCAGAGCCCAAATGATTTCGAGTCAATCTCCTTAACCACTCGGACATCGCTGCATAGCACCTGCGACAGGCATCGAGCATCAAGCCCATTGCGTCCAAGAAAAACTTCATCTCCTAGCGGACCACAGCGTACGTGTACTCGCTAGCTCCCACCCCCCCAATCTGCGCATCACGGACCATTGCAAAACGATTCGCAGCGAGCAGGATTCGAACCTGCGCGGGCAGAGCCCAATTGATTTCTAGTCAACCTCCTTAACCACTCGGACATCGCTGCGTACCACCGTCGATAGGCATCGAGCATCAAGCCAATTGCGTCCACGAAGAACTTCATCTCCTAGAGGACCACCGCGTACGTGTACTCGCTAGCTCCCATCCCCCAATCTGCGCATCACGGACCATTGCAAAACGATTCGCAGCGAGCAGGATTCGAACCTGCGCGGGCAGAGCCCAATTGATTTCGAGTCAATCTCCTTAACCACTCGGACATCGCTGCATAGCACCGTCGATAGGCATCGAGCATCAAGCCAATTGCGTCCACGAAGAACTTCATCTCCTAGAGGACCACCGCGTACGTGTACTCGCTAGCTCCCATCCCCCCAATCTGCGCATCACGGACCATTGCAAAACCATTCGCAACGAGCAGGATTCGAACCTGCGCGGGCAGAGCCCAATTGATTTCTAGTCAATCTCCTTAACCACTCGGACATCGCTGCGTAGCACCGTCGATAGGCATCGAGCATCAAGCCAATTGCGTCCACGAAGAACTTCATCTCCTAGAGGACCACCGCGTACGTGTACTCGCTAGCTCCCATCCCCCCAATCTGCGCATCACGGACCATTGCAAAACGATTCGCAGCGAGCAGGATTCGAACCTGCGCGGGCAGAGCCCAATTGATTTCGAGTCAATCTCCTTAACCACTCGGACATCGCTGCATAGCACCGCCGACAGGCATGGAGCCCATTGCGTCCACGAAGAACTTCATCTCCTAGCGGACCACCGCGTACGTGTACTCGCTAGCTCCCATCCCCCAATCTGCGCATCACGGACCATTGCAAAACGATTCGCAGCGAGCAGGATTCGAACCTGCGCGGGCAGAGCCCAATTGATTTCGAGTCAATCTCCTTAACCACTCGGACATCGCTGCATAGCACCTGCGACAGGCATGGGGCCCATTGCGTCCACGAAGAACTTCATCTCCTAGCGGACCACCGCGTACGTGTACTCGCTAGCTCCCATCCCCCAATCTGCGCATCACGGACCATTGCAAAACGATTCGCAGCGAGCAGGATTCGAACCTGCGCGGGCAGAGCCCAATCGATTTCGAGTCAATCTCCTTAACCACTCGGACACCGCTGCATAGCACCTGCGACAGGCATGGAGCCCATTGCGTCCACGAAGAACTTCATCTCCTAGTGGACCACCGCGTACGTGTACTCGCTAGCTCCCATCCCCCAATCTGCGCATCACGGACCATTGCAAAACGATTCGCAGCGAGCAGGATTCGAACCTGCGCGGGCAGAGCCCAATTGATTTCGAGTCAATCTCCCTAACCACTCGGACACCGCTGCATAGCACCTGCGACAGGCATGGAGCCCATTGCGTCCACGAAGACTTCATCTCCTAGCGGACCACCGAGTACGTGTATTCGCTAGCTCCCATCCCCCCAATCTGCGCATCACGGACCGTTGCAAAACGATTCGCAGCGAGCAGGATTCGAACCTGCGCGGGCAGAGCCCAATTGATTTCTAGTCAATCTCCTTAACCACTCGGACATCGCTGCATAGCACCTGCGACAGGCATGGAGCCCATTGCGTCCACGAAGAACTTCATCTCCTAGCGGACCACCGCGTACGTGTACCCGCTAGCTCCCATCCCCCAATCTGCGCATCACGGACCATTGCAAAACGATTCGCAGCGAGCAGGATTCGAACCTGCGCGGGCAGAGCCCAATTGATTTCGAGCCAATCTCCTTAACCACTCGGACACCGCTGCATAGCACCTGCGACAGGCATGGAGCCCATTGCGTCCACGAAGACTTCATCTCCTAGCGGACCACCGAGTACGTGTACTCGCTAGCTCCCATCCCCCAATCTGCGCATCACGGACCGTTGCAAAACGATTCGCAGCGAGCAGGATTCGAACCTGCGCGGGCAGAGCCCAATTGATTTCTAGTCAATCTCCTTAACCACTCGGACATCGCTGCATAGCACCTGCGACAGGCATCGAGCATCAAGCCCATTGCGTCCACGAAGAACTTCATCTCCTAGCGGACCACCGCGTACGTGTACTCGCTAGCTCCCATCCCCCCAATCTGCGCATCACGGACCATTGCAAAACGATTCGCAGCGAGCAGGATTCGAACCTGCGCGGGCAGAGCCCAATTGATTTCGAGTCAATCTCCTTAACCACTCGGACATCGCTGCATAGCACCTGCGACAGGCATGGAGCCCATTGCGTCCACGAAGAACTTCATCTCCTAGCGGACCACCGCGTACGTGTACTCGCTAGCTCCCATCCCCCCAATCTGCGCATCACGGACCATTGCAAAACGATTCGCAGCGAGCAGGATTCGAACCCGCGCGGGCAGAGCCCAATTGATTTCGAGTCAATCTCCTTAACCACTCGGACATCGCTGCATAGCACCTGCGACAGGCATGGAGCCCATTGCGTCCACGAAGAACTTCATCTCCTAGCGGACCACCGCGTACGTGTACTCGCTAGCTCCCATCCCCCCAATCTGCGCATCACGGACCATTGCAAAACGATTCGCAGCGAGCAGGATTCGAACCCGTGCGGGCAGAGCCCAATTGATTTCTAGTCAATCTCCTTAACCACTCGGACATCGCTGCATAGCACCGTCGACAGGCATCGAGCATCAAGCCCATTGCGTCCACGAAAAACTTCATCTCCTAGCGGACCACCGCGTACGTGTACTCGCTAGCTCCCATCCCCCCAATCTGCGCATCACTGACCATTGCAAAACGATTCGCAGCGAGCAGGATTCGAACCCGTGCGGGCAGAGCCCAATTGATTTCTAGTCAATCTCCTTAACCACTCGGACATCGCTGCATAGCACCGTCGACAGGCATCGAGCATCAAGCCCATTGCGTCCAAGAAAAACTTCATCTCCTAGCGGACCACAGCGTACGTGTACTCGCTAGCTCCCATCCCCCCAATCTGCGCATCACGGACCATTGCAAAACGATTCACAGCGAGCAGGATTCGAACCTGCGCGGGCAGAGCCCAATTGATTTCGAGTCAATCTCCTTAACCACTCGGACATCGCTGCATAGCACCTGCGACAGGCATCGAGCATCAAGCCCATTGCGTCCAAGAAAAACTTCATCTCCTAGCGGACCACAGCGTACGTGTACTCGCTAGCTCCCATCCCCCCAATCTGCGCATCACGGACCATTGCAAAACGATTCACAGCGAGCAGGATTCGAACCTGCGCGGGCAGAGCCCAATTGATTTCGAGTCAATCCCCTTAACCACTCGGACATCGCTGCATAGCACCGCCGACAGGCATGGAGCCCATTGCGTCCACGAAGAACTTCATCTCCTAGCGGACCACCGCGTACGTGTACTCGCTAGCTCCCATCCCCCCAATCTGCGCATCACGGACCATTGCAAAACGATTCGCAGCGAGCAGGATTCGAACCTGCGCGGGCAGAGCCCAATTGATTTCTAGTCAATCTCCTTAACCACTCGGACATCGCTGCATAGCACCGTCGACAGGCATCGAGCATCAAGCCCATTGCGTCCAAGAAAAACTTCATCTCCTAGCGGACCACAGCGTACGTGTACTCGCTAGCTCCCATCCCCCCAATCTGCGCATCACGGACCATTGCAAAACGATTCACAGCGAGCAGGATTCGAACCTGCGCGGGCAGAGCCCAATTGATTTCGAGTCAATCCCCTTAACCACTCGGACATCGCTGCATAGCACCGCCGACAGGCATGGAGCCCATTGCGTCCACGAAGAACTTCATCTCCTAGCGGACCACCGCGTACGTGTACTCGCTAGCTCCCATCCCCCCAATCTGCGCATCACGGACCATTGCAAAACGATTCGCAGCGAGCAGGATTCGAACCTGCGCGGGCAGAGCCCAATTGATTTCTAGTCAATCTCCTTAACCACTCGGACATCGCTGCATAGCACCGTCGACAGGCATCGAGCATCAAGCCAATTGCGTCCACGAAGAACTTCATCTCCTAGAGGACCACCGCGTACGTGTACTCGCTAGCTCCCATCCCCCCAATCTGCGCATCACGGACCATTGCAAAACGATTCGCAGCGAGCAGGATTCGAACCTGCGCGGGCAGAGCCCAATTGATTTCGAGTCAATCTCCTTAACCACTCGGACATCGCTGCATAGCACCTGCGACAGGCATGGAGCCCATTGCGTCCACGAAGAACTTCATCTCCTAGCGGACCACCGCGTACGTGTACTCGCTAGCTCCCATCCCCCCAATCTGCGCATCACGGACCATTGCAAAACGATTCGCAGCGAGCAGGATTCGAACCCGCGCGGGCAGAGCCCAATTGATTTCGAGTCAATCTCCTTAACCACTCGGACATCGCTGCATAGCACCTGCGACAGGCATGGAGCCCATTGCGTCCACGAAGAACTTCATCTCCTAGCGGACCACCGCGTACGTGTACTCGCTAGCTCCCATCCCCCCAATCTGCGCATCACGGACCATTGCAAAACGATTCGCAGCGAGCAGGATTCGAACCCGCGCGGGCAGAGCCCAATTGATTTCTAGTCAATCTCCTTAACCACTCGGACATCGCTGCATAGCACCGTCGACAGGCATCGAGCATCAAGCCCATTGCGTCCACGAAAAACTTCATCTCCTAGCGGACCACCGCGTACGTGTACTCGCTAGCTCCCATCCCCCCAATCTGCGCATCACGGACCATTGCAAAACGATTCGCAGCGAGCAGGATTCGAACCTGCGCGGGCAGAGCCCAATTGATTTCTAGTCAATCTCCTTAACCACTCGGACATCGCTGCATAGCACCGTCGACAGGCATCGAGCATCAAGCCCATTGCGTCCAAGAAAAACTTCATCTCCTAGCGGACCACAGCGTACGTGTACTCGCTAGCTCCCATCCCCCCAATCTGCGCATCACGGACCATTGCAAAACGATTCACAGCGAGCAGGATTCGAACCTGCGCGGGCAGAGCCCAATTGATTTCGAGTCAATCTCCTTAACCACTCGGACATCGCTGCATAGCACCTGCGACAGGCATCGAGCATCAAGCCCATTGCGTCCACGAAGAACTTCATCTCCTAGAGGACCACCGCGTACGTGTACTCGCTAGCTCCCATCCCCCCAATCTGCGCATCACGGACCATTGCAAAACGATTCGCAGCGAGCAGGATTCGAACCTGCGCGGGCAGAGCCCAATTGATTTCGAGTCAATCTCCTTAACCACTCGGACATCGCTGCATAGCACCTGCGACAGGCATGGAGCCCATTGCGTCCACGAAGAACTTCATCTCCTAGCGGACCACCGCGTACGTGTACTCGCTAGCTCCCATCCACCCAATCTGCGCATCACGGACCATTGCAAAACGATTCGCAGCGAGCAGGATTCGAACCTGCGCGGGCAGAGCCCAATTGATTTCGAGTCAATCCCCTTAACCACTCGGACATCGCTGCATAGCACCGCCGACAGGCATGGAGCCCATTGCGTCCACGAAGAACTTCATCTCCTAGCGGACCACCGCGTACGTGTACTCGCTAGCTCCCATCCCCCCAATCTGCGCATCACGGACCATTGCAAAACGATTCGCAGCGAGCAGGATTCGAACCTGCGCGGGCAGAGCCCAATTGATTTCTAGTCAATCTCCTTAACCACTCGGACATCGCTGCATAGCACCGTCGACAGGCATCGAGCATCAAGCCAATTGCGTCCACGAAGAACTTCATCTCCTAGAGGACCACCGCGTACGTGTACTCGCTAGCTCCCATCCCCCCAATCTGCGCATCACGGACCATTGCAAAACGATTCGCAGCGAGCAGGATTCGAACCCGCGCGGGCAGAGCCCAATTGATTTCGAGTCAATCTCCTTAACCACTCGGACATCGCTGCATAGCACCTGCGACAGGCATGGAGCCCATTGCGTCCACGAAGAACTTCATCTCCTAGCGGACCACCGCGTACGTGTACTCGCTAGCTCCCATCCCCGCAATCTGCGCATCACGGACCATTGCAAAACGATTCGCAGCGAGCAGGATTCGAACCTGCGCGGGCAGAGCCCAATTGATTTCGAGTCAATCTCTTAACCACTCGGACATCGCTGCATAGCACCTGCGACAGGCATGGAGCCCATTGCGTCCACGAAGAACTTCATCTCCTAGCGGACCACCGCGTACGTGTACTCGCTAGCTCCCATCCCCCCAATCTGCGCATCACGGACCATTGCAAAACGATTCGCAGCGAGCAGGATTCGAACCCGCGCGGGCAGAGCCCAATTGATTTCGAGTCAATCTCCTTAACCACTCGGACATCGCTGCATAGCACCTGCGACAGGCATGGAGCCCATTGCGTCCACGAAGAACTTCATCTCCTAGCGGACCACCGCGTACGTGTACTCGCTAGCTCCCATCCCCCCAATCTGCGCATCACGGACCATTGCAAAACGATTCGCAGCGAGCAGGATTCGAACCTGCGCGGGCAGAGCCCAATTGATTTCTAGTCAATCTCCTTAACCACTCGGACATCGCTGCATAGCACCGTCGACAGGCATCGAGCATCAAGCCCATTGCGTCCAAGAAAAACTTCATCTCCTAGCGGACCACAGCGTACGTGTACTCGCTAGCTCCCATCCCCCCAATCTGCGCATCACGGACCATTGCAAAACGATTCACAGCGAGCAGGATTCGAACCTGCGCGGGCAGAGCCCAATTGATTTCGAGTCAATCTCCTTAACCACTCGGACATCGCTGCATAGCACCTGCGACAGGCATCGAGCATCAAGCCCATTGCGTCCACGAAGAACTTCATCTCCTAGAGGACCACCGCGTACGTGTACTCGCTAGCTCCCATCCCCCCAATCTGCGCATCACGGACCATTGCAAAACGATTCGCAGCGAGCAGGATTCGAACCTGCGCGGGCAGAGCCCAATTGATTTCGAGTCAATCTCCTTAACCACTCGGACATCGCTGCATAGCACCTGCGACAGGCATGGAGCCCATTGCGTCCACGAAGAACTTCATCTCCTAGCGGACCACCGCGTACGTGTACTCGCTAGCTCCCATCCACCCAATCTGCGCATCACGGACCATTGCAAAACGATTCGCAGCGAGCAGGATTCGAACCTGCGCGGGCAGAGCCCAATTGATTTCGAGTCAATCCCCTTAACCACTCGGACATCGCTGCATAGCACCGCCGACAGGCATGGAGCCCATTGCGTCCACGAAGAACTTCATCTCCTAGCGGACCACCGCGTACGTGTACTCGCTAGCTCCCATCCCCCCAATCTGCGCATCACGGACCATTGCAAAACGATTCGCAGCGAGCAGGATTCGAACCTGCGCGGGCAGAGCCCAATTGATTTCTGGTCAATCTCCTTAACCACTCGGACATCGCTGCATAGCACCGTCGACAGGCATCGAGCATCAAGCCAATTGCGTCCACGAAGAACTTCATCTCCTAGAGGACCACCGCGTACGTGTACTCGCTAGCTCCCATCCCCCCAATCTGCGCATCACGGACCATTGCAAAACGATTCGCAGCGAGTAGGATTCGAACCTGCGCGGGCAGAGCCCAATTGATTTCGAGTCAATCTCCTTAACCACTCGGACATCGCTGCATAGCACCTGCGACAGGCATGGAGCCCATTGCGTCCACGAAGAACTTCATCTCCTAGCGGACCACCGCGTACGTGTACTCGCTAGCTCCCATCCCCGCAATCTGCGCATCACGGACCATTGCAAAACGATTCGCAGCGAGCAGGATTCGAACCTGCGCGGGCAGAGCCCAATTGATTTCTAGTCAATCTCCTTAACCACTCGGACATCGCTGCATAGCACCGTCGACAGGCATCGAGCATCAAGCCAATTGCGTCCACGAAGAACTTCATCTCCTAGAGGACCACCGCGTACGTGTACTCGCTAGCTCCCATCCCCCCAATCTGCGCATCACGGACCATTGCAAAACGATTCGCAGCGAGCAGGATTCGAACCTGCGCGGGCAGAGCCCAATTGATTTCGAGTCAATCTCCTTAACCACTCGGACATCGCTGCATAGCACCTGCGACAGGCATGGAGCCCATTGCGTCCACGAAGAACTTCATCTCCTAGCGGACCACCGCGTACGTGTACTCGCTAGCTCCCATCCCCCCAATCTGCGCATCACGGACCATTGCAAAACGATTCGCAGCGAGCAGGATTCGAACCCGCGCGGGCAGAGCCCAATTGATTTCGAGTCAATCTCCTTAACCACTCGGACATCGCTGCATAGCACCTGCGACAGGCATGGAGCCCATTGCGTCCACGAAGAACTTCATCTCCTAGCGGACCACCGCGTACGTGTACTCGCTAGCTCCCATCCCCCCAATCTGCGCATCACGGACCATTGCAAAACGATTCGCAGCGAGCAGGATTCGAACCCGCGCGGGCAGAGCCCAATTGATTTCTAGTCAATCTCCTTAACCACTCGGACATCGCTGCATAGCACCGTCGACAGGCATCGAGCATCAAGCCCATTGCGTCCACGAAAAACTTCATCTCCTAGCGGACCACCGCGTACGTGTACTCGCTAGCTCCCATCCCCCCAATCTGCGCATCACGGACCATTGCAAAACGATTCGCAGCGAGCAGGATTCGAACCTGCGCGGGCAGAGCCCAATTGATTTCTAGTCAATCTCCTTAACCACTCGGACATCGCTGCATAGCACCGTCGACAGGCATCGAGCATCAAGCCCATTGCGTCCAAGAAAAACTTCATCTCCTAGCGGACCACAGCGTACGTGTACTCGCTAGCTCCCATCCCCCCAATCTGCGCATCACGGACCATTGCAAAACGATTCACAGCGAGCAGGATTCGAACCTGCGCGGGCAGAGCCCAATTGATTTCGAGTCAATCTCCTTAACCACTCGGACATCGCTGCATAGCACCTGCGACAGGCATCGAGCATCAAGCCCATTGCGTCCACGAAGAACTTCATCTCCTAGAGGACCACCGCGTACGTGTACTCGCTAGCTCCCATCCCCCCAATCTGCGCATCACGGACCATTGCAAAACGATTCGCAGCGAGCAGGATTCGAACCTGCGCGGGCAGAGCCCAATTGATTTCGAGTCAATCTCCTTAACCACTCGGACATCGCTGCATAGCACCTGCGACAGGCATGGAGCCCATTGCGTCCACGAAGAACTTCATCTCCTAGCGGACCACCGCGTACGTGTACTCGCTAGCTCCCATCCACCCAATCTGCGCATCACGGACCATTGCAAAACGATTCGCAGCGAGCAGGATTCGAACCTGCGCGGGCAGAGCCCAATTGATTTCGAGTCAATCCCCTTAACCACTCGGACATCGCTGCATAGCACCGCCGACAGGCATGGAGCCCATTGCGTCCACGAAGAACTTCATCTCCTAGCGGACCACCGCGTACGTGTACTCGCTAGCTCCCATCCCCCCAATCTGCGCATCACGGACCATTGCAAAACGATTCGCAGCGAGCAGGATTCGAACCTGCGCGGGCAGAGCCCAATTGATTTCTAGTCAATCTCCTTAACCACTCGGACATCGCTGCATAGCACCGTCGACAGGCATCGAGCATCAAGCCAATTGCGTCCACGAAGAACTTCATCTCCTAGAGGACCACCGCGTACGTGTACTCGCTAGCTCCCATCCCCCCAATCTGCGCATCACGGACCATTGCAAAACGATTCGCAGCGAGTAGGATTCGAACCTGCGCGGGCAGAGCCCAATTGATTTCGAGTCAATCTCCTTAACCACTCGGACATCGCTGCATAGCACCTGCGACAGGCATGGAGCCCATTGCGTCCACGAAGAACTTCATCTCCTAGCGGACCACCGCGTACGTGTACTCGCTAGCTCCCATCCCCGCAATCTGCGCATCACGGACCATTGCAAAACGATTCGCAGCGAGCAGGATTCGAACCTGCGCGGGCAGAGCCCAATTGATTTCGAGTCAATCTCTTAACCACTCGGACATCGCTGCATAGCACCGCCGACAGGCATGGAGCCCATTGCGTCCACGAAGAACTTCATCTCCTAGCGGACCACCGCGTACGTGTACTCGCTAGCTCCCATCCCCGCAATCTGCGCATCACGGACCATTGCAAAACGATTCGCAGCGAGCAGGATTCGAACCTGCGCGGGAAGAGCCCAATTGATTTCTAGTCAATCTCCTTAACCACTTGGGCTTCGCTGCATAGCACCTGCGACAGGCATGGAGCCCATTGCGTCCACGAAGAACTTCATCTCCTAGCGGACCACCACGTACGTGTACTCGCTAGCTCCCATCCCCCCAATCTGCGCATCACGGACCATTGCAAAACGATTCGCAGCGAGCAGGATTCGAACCTGCGCGGGCAGAGCCCAATTGATTTCTAGTCAATCTCCTTAACCACTCGGACATCGCTGCATAGCACCGTCGACAGGCATCGAGCATCAAGCCCATTGCGTCCAAGAAAAACTTCATCTCCTAGCGGACCACAGCGTACGTGTACTCGCTAGCTCCCATCCCCCCAATCTGCGCATCACGGACCATTGCAAAACGATTCACAGCGAGCAGGATTCGAACCTGCGCGGGCAGAGCCCAATTGATTTCGAGTCAATCTCCTTAACCACTCGGACATCGCTGCATAGCACCTGCGACAGGCATCGAGCATCAAGCCCATTGCGTCCACGAAGAACTTCATCTCCTAGAGGACCACCGCGTACGTGTACTCGCTAGCTCCCATCCCCCCAATCTGCGCATCACGGACCATTGCAAAACGATTCGCAGCGAGCAGGATTCGAACCTGCGCGGGCAGAGCCCAATTGATTTCGAGTCAATCTCCTTAACCACTCGGACATCGCTGCATAGCACCTGCGACAGGCATGGAGCCCATTGCGTCCACGAAGAACTTCATCTCCTAGCGGACCACCGCGTACGTGTACTCGCTAGCTCCCATCCACCCAATCTGCGCATCACGGACCATTGCAAAACGATTCGCAGCGAGCAGGATTCGAACCTGCGCGGGCAGAGCCCAATTGATTTCGAGTCAATCCCCTTAACCACTCGGACATCGCTGCATAGCACCGCCGACAGGCATGGAGCCCATTGCGTCCACGAAGAACTTCATCTCCTAGCGGACCACCGCGTACGTGTACTCGCTAGCTCCCATCCCCCAATCTGCGCATCACGGACCATTGCAAAACGATTCGCAGCGAGCAGGATTCGAACCTGCGCGGGCAGAGCCCAATTGATTTCTGGTCAATCTCCTTAACCACTCGGACATCGCTGCATAGCACCGTCGACAGGCATCGAGCATCAAGCCAATTGCGTCCACGAAGAACTTCATCTCCTAGAGGACCACCGCGTACGTGTACTCGCTAGCTCCCATCCCCCCAATCTGCGCATCACGGACCATTGCAAAACGATTCGCAGCGAGTAGGATTCGAACCTGCGCGGGCAGAGCCCAATTGATTTCGAGTCAATCTCCTTAACCACTCGGACATCGCTGCATAGCACCTGCGACAGGCATGGAGCCCATTGCGTCCACGAAGAACTTCATCTCCTAGCGGACCACCGCGTACGTGTACTCGCTAGCTCCCATCCCCGCAATCTGCGCATCACGGACCATTGCAAAACGATTCGCAGCGAGCAGGATTCGAACCTGCGCGGGCAGAGCCCAATTGATTTCGAGTCAATCTCTTAACCACTCGGACATCGCTGCATAGCACCGCCGACAGGCATGGAACCCATTGCGTCCACGAAGAACTTCATCTCCTAGCGGACCACCGCGTACGTGTACTCGCTAGCTCCCATCCCCCCAATCTGCGCATCACGGACCATTGCAAAACGATTCGCAGCGAGCAGGATTCGAACCTGCGCGGGAAGAGCCCAATTGATTTCTAGTCAATCTCCTTAACCACTTGGGCTTCGCTGCATAGCACCTGCGACAGGCATGGAGCCCATTGCGTCCACGAAGAACTTCATCTCCTAGCGGACCACCACGTACGTGTACTCGCTAGCTCCCATCCCCCCAATCTGCTCATCACGGACCATTGCAAAACGATTCGCAGCGAGCAGGATTCGAACCTGCGCGGGCAGAGCCCAATTGATTTCTAGTCAATCTCCTTAACCACTCGGACATCGCTGCATAGCACCTGCGACAGGCATGGAGCCCATTGCGTCCACAAAGAACTTCATCTCCTAGCGGACCACCGCGTACGTGTACTCGCTAGCTCCCATCCCCCCAATCTGCGCATCACGGACCATTGCAAAACGATTCGCATCGAGCAGGATTCGAACCTGCGCGGGCAGAGCCCAATTGATTTCTAGTCAATCTCCTTAACCACTCGGACATCGCTGCATAGCACCGTCGACAGGCATCGAGCATCAAGCCCATTGCGTCCACGAAAAACTTCATCTCCTAGCGGACCACCGCGTACGTGTACTCGCTAGCTCCCATCCCCCCAATCTGCGCATCACTGACCATTGCAAAACGATTCGCAGCGAGCAGGATTCGAACCCGTGCGGGCAGAGCCCAATTGATTTCTAGTCAATCTCCTTAACCACTCGGACATCGCTGCATAGCACCGTCGACAGGCATCGAGCATCAAGCCCATTGCGTCCAAGAAAAACTTCATCTCCTAGCGGACCACAGCGTACGTGTACTCGCTAGC
>CANDYH010000092.1:0-18435 GCA_947396885.1 Heligmosomoides polygyrus polygyrus | reverse complement strand
ACCATGTACTCAGTGGGTAGGAAAAAACGTGCATGTCCAATGTCCAATCACATCAGGAACTGCCAAGCCCGTTCACCACAGGCGTAGAACACACCGATCTTGCGTATGTTTTTTGGTTTCTGCAGCACAAAGCGTGCAGAGCTGCTCTACATGGTGACCTCCCCCCCCCCGATCCTAACTGCGCCGAATTGGCTGAACATCGCCGGTAGCCATTTCTTGGCAAACAATATCCCTGATCTCAGCTTGACTACAGTGTTGCGAGAGTGGAACTGCGTGTGTTCCTGGTCTTCGTGAGGAAGTTTTCGCCCTGCCGTGGTGATGCGGCAGAGTTCGTTGTTAGAGTTCTCCTAAAAAGAAAGCGGCTCCATGGCTCTGGATCATGACCGATCATGGGCCGGTGAAGTCGCCCCGTTGCGGCGACTTTTGCTGCGCCCTGCCGTGCTGTTCGCCGCGTCTACAACGACCGTTCGACCATAATGTCCCGCAGCCTGAAGCGCTTGAAGAAAATTGATCTACATGCCATGCAGCAATCGATAAGTGTTATCGCGCACTAGCCCATTTGATATGTGAGTGGCGATAGTGTGGTGATCGTTGGACGGATTTTGAAAGGCGGGTGAAGGAAAACGATATACCCGCACCAATCGGTAATTGCGAATCTTAAGGAGCCCACATAAATGAATTGCGAATTCGGGCTCAGTAGTTTTCAGTGCATGCTTAGCTTTCACTCGTCCTTTTCGCACTCTGTGTTCAACACCGTTGGAATTGGAAATGATCAGCTTTTGCTAGCCTTCCTAACACATTGACGACATCGCGCGATTTGCAGTGATGCGCGCGAGCGACAGTTGATTTTTAAGCTAGCGTATGCATGTGCATATGCATATGCTGTGTATTGTATCCGACAATATCCTACAGAATCGCTGTTTTTGCTGCCTCCTTTTGAAGGAAAATCGAGTTGAAAGTTCCCCATCAAAAATGATGAGCATCATCCCACGCGACAGCTTTCTTACGCAGCATAAATGCTGCGTATTGTCGTCAATTTGTTAAGATTGTGGTAGCCGTAGACTCTGTTGCATCGTGTTCTTAAATATTATAGAACTATTTTAATACTCGGTGCTATGAGAGCCGAATAATATTGAAGAATTCTTTTACGATACTTCTGTGCCTCGAGGCTGTCAGGCGGAACTTGTTATTATTGACCTGTCGTTTCGACCGTCTAATCGTCTTCAGAAGCTCAGAAACTGCTCGAGGCTTCATCTTTTGCAACTCACTCGACTACCCACGCTAGCGTTCCGACCAGGATCACGTGTGGGGTTCAATTTTCGCCGAAAATTCACGTCCCTTCCGGAGCGGAAATGGTTCGACCCCTCCCCTCCCATTCCCGCTGTCCTTTATTTCTTTTATGTTTTGGTTTTTTCAACGTTTTATGCGATCTTTGTATCTCCTTACAAGTTGTTCCTTCCGGGTGGCGTGACTTCAACATTGAAGAGAATCCTGCACAGCTTCATTTATTAGAGAAGACAGTTGATAATGATAATAGAATCCTTTAAGCTTTCAATATTGATTGCTCTACATTAGAAAATAGAAATTTTCTGGTTGCAGTCTTTCAATCAATCCGGACCGGTTCAATTTCTGCAATATTTTTCAGGATGCCATGGACACGACAGATTTTCCTACCTGAAGGGGTTACATCTGCATCTGGAATTGCACTGTGAAATCGTATTGTATAAAATTTGGGTGTTAATTACTAAAGACGACTCAAGTGCTTTCCCAGAAAAATTTTGTGGTGCGCTCTTCGAATCGATGACGGAGTCTCAACCAAACGACGGAAATAGTTTTCTCCCTTCAGAAGGAAACAACATCAGAAGGTGAGAATGTAGCCTGCAAAATTCAATCCTTGGGGATCATGCAGTAAAGAAAGCAAGCTAACATTTAAAAATTCTCGTTTTTCATGAAAATAAATTTATTCTCTACCTGAAGCAGACCACCATTACAGTTGAAATTCTGCACGAAAAAAAAAACCTCAAGTCTTGGTCAACACACAGTGGAAAATCAAATTTTCAGAGTCGAGCAGGTTGGATCGATCGCGATCGATCTTGCACAAAGCCATTGGAGCGTCGAAACTGGACGTTCACAAAAATGATCATAACTCTGTAAGCCTTTCGAATTTCCAAAATCCCGCGAGCTTATCGAAAGATAGAGAAAAGATGCTTTCCTAGCGTAGAATAAACTGCTTCCAAAAAACGGCCTTCATCTAGGAGAGTGGTTATGGGTAAGTTTTTCGGGAAAATCGACCAGAAATCGAGCCATCTCCGCCGCGCATGAAGACCTCTGTTTTCAAAATTGTTTCTTATACGGTGAGAAACAATTTTTTTTATAAATTTCGAAAAGCTGACGATATTTTCAAAATTCTAAAAACTTACCAAGTTATGACCATATATACAAACTCACTTAGATTTTTTGGTCAAAAATCACATACAATCCGCCGCACATGAAAATCTTTTTTGACCTGATTTTCACATGGTAGCAGCACTCTTTTTCCATTTTTCGTAAAGCTAGCGGGATTTTCGAAATTTGAAAAACTTACCGAGTTATGTTATGTTCATTTTTGTGAGCGTCCAATTTTGACACTCCAATAACGTTGGTGCATGATGCTGATCAACTCAGAAAATCATGACTTTTTCACTGTGTACTGAACAACACTTGAAATTTCTTCTGTCAGAATTTCAACAGTATAGGTGGCCTGCTTTAGGTAGAAAATAATTTTGTTTCCATGAAAAACGAAAATTTTGAATATGGTCTCTCCTCATATCAAATGTCTGCGCGGGATACGGTGAGGCGTACGACCACTCAAACGCCTTCGACTAACTCAATTATGTAGAGACAAGTGCTCCGACACGCCTAACGGCATGTCTCGCACTTGTGCGCTTCGCACGACTTTGCAGCATCACTGACCTATGGAAAGCAGTTTTTGTAAAACATAAAATTCGCTAACATCTAGGACCTGCTGCGTACATTATCGGCGTGAACCCGTTCACTACTTTCGTCATAGGAATTCTTATCGGACCATCCAGCACGTCATTGGTTTGTACTGCTCAGTACTTCTGTCCCTCAGGTTGCTCCTCTGCAGCCGTTTCCATTAATTCAGACCCTTACTGCTCCTACCTTTTTAGTGGTCCTCCTATATGCTATGAATGGCACGAAGTCGGCGACACGGGTTTTGAATCAGGACGCTTAGAAACGCGCACAGTAGTAGCGCACATTTATTCTGAATCCAGAAGCTAACAAACGCGAGCAGTTGCCACTGTGTCGAGCAGGAAGAGGCTGCTCTTCCTCTCCTGCAGAAGTGTCCCACGTTGAATTCTGAAAGTGGCTGCTCGTCGCACCATCCCGGTGATACATCTTCTTAATCCAGATGCTTCTAGCAAGGCGTAGAGGAGCCGTCTTCTGAATCCAGAAGCTCAGAAAGGCGTGCACTTGCCGCTGTGTGAAGCATGAGGAGGCTGCACTTCCGTTGCAGCACCAGCATTCCATGTTGAATTCTGAGTTCTACGGTTGCCGCACGACGCCGGAGACACATATTCATTACCTAGATGCTTCCAGCGTGACGTAGAGGACGTGTCTTCTGAAACCACCAGTTCAGAAGCGCGCGCAGTTGCCGCTGTGTTGAGCCTGAAGAGGCAACAGATGGCAGATTCCTTGTTTCCCGTATGAATTACCTTACGGCTCCCTTCTTGCTGGTTCCCCGTCCTGGTTCCGCCTCCAGGTCCCTTGTTCCTGGTCGATCTCTCTCCCCCCCCCCTAGGAATACTCGTTAATACTCTCCCCAATTAAGTAGCTCTCCCACGCTCACACACAACGACGGCGAGCGAGCGCCCATTGCGCGACATCGGTGTCACGTCTTCCAAATCCGGTCTCCCTTACTGGTATTGGATCCCCTTGCTGATGCTCCTTACTGCCCCCTCCTTTATTGGTAACTCCTACTTGTCCCTCCTTTTTGCCTAAACCCTTCTTGGTGTCACCTTCTATCCTGCTTCATTATTCCTCCTATCGCCCCCCCCCCCTCCATCCCGATGCCTCCTCCAGGTCGCCGTCGGTTCTCCACCCTCGAAGTCCCCCTTCTCCTCTTACCCCTTTAGTGGTCCTCCTATGTTAGTTGTCCTTCTATGCTTATAGCACGAAATGGGCTACACGGCTTTTGAATCCAGGCGCTCAGAAATGCGCGTAGGTGCTGTTGTGTTAAGCTGTAAAAGACTACACTTCCCCTGCTGCAGCAACATCCAACGTTCGATAGCAAATTTTGCCCGCGCTGTAGATGATGAGGCATATCTCACTTATATTAGACAAGTGCTCCGACACGCCTAACGGCGTGTCTCGTACTTGCGCGCTTCGCGCGACTTTGCAGCATCACTGACCTAAAGAAAGTAGCTTTTGTCAAGCTTAAAATTCGCTAACATCTAGGACCTGCTGCGTACTTCATCGGCATCAAGCCGTTCACCTTTGGTACTTTTCATAGTAGACATTTTCTCCACACCGTCCAGTAACATCATTTGTTTGTGCTGCGCAGTACTTCGGCCCCTCCACTGTTGACACGTCTTCCGAATCCGGGCGCCGCTTCCCCCTCACTCGTTCGACGACGATGTGGCCGTTGTGTTCCTTTATTTTCGCTTCTTCTGACACCAGACGGTTGTTGTGCAACGAAAGGGACCCGTGTTCTGGATTCAGGCACTCAGAAACGCGCGCAGACGCCGTTGTGTCAAGCAGGAGAAGGCTGCGCTTCCTCCGCTGCAGCAGCATCTCATGCTCAATTCTGAATGCGATCCCACGTCGTAGCACGACGGTGTCTCCTCTCCTCTCCTGACTCTAAACGGTTGTGGTGCGACGAAGGGAACCCGTCTTCTGGATTCAGGGACTCAGAAACGCGCGCAGACGCCGTTGTGTCAAGCAGGAGGAGGCTACGCGTCCTCTGCTGTAGCACCATCCCATGTTGAACGGCAAACTTTGCCCGCGCGAGGTACGCAGAGGCGTACCTGGCGCGGGTAAAGTTTTCCGTTCAACATGGGATAATGCTGAGTTTTGCATGCGGCCGGTCGTCGTACGACGACGATGAGACCTCTGCTTCCTTTCTTTTCGATCTTCTGCAGGAGGTTGTGGTGCGACGAAGGGAACCCGGATTCTGGATTCAGGGACTCAGAAACGCGCGCAGACGCCGTTGTGTCAAGCAGGAGGAGGCTGCGCTTCCTCTGCTGCAGCAGCATCTCATGCTCAATTCTGAATGCGATCCTTCGTCGTAGGACGACGGTGTCTCCTCTTCTGACTCCAGAAGGTTGTGGTGTGACGAAGGGAACCCGTCTTCTGGATTCTGGCACTCAGAAACACGCGCAGATGCCGTTGTATCAAGCAGGAGGAGGCTACGCGTCCTTTGCTGTAACAACATTCCATGTTGGACGGCAGACGTTGCCCGCGCGAGGTACGCGGAGGCGTCGCAAGGGGTTCCATGAGATTGCGCGTGGTTCCACGAGGCGTATCTCAGCCAGGTTTCCAACCTGAGTGAGATAAGCCTCACCATCTACAGGGCTGGGAGCTAACTCAATTATATAGTGGTAGATCATTCGATCGCTCTCGCTGTGGATGATGCGGCGTATCTCAGGTTAAATCACTCGAACGTCATCGACCGCTACCTCAATTATATACTGGTAGACGGAGGAGATGTAGATAATAAAGGATAAAGGACGGCGTTACTCAATCCCTTCTGGGATGCGCCAGCGCATTCTACTTCTACGGGATGTCGTGGAGGCGTGTTGAATGCGTATTTGGCCATACAATGACTTGCGGTGGCCAGCCGATGTACAAGTCAGTGCTTTATCCTTCCCAGACAAGTGTGGTACCAATTCACCGACCCCGGAGGGATGGAAGGCTTGGTTGGCCTGGGCGGGAAATCCGAACCAGCAACCTGGTATCGGGTGCACGCGGCAGTGGCGCCTCCTCCGACTGCGCTACACCCGCCCGATAGATAGATAATAAAACGGGATAATAACATCTGCCGAAAATCGATAACATCGATCGACGTTGTCCATCCGATCGAAACCTTCCACCTGCTCTAAAGCCCATTCCTCTGCCATCATACTCGCATGACTCCGGCGGAGAGTCGTTGGATACACCGCCCCCAGAAAGGGGCGGGCGAGGGGCGCGCCGAGGGCAAGATGTCCGCGCCTTCACATGGAGGCATCACATTTCTAATCACTTCCCTTGGCCCTGTAGCTCTATTCCTGGACTGATTTCGTTCTTGAGACAAGAGTCAGAATCTCGTTCACCATATTTTAGGGAAAAGAGTTTCCAGGTGCAGCGCCAAGGCTTTCTTCAGGTCCCCCCCCCCCCCATTGCTCAGTACGAAGGCGTCGTCCGCATTTTCCGACAAGTACAGCAACATCTTCAGAGTTGGCAACATCTGGAAAATGATTTCAGAGTTCCCCGTGATGCGCTTCCCAATCGTCTGCTATCAGTTGTTAGGTTTTTGGACGACGTCACGCAAATTAACGACGGCTTCGCGCGCAGCAAACTTGTCCCAATAGGGCGGCGCGGGTAGGGCGGGATGTGGGCGGCGGGCACCACGGTGTACCGAACGACTGCCCTCCGCATGACTCCCACCCCAACCAGTCAAGTTTGTGCGAAAACCGGTAGTGCCGGTCGAAAATCGATAATATTGATCAATGCTACTCTCTCAATCAAATATTTACTTATACCTGCTGTGAAGTCGTTCCATTGCCATTATAATCGCGTGACATCCACCCCATTCAGTCAAATCGGGCCGAAAACCAACAACACCGGTCGGAAATCGATAGCATCGGTCCGCATTGGTCGTCTTGTGGAATTCTTCTACCGTTTGTTGAATTTGGTGATTTCCTTCCAATTTATTTTCCATTTTCGGTGTTTGCAAGTGAGGGTCACTCTCAAAGGTTCGAGACGTTTCACAACCTTACACAGGTTTGCGATACACACAGACAAAAGGACTAATTCTTTTGTGTATAGTAGATAGGAGAGAACGTTTAACCCATAATATAAACCAACAAGAGAAAGTCAAAAGAAACTAGGCTCAGAACAGACGTGAATGAACGAATACTACGCTGAAGATCTCGAAGGAGAACAGAAATAGAGGACCGCTTTTTATTCAAACTCCTCGTCTTTCTTCATTGTGAAACAGACCCTATGAGTTCTAAAAAATGACAGCTAGATGACGTGTTGAGCAGCACCAGTTTCAAGTACACGGGTGGAACTCGTTTCGTGGGATATGCACGCCATAGCACGCTGCATCGCATCTCGCTTTGAAGTTTCTGCATCAAGCGAAGGAAGACATTCTGCCAAATAGCCCACATTTCGTCATAGCACGGAATCGGCAAACTGCTAGCAAACTGTTGCTCAACTGTCCCTACATTTTCATCACGGATGAAAGCGCACTGTAGTGCACCTTGCAAATTCAGCGGAGTAGCTCGTGCCCGAGGTACGGGCAGCACTTACTACTCCGACAGGCTACGCTTGATTTAGTAGTTCTAGAAGAATAAACCTCTAACAGCACAGCGACGAAACGTTCCTGTGCACCTGCGTGTCAGCGTCGCTTGTCAAATGTTTTTGATCTAATTCCACGGTATCCTTCAACTACGGACTTTAAAGGACCATTAAAGAGGTATCCAGTTCAACCGACACATCTCCCAGTAATTCTTGGGCACTCTGTGAGTGCAGCCAAAGCTGACACTATGTTGAAGCAACGGCAGTGTTCGAGTGAACGTCAGAAATCTCAGCTATCCCTTTAAATTTGCAATACTGGCATTTGAAGGTGTCTATTTATGATATTAAGCTGACCTGATTCAGCATGACACATTTTCACAAACATTCTACATAAAAGGCCGTGTGACGTGCCCATTATTCACCTCCAGATAGGTGACATACAATATCCAGGCCGCCCTTCTTGAAATATTTAAAAAGAAATAGGTCAAACACTTAACAAGAAGTAGGGCACATAAACAGTCTTTAGTTAGCGAAGTTATGAGCATGTTATGTTAGTCAAGGAATAAACTTTTATTAGACACCACTCCCACTACTTTTTAACCACACGTGGAGTGAACTTGAGACTTCTGAAGTGCAAGTGGTTTCCACACTTGCAACTACTGCTGCAACTACAGGGTAGAACTACAGTATACAGCCACAAATTTACGTAAGGTACAACAACAAAGAACAGCGGGCAACAGTCATGGCAGGTGTGAACAGTATAGGCACGCAAATAGCTGGTTACAAGTAGTAAAGGATGACAACATAAGGAGTACATTTGATTTCTACTTGAACGTCTTGTTGCGTTTACAGCCTGCATCAGGCGAGACTCAAACCAGAATTTTTTTCGGACAAGCATGCTTATGTCTTACCAAGTACATATACTATCGAAAAAGTAGTCACTGTGCTGGATTCGAGCCTCGCCAGTCGTAAGGCCTCTGACCGCCACAAAACAAGAAGGTAGGCTTCCATAATGGCAGCTATTGTCTTGAATAAAAAATGAGTTTCGGTACATAGCGTGCTGGTGCCCAAATCGCACCGGCAAGGCATCTTAACAAGGGAAAGCCAAATCAGCCAGATCCCGAAGCTCCTCCCCTTGCCGGAACCGTCACCAGACCGCTGAGTATCGAATTTTCCAACCTCAAACTTCAAAGAGGGAATGAATGATCTTCAGTGACCCGAGCCTCAGGACAAACTTTCTACACGTATATAAGAACAACTATGAGTTAGTACAGAATAAGAAAAACTACTGAAACGTTAAAGACGCGTCACACCAGTGAACTAGCATGCACCTTCCGTCTTCTGCTTGGAAACCTCCATAGTGTCAACTCCTCAAATATTGTGCCCGACCGCAAGGAGCTTCAACCATCTTTCGCATAAGTAGTGATTCTCATGCTGAAACATTCTCGACTTACACAAGGTCGAAAATATTGCACAGCACTTTTACTAATTTTGGTTACATTGTCACAGGCTGCAGGGGGACTTCTTGTTGTTTTAGTACCTTGAGTACTCGCACCATTGTTTCAGTTTTTTTTACTCTACTCTATATCTCGTGGGAGTACTCGTCCATTATTTTCACCGCACTTTCAGCGGCCTCGAGACCGCCACACGTTCGATTGGGATTTCGCCTTCAAGCTCCGAGAATAGGACACCTTGACCGTCCTCTTTTCTTCTTTAGGCCTTCTTACCTTCATAGAGTTTAAAAAAACTAGTTTTCCTATATAGAATAGGATAACGGGATATGGTAGGACTGTATTTTCAAAACAGTTCCGACGTAGCCTTCCCATCCTCCACCGCATGTGCGCGATTTATATGTACTCCGAAGTACCCGTTCTCTGTGTGATGAAAAACAGAATGTGGTAGCCCCAGCACTAACAAGGGAGGTCAATGAACGTCCCGTGGCAATTTTCAAAGTGACCTATTGAGAGTTGTAGGGGGTTGTCTGAGAAGCACCGTAGTGGTTTTCAAATTTCCTGCGGACATCTGGGTAAGTCCCAAATTGCAAAAAACCGTATCACTTCAGCGCGGGCCGATAAAACAAAACAGACGTCTGGAACTGCCATGCCGTGATTAGAATCTAACCTGCAAAAGGCTTGGGGCTGCAACAGTAGCGGAAATACAGCGAACTCACAATTTGCTTGTTAGCGATACAGTAACGAAAGCGAAACATTGAGGTGCACCGTTCACGAGCCAAGCGGCAGCGACTGAATGGCCGAGTGGGTGTGGACGCGGACTTGCAGGAGGAGGGTAATGGGTTCGGATCCGGGGGTTGGGATTCTGCATTACTGGGCTTCCTCACTGCTCTTTTTCCGACGTTAAGTGTATCTTGAACACTCTAGTGTACCATACTGACGTTATAACGTTGTTTCAACCCGACCGATACGATTTAACAACGATGCCGCCTATCTTCCCCCAACCACTCTTTGCTAAGGTGTAGAGACGTGTACTCTCACGACTCTGGAGATCGAAAGCAATTTTCGCTCACACTTTGTCCTGTAGGCTAATTCAGGCGCTTATCACAAGACCCCTTCATGTGCCACCTCACCGCGGTGAAGGGCTGAACATCACTTTGTGATGGCTAACGGCACAAACGGTCACGCAGTACGCGCGACGCTTTGTCGTGGATGGGCGGCTCTCCTGTATCCCTGGCCAGGAACATGTGAGTAACCAGACCACCGCTACGGCTCAAACAACTAAACCCGCGCCCCAGTCCTCCGCGCGCCGGAGGTGGACTTCTACGACGTCGGTTGCATCCACCTCCGGCGAGGGGCCATCTAACCTCGGAGTTAAACTATCAGGACGTCATTGGAATCGGACTACCGGAAACTCCCTCCCACCACGACACGGAAACTGCCTATTCGTCTGCACTTATAACTGTCGTTCGATCGCATCTGAGCAGGATCTTCGGACACTGCTTTACAGAAGCTGCAACATCAAATACTAAGTTATTGCCCTGCAGGAAACGAAAGACAGAACGGAAACCATAAGAAGAACCGACCACAACGAGCTTCTCATTATCGGAGCAAAGGTGGACAGAAAGAATATTGGCGGAGTTGGATTTCTCGTCAATTCGACAGTGCACCACCCTGTAGACTCTTATAAGATCATCAGTCCGCGAGTAGCTGTTCTTCGTCTGGAAACCAAAGATCAAGGAACCATCTCCATCATAAATGGATATGCTCCAACATCTCGAAGAGCGGTGGAGGCCATCGTTCAGGAATTCTACACAGATCTGTTCCGTTCTTCCATCACTGTCCCGAAATGCTTGATGCCACCAGCTGAGGAAGTACCTCCCATTCTGGAATCAGAAGTTGCTCATGCCATCAGAAGGATGAAGCCAGGCACTGCTCCCGGACCGGACGGCATTTCTGCTGATCTCCTTAGTGCGGGTGGCAGTACCCTCTGCTCACTTCTTGCCAAGCACTTCAACCATTACCTTCGACTTGGTAGGATTCCGGACTCATGGAAGGAGTCTAAAACAGTTTTTTAATCTTCAAAAAAGGTCGGCAGGAGGATATCAACAACTATCGACCCATCAGTCTTCTCACGGTTGTGTACAAGATCTTCACCAAGATACTGCTTAACCGCATGGAGCGTTGCTTGGATGAATATCAGCCAGTGGAGCAAGCAGGGTTTCGCAAGGATTTCTCCTGCATGGACCATATTCAGACTGTCTCACAGCTCATCGAGAGGAGCCGCGAATACCACCTCCCACTTGTCCTTGTCTTCGTGGATTACCGGAAAGTGTTCGACTCTGTGGAAATCAACTCCGTTTTGAACGCACTTGTGCACGCTGGTATACCATCGCCTTACATCCGACTTCTCGACGAATGCTTCTCGAACACATCAACTACCATCCAGCTGTTCGATCGAAAGCTTAAAATTCCTATCGGGAAAGGAGTACGGCAGGGAGACACGATTTCTCCCAAGTTATTCACAGCGGCACTCCAGGATGCCATGAAAGACTTGAACTGGGACGATAAAGGTTACCTTGTCGACGGTAAACGGATCAGCAACCTTCGCTTCGCCGACGGGGGCAGACATAACTCCAACGCCGCGCGAACCCCACTGGCGTCGCGCACGGTGCGCGACGAAATTGGACGAGGTGTCGCGGTCCGATGCTTCCTACTGCTAGAAACGCTTCCTACAGAGACATGCTGCCCGCCTTTGCCTTATTTCAACGGTTCTTGGAGATGGTATATGAATGTGGTTTCAATAGGACGATCAGCGACAGTTTACACAGGAATCTTGGTCATGTGGATGGTTTCCATCGTCAGTATTTGCCACCTACAACTTCTTCGGTCAATTTTTACCCGTAATTATGGTTATACTACGGAAAAGTTTACTATGACCCATTCTCGGATCAATCTCCTACTGCAGACTGTTGCCTACCACATTCTGTAAGATTTTAAGTTCCTTATTAGAAATCTGGTCTGGGAGCTTAAACACTGAGAACATTTCGTGCTCCGCAGCTAACCATGCGTCACCGAGCGCACGTCCGCGTTTCAGCGCCGCGGCGTCGCACGCGGCTAGAGCGCGACGTCGCGTTGGAGTTAGGTCCTGGAGCCCTTCGGCGACGATATTGTTCTCATCTCTACCAGCACGGCAGAAATCGAGGAAATGCTGAACGAGCTCAATGTGACAGGTATGAAGATTGGATTGGACATGAATATGTCCAAAACACAATTTATGGTCAACCAGTGGTGTGACACGGGACTCGTAAGGTTAAATGGAGTCGCTCTGCAACAGGTCGACTCCTACGTCTATCTGGGAAGAGAGCTGCACATGGATAACAACCTCGCTCCTGAAATCGCCCGCAGGAGACGCGCAGCATGGGCAGCCTTCGGTTCGATTCGCGAAGTCACCGATCAGGTCAAGGATCCCGGCCTCAGTGCCTCGATATTCAACGCCTCTGTACTGCCTGCGATGTGTCACGCGACGGAAACCTGGCCCGACAACAAGACAATCGCCAGAGCGATGCAAACTACGCATCGTGCACTGGAGAGATGCCTTCTAAGGATAAGCCTTCGTCAGCAATGGCAAGAAGGCCTACGAAGCTCGGAGCTACGGGAGAAGTCGCAATTATCAGACCCGCTGCAGTACATGAAGAAGTCCAAAAATCGCAGGGCCGGACACCTGTTCGACGAAAGGACGATAGATGGAGTCTCCGTGTCACAGAATGGCTCCCGAGAGATTATAAGAGACCACTGGGACGACCGCCAACGCGATGGGCAGACTCATTCTCTAGATCTTTCAGAGAGCGGAGTCTGCCTCACTGGATGCAAGCAGCCAGAGATCGAGCGGTCTGGAAGAGTTGTGGTCCCCGCTGAGAAGACCTCCAGCCGACAAAGGACCATCAAAGTATCAAAGTATCAAAGTAAGTATCACAAGACTGACAGACGTTTTCACATGATCGCGTGAGCCCGCATTTTCATGAGTGATCAAGGTTACCAATGTCACTACTTAGAATCTCTTTCTTCAGCAATGTGATCAGGTGTGCTTTCCAATCTTCTACTTTGAGATGGAAAGTCGTGCACAAAAAAAAATAATATAGAAAAAGGAATGGCAGATTTGTGGTCAGCAGCTTCAATAGCTCCTGTAGGCGAGGAAAGGGCGAAATCAGTAATCTTGGCCCCGCCATCCTTACTCACGACACACACAGTAACCTACCGTGGTCACCAAATTCTCTAAAATGGACACCATATTCGTGCTCAGCATCCAAAATAACAGTACTGGGCGACGTTTGGGCAAAGAATTTTCTTCGACCCCTCCTCGACTTTTGGAGTCGCAATAGTATGTACAATCTTGAATGACCTTGTAATGCTCAGAAATTAACCTGCAAAAGCTATGGAGCTTTAATTTTAGTTGTATGTTAGAAATCTGACAATTTGGTAGGTTTCCTCAATGAGGCTGAAGGGTACATCCAAGTGAATCATTCACTGCAGGCTGGGCAGCGACTGGGAGGGCTTGTAGATAGCGATGCAGACTTACAAAAGAAGGGTATAGGGTTCGAATCCGGAACAGGGGTTTGCGTATTGCCTTCAGTTTTTGTAAATGTAGAGTGCGCTTTGACCTCGGCCAGACATCGTTTTCGTTTTGCAACTCTTTTTTGACCTCTTGTCGAGTATGAAAAGTCAGGTTTTCGTTGCATAGAGCTACGTCGTGCTCCCAAAAACCATGCTTGTCTCGCTGGGGAAGCCCTTGTTAGTTGCTACGACGATATGATCCTTTTGTAAAGTTCTCTGATTGTTCTGAAAATGTTTCTCATTTTAACCTCATTTACGAACTGATCGAGATGTGTTGCTTCAATCCATCTCTAGGTTGTGTTGATCAGACTTCGGGTTTCCATAGAGAACGCTTTTCTTGTAAATTTTACTAATTCTACCATCTCTTTTAAAATGTATCATTTTTGATGCCGTAGTTTGGTCTTATTGCAGCCTATTTTTTGTCGGCCACTCCTCCATACTAATATAGGTAAGGGGGGGGGGGTAGGACATTGCAAATGTAGGTATTTGTAATAAGTCTCATGACTTCGTAGGTAGAAAGTGAAATTCCGTCCAACTTTGTCTTGATGGTTAATTGAGTGGTGTTCACGAATCTAACAAACGCGTTTGGTGTTACGGTACAGCAGGTGACGGAGAGTATGTGCAAGTAAAGGGATCGATACAGAATAACTGGCAGTGTCGTGACCCTGAAAGTCGAGGAGAGGTCGAAAAAAGATTTCCGCCCCAGTACTGTTATTTTGTATGCTGAACACGAATACGGTATCATGTTTGCAAATTTGGTGTCCAGGGTAGGTTACTGTGGGTGTCGTGAGTAAGAATGGCGGGGTCACGATTACTGATTTCGCCCCTTGCTCGCCTACAGAAACTATTTAAGCTGCTGACCGCGAATCTGGCATTCCTTTTTCTAAGTTATCTATTTTTCGTGCACTACTTTCCATCGCAAAGTAGAAGATTAGAAAGCAAGCCTGATCACACGCTGAAGAAAGAGATTCTATGCACTGACATTGATAAACTTGACCACTCACAAAACTGCGGAGTCACGCGATCACGTGAAAACGTCTGTCAGACTTGTGATAAGCACCTCAATTAGCCTACAAGACGAAGTTGGGCAAGAATTGCTTTCGATCTCCAGAGTCATGGAGGTACAAGTCTCTGCACATTCGATTAGCAGAGACTGGTGGGGGAAGATAGGCAGCATCGTTGTTAAATCGTATCGATCGGGTTGAAACAACGTTATAACGTCAGTATGGTACACTACGGTGTTCGAGATACACTTTACATCGGCAAGGGAAAGCTGAGCAAGGCCAGCACTGCAGAATCCCAACCCAGGATCCGAACCCATTACCCCGCTGCGGAGGCGATGGTGACCCAGCCAACCACGGGAGCCTGTAGGTCGACCAGATTTGGTCTGATTACAATCGATAGAGGGATAGGAGGCTCAGACGGCTTGCATTGGCAGTCCAGAAATTGGGATTGATCTGAACCCTACCATCTTCTATATCAGAATTTCAAGCTCTATCGAATGAACCAGGAAAGAAGCTTGCCTCAATAACCCTTACCAGGGTCAAGCGTGGGGTTCGATTTTTGCCGAAAATTTACGACCCCCCCCCCCTTCCGCTCCGAATTCGGTAGGACCCCCCCTGACTCAATCACTAATCGTTTTATTTTTTATCTCTATGGATTTTTTTTTCAATTTTTAATGTGATTTTTGTACCCTTTGATAGCTTCTTCTTTTCAGGTGCAGCGTCAACACAATGGTGATTCGTCCACAGAAGTAAACATGTTCTTCATTGATTGTTTGAAATGATTTGTTGGTGAAAAACGTTGAATAATCTTTTGAATATGTGATATTTTGACAATAATATTTCGATTGTTACACAGCTAGAAATAAAGAGCTTTTGCCAGTAGTTTTAGAATTAATCGCAACGATTTCAACCTTTCAAATTTTCCGAGGTTCTCATGGATACGACACCTATACATCTACCTGAAGGAGCGACATCTGCATCAGAAATTGTACTCTATGAAGCTTCGAGTGTTAATTGCTAAGGCTGACTTATGTGATCTCCCTACAAAAATTTTTGAGGCACTCTTCGAATCGCCGACGGAGACGCAACTGAAAGTTGGGCTTCTCGCTGAAAAAATTTTCTACCTTCTGAAGGAAAGCACGTCGGAGGCTGAAATTGTACCATATGAAATTCTAAGACGTGATTATTGTACAGTAAAAAACCAAGTTTCTTTTGCAGCGATCTTCGACATGATTAGGGCAAATTGTATCAAGAGTTTTCGTTTTCCTGAAGAAATAAGTGTTTTCTATCTGTAACAAACAACCTATGCAGTTCAAATTCTGCCGCAACATGTTTCAAGAATAGATCAATGCACAGTGAAAAAACCACGATTTTCTGAATCGAACAAGTAGGATCGACCTCTGGTCAATCTGGCTCCGACATCACTGGAGCGACGAAATTAGACGTTCACAAAATTATCATAACTCGGTAAGTTTTTCAAAATTTGAAAAAGCCAAAAACTTTTTGAAAACTAGAGGAAATATTCTTCGGCCATGTAAGAAGCAGATTTCAAGAGGTTGAGAGGTTGAGGTTTATTTCAAGAGGTGAGGTTTTCATGCGGGGCGGGTGGGGTTTAACTTCTGACCGAAAAAAATTGAAAAGATTTTGAATAATTGACCATAACTTGATGTGTTTTTCGATTTTTTAAAAAGCCAAAAACTTCTTGAAAACTACTGGAAACGTGCTTTCTTATCATATAAGAAACATCTTTCAAAGAGGGGATCTTCATGCCGGGCGGGAGGGGTTCGATTTTTGGTCGACTTTTTGCGAAAACACTTGCCAAAAATCGAACCCTCCGTCCCGCATGAAGATCCTTTTTTCAAGACAGATTCATGCATATTAAGAAAGCGCATATCCCGTAGTTTTCAAAAAGTTCTTGGCTTTTTTAAATTTCCAAAAACTAACCGAGCTATAACCATTTTTGTGAAGTTCTTCCAATGAAGTCGGTCAGAGTCGACCAGAGTCTAAGAAAATTTCTTCACAAAAATGGTCACAACTCGGTTAGTTTTTGTAAATTCAAGAAAGCCGAAAACTTTTTGAAAAAACGGAAAATGTGCCTTCATGTATGAATCGGTTTTGAAAAAAGGGATCTACATGCGGGACGGGGGTTCTATTTTTGGCAAGTATTTTCGCAAAAATCGACAAGAAATTCAACCTCCGCGCCCCGCAAGAAGATCCGCTTTTTCAAGAAAGATTTATATACGGTAAGAAAGCTCATCTCAATTAGTTTCCAAGAAGTTTTTGGCTTTTTAAAAATTCAAAAAACAAACCGAGTTATGGTCAATTATATATGAAGACCTCACTCTTGAAATCTGCTTCTTACATGGCAGAAAGAATATTTCCTTTAGTTTTCAAAAAAATTTTGGCTTTTCCAAATTTTGAAAAACTTACCGAGTTATGATAATTTTTTGAACGTCCAATTTCGTCGCTCCAGTGACGTCGGAGCCAGATCGACCTCTGGTCGATCTTACTTGTTCGATTCAGAAAATCGTGGTTTTTTCACTGTGCGTTGATCAATGCTTGAAACATCTTGTGGCAGAATTTTAACTGCATAGATTGTCTGTTTCAGGTACAAAACATTTATTTCTTCAGGAAAAACGAAAACTCTTAATACAATTTGCCCTAATCATATCGAAGATCGCTGCAAAAGAAGCTTGGTTTTTTACTGTACAATAAGCACGTCTTAGAATTTCATATGGTACAATTTCAGTCTCCGACGTGCTTTCCTTCAGAAGCCTGAAAAATTTTCCCGCGAAAAGTCCATCCTCCAGTTGCGATCGATGATATCAGAGGACGCAGTAGCCGCACGTAAACTGCCATAACTCAGAGATTTTTTGGAGCCTCTGCAAAATTCACAAAGCTTTAATAAATGTGGATTCTATGCTCTAAAAAGCAGGTTCTAAAAATAACAGCTTCTATGTGATTAGAGGGTCGACATTTTTCTCGGCAGTGGATGCTAAATCGGGACGCCTGATCATATCGAAGATAGTTTCAGAAAAACGTCGTTGTATGTCGTCCTCACTGTGTGTCAAACGGACTTAAAATTTTATAGAGTAAATTTCACTTTCGGATGCTATTCTCTACAGAAGAAAGAAAATTGTTTTCGTGACAAGTCCATCCTTCGTTTAAATTCCATCATCGATTCGAAGAGCGCTTCAAAAATCTTGTAGGGAAAGTACTTAGGTCGTCGTCAGAAAATAACACTTGAAATTTTATGGAATGCAGATTTGGAAGCAGACATCGCTCCTTCAGGTTGAAAACTGTCGTGTCCATGACATCCTGGAAAAATCTAAAAAAATTGAAAAGCCTCTCACTGACTCTAAATTCGCGGACAGAAAATCTTTATTTTTCCACTGTACAATATATCAGCATTTGAAAAAAAATTAATATTCAATTTCGTTTATTTACTTCAGGAAACGCAAGTGCTTGTAAGTCTCCACATTGTTGTAGCTACACCTGGAAAAATGACTTATTAATAGATGCAAACCTCACCTAAAAAACATAAAATTCGAGAGAATCCTCTGCCAAAACCGAGAGAGTACGACCCCCTTTCGATTCTCGAACCTCAAGCTTGACCGTGACCCCTACAACAATTTTTTTTCAGGCGCTGTTTAACTTTCGTTAAATATTAGTTTTTATTCATATCAGAATTAATTGCGAGACATGCTTCTATGCTACTGATGTGAACCCCACCATCTCCTATATTAAAATTTCGATCTCTATCGAATGAGCCAGAAATTATTCTGCCTAAGTAACCCTTTCGGCGACTTTTCAGACGCTGTTTATTTTCATTAAACATCAGGTTTTGTTTATATCAGAAATAATTG
>CANDYH010000090.1:0-14507 GCA_947396885.1 Heligmosomoides polygyrus polygyrus | reverse complement strand
CCTTGATATACTACTTCTACGTCGATTTTGAAATGCGCACCTTTCAATTCAAATTGGAAACTTTTCACGTCAAATTCAACACTCTTCTATGCTAGTTTAAGACTTTTAAAACCAAAGCGTCCAAATCGAAATGCGCTTTTTCTACATTAAACTGAACATTTTGAAAGATTGTTTAAAGAAAATTTTAGTGAAATCTCTTTGAAGTTTTAAATCACTTACCTAAAAAATGAATACTTCTCTTGAAGTTTTAAAGAATCGCCATTTTTTATTGTGGAGAATAATTGTTTATAGCTTGTTTTAAAGAGCAACAAAGCAGCAATTTTTAATGATAAAAAGGATTGCGCCATGCACTTGTACAAAGCGTCGCAATTTTTATTCAATTGAGAGCAAAATTAATGATTGAGAGCAAAACTACAAAATCACATATTCTATTTTTCATGTTTTTCAATTGAGAGCAAAATTACAAAATCACATATTCTCACTTTGAAGCTTCATATAAACAGCGTTCACACTATCAATCAGATAAAAATTGCGGCATGCTTTTAAAGAGCACGGCGCAATTTAGTCTTTGATGCACTAAATTATTGCTGTCTCTTTGCGCTTCAAAATAAAATTTAGTTTATTTTTTAAACAAAACAAAATTTGCATAAAATTATTATACTCGTTCGGGCAGTTGAACTAAAAGAAGTTCAAAAAAAGTTATAGCAATTTTTTCTTGAATAAAAAATTATTCTAACCGTTTTGGAAAGTTTGTAGTCTAATTTGTAAGAAGCACGTTTTATTTTGGAAGACGTTTAATTTGCTTTAAAATTCTGACTCTAGCTTACATTTAGAAGAGTGTCCAATTTGCTTCGAAAAGTCTCCGATTTGAGTTCAAAAGTGTCCAACTCGACGTTAAAATGGAACATGTATATAGATATATTTTTGGAAATCCTGGTGACTGGGGAAAGAATTTTAAAATTTGCGGAATCAGTGTGATCTAGGAAATTCGGAAAACCCAAAACTCGTCAGGATTTGGCAACCTGGATCGATAGTGGTGAGCTGCTTAAAATTAACCGGTCCGTAATTACGAGAAAGAGAATGAGCGATTGGTTGATCATTTAGCCGAGTGCACTGTCTCTGTAGGGCATGTCAGGTCGGCGCATTTATGATCGAAGAACGCCTCTACATCAGCGCTGGATCTGGTGCGTCCAAATATTGACGTCCGAACTGGTAGAAGATTTTTAGCGAATAATTGCATAATTACAATACTGGGGTTTCCATCTTTCATTCTGCGAAGACTGGACATGAAACGCTTTAGAAGGTCAGTTGCGCTTCTGAAAAAAGTCGCCACTTCAATCAGCCGAAATCCTGTAATCTGATCACCTGGCTTCTCGACTTTTGATACATGGAGTCTATACATTGTGTACGGTTATCGTAGGCTTATTTTTGGACTAAATCATTTCTTAGAACATAGATATTTGCAGCCAAACTCGGCGACAAAAAGTGTTGTTTACCAAGGTTCACTTACGGTTTTGACGAATCGCAACCTGCACGCAAATGCCCAAAATGAACTCGAAACGTAAATTTTCTATGTAATTTTTCCTCCCGAAAGACGAATAGATGTCAAACTACAACAACTAGCTTCAGACTGAGCATTCCGTTGAAATAAACGAAATCAGTTGAAGTAGCAGCACTCTCAGTGCATATCTTCCTGCCAAATTTGGTACCAAATGAATCGTCGCAGCCAGGGGAAGATCGTTAGTGACAGGAAAATGAAATTTAATTAGGTTTAAGAATTTTAAATTTTAACTGGGTAGCAGTAATTCTGCCTGGGGACATAGTTAGGCGAGACTCGGCGACGGTGTTGGGTCGGGTCACAGTAATTAGGACCCTTCTTAATTGCGGCACTAGTTTTCAGACTTCCATCCGCTTTCTAATGGCGGTCGCATGCCCAATGGTAGGTAGGATGATGGTAGGATCCCTTGTGAATTTTGGCGAGAAAGGCTTTACTTTGAAGAAAGTTATCATGATGCGACGCAAAAAACGCGTTTTTGCGTCGCAAACGTCGTTTGGTTGACTGTTTAGCGGCGGTACTGTAGCGTTGAGAATCTTTGGGGGAAGTTCATGGTGTTTCTTGTATGGTGTTTATCAAGGTCCGCCCTGCCACATTCTGGATCAATATCCAAAAATCTAGGGCGACAGGATTTAAAGTTAATGGCAATTATTTAAAACAAGTTCCTGGTGTTGCTTGCATACGGTGAAATGGAATATTTTGAAACCTGAATGTCCAAGAACGTATGTATCAACCCCTCCAACCCGTGTGATACATTCCTCGAGTTGTTTCCAAACGGCAATATTTTCACTCTCGCAAAGAAATGCTTTCCAGGGAAACATTCACCTTAATAGAAAATATTCGTGCTCGTATCATCAACAGTGCAACAACTTTAAAAGGAATATTCAGAAAATAAATTCCTCCTATAATTCTCTTAGCGTTGTCAAAAAAAGACAAATGCTATGAGTTTTTAGGGCTCAAAATTATCATCCACGGAATTCTAGAGATATTACTTCAGAACCTTTTATTTTGCGCACAAAGTCAGCATTTTTAATCACGTCATACTTCTCCTAATTAAAATGCTTGGACGTACCTTCGCGTTCACTTAAGTACTTATCAGCAGAATCGTAACCGACGTGACGGGGTTCCGGAGATGTCGGTGGAGGCGAGGGAGGCGAAGGAACTGAGTCTGGAAAGACGGATGGAACGTTCCGATTCGTATCGTGTCTAAGCGATTCAATGGGATCAGTACAATAGTACTCCTCACCTTCCTGAGGGCTGTCACAGGGACGATGAGCCCTCTTCCTTTCCGCACGCTTGCGCTTCACAAGGCTCTTTCTTTTCATGATTGTGTCCAGTTGGCATTTGAGCATAATTACGAAGTTGTGGATTTGACACATGTCGACAAACCGTACCTAGATTTGCGCACGATAAGACTTACACGATCGGAGTGCTTTCGCGTATAGTAAGAACAATTCACTGGTGGAAGTTGACTATCTTCCTTCATCTTTCTAGGCAAGGAATATAAACGCTAAACTGAATACAACACTTCTCTGGAAAACAGGCGATATCTCACAATAAAAAGGCCGTGCAATTTCATCCACAGTGCTACAGGACGGGTGCGGGAACTTTTACTCACTTTCGGCCGCGCGCCTCGGGTGCGACGCCGAAGGCTTGTTAGCTTCGTGCGCCTGGGTCCTGTAACGATTATCGACGGCTGGCGAATTGCCAATCGTCGTCCCGCTCTTGCTGATTGCCTACTTTGAACATGTTGCAGTATATACATACAAGTATCGGACCAAGTTGGACACTCTTCTAAACAGGTCTTACACTTTTGAAATCAAAACGGGCTTCTTCCACGTTTAATGGAGGCTCTACAAAAAAGATAAAATAATTTCATTCGAGTAATGAACCTCTTGAAAAAAATGAACCCCTTCGAATTTTCAGAATGACTTCTTTAATATTTAGATTACCTACGCAGTAAGTGAAGACATTGTTTGAAATTTTTAAAATTCTAATTTTTTTAGGAAAAATAATGGTTTAAAGCTTGTTTTAAAGAGCGGAAAGCGGCCATTTTTGTACCATATAAGGATATAAATGCCGTGACCTTATCAAAAGGCATTCTTCAACTGTCTTGAAGCAAATAACAAGTATTCTGTAGCACAACTTTGGCGTTATATGGTCTCGATAATTACTCTGATTGCACGAGAGTGGTATCTCTCACTTAAAAAAACGGATGATCTCAGGTATTTTTCTGCTGAACATTCTATAAAACGGTGATGTGTCAGACTCCTGAGAGCCTTCTATGAAGGAAGGATGCCGTTATACTATCTATCACTATTCAACTGACTTTGCTCGCAACTAACAACTAGGTATTGCACATTTGAAAGCTGCGGCGCATGCCAGCCGGTTGTTCTCTTGATGCTAATCATGGGCAGCTATCGTTGAATGGATATGTCATTACCTGAGTTCGAGATGTACTGACGGTTCATATCCACATCGACACCGCTTAAGTCGAATTTGAGAACACGATGAGAGCAATAATACAACCTAGAGAAGCTTCTGAAGGTTAGTTCTAGACGGCCTTGTCGCAACTAATGTGGAGGCAACGACTTATAGAAAGTGGAATTAAGATCGCGAAACATTCTACATGAATAGACCGTGATCATGCTCAACATGTTCAGCCCATGGGAGACCGTGGAAGTGTGGAACATCGTTGAAAAGCGACAGGACCATTCAGTCTTAACAAAACCGCACACCAAAGCTTCGGATGACCGTGCTGCCTAAGGATACTGAAAAGGGAACCAATTTCTTCCACCTTCTATAATACTAATCATGGGTTCGATAGAAGGTTGATCTCAAAATAAAAGGCCCCCACAGAGTTCTGCGGCAGCGCCGCGGCCCTATGCGTAACCACAGGGCAGAGACGCAGAGCTCGCCGCCGGCGGCATTCCTGCCCTATCCTTAATCATTGCGGCGAGCGGCGTTGCCGCAAAACTCTGTGGGGGCCTTAAAGCTCCCGTTAAGACCGAGAACGAAACCAAGCCAAGGGTTCGCCAAAATCGTCCGGTAAACCTTGTTTGTTGGTCCCTTCGCGAATAAATTCTTCGAGGGTTACTCGAATCTCGCACATGCGAAAGAGCGCTTTGCACAGGAGGGCTCTTTCGCATGTCGTCACTCCGCGAAGCGCAGTATCCACTGTTTAAGTGCGTCTTGCGCACTGTAACTGAAGAACGCCTGCCAGATTGCCAATCATGCAGTGCGAAGTATCAGACTCCTCCCTTGCTAATTATCCTTATCCTATCTGGTGCATAGAATTTTCGGTCCTTTAGCAACAGTGCACCTTTATCGCTCATTTTAGAAAGCAAAAAAGCGATGTCTTCTGACGCGTTTAACGCCAACGATGTATCCTATATTGGTCCAGAAATCGAGCAATTCCAATTCCTCCATGGAAATAGGTCTCAGACTTTTCACTTTTCCCTTCCCCAGGTCTCAGACTTTCCACTTTTCCCTTCCCCTCTCCAAATAGTTGAGTAGTTGCGCGAAGAACATTTGCGACGGTACGGTCTCGTTTTTCACGCAAGCGCTGTTGAGAAGATTGGCATTAACCTCTAGCCCACTCCAAAAGTCGTGAGAGGCTTGATGGCCTCCATAGGCTTTTATAGTATCACACACATCACATCACCTTCACGACACATGGGCAACGGAAGTGATGTGATCTCCCTTGTGGTTTCTACATTTGTGCTATTATGGAGTAAGATAATATTGAACTTGCTAATGCTAACGTAATCCCTGTTGTACTATCGTACTAAGGGACAGGGGTGCACATTTAATGGTTATCGATTTAACGGCATTTTTCGTTAAAATCTGGCTTGACTTAACGGAAATTTTTAGAAATTTCATAGAATTTTTAACGGATTTTTTCTTATTCAGTTTATCACATTTGCCCTTAGTCTTTACTTATGTTGCAGGTCTCATCCTCCCTATTAGTACTGATCCTTAAAAAAATTATTAAAATCAGCAAAAATATCTAATGTTTTCATGAATTTGTTTTGAATATTTGGCAAATTTTTTAAATGCATTTTGGGGCGCGCGTGCCGCAGTCAGAGGAGTTGCCGACTGTCGCGTGCCTCGATACCAGGTTCCTGGTTCGGATTTCCCGCCCAGGCCAACCAAGCCTTCCATCCCTCTGGGTGAATTGGTACCAGACTTGTCTCTTGTTCATCGGCTGGCCACCTCAAGTCATTGTATGACCAAACACGCATTCAAATGGCCTGCACGACATCCCGTAGAAGTAGAATGCGTGGCGGGGGTAGTGATTGAGTAATGCCGTCCTTTATCCTTATCCCTTAATGCATTATGGAGTTAGAAAATGCTTCGCCAAGCCCCCAAGCACGTCAATGAATCCACAAAGATACTGGTCGTAAGATATGCCTATCTCACCTGGCAATGCTTATCCCAGAACACATTTGCCCGCCACTTGGAACAGTCCTGACGGAAAGAATGTGTTCGGCCACTGGACATACTTTAAACGATTTAAAAAACGCTAATAACAAAAATTAGGGATGCTAATTTTTCTAAACATTAACACATTGACGACGTATCACACCTTTTCGGCTGTGTAGGACCATGAGACGCGATGTCGTGTCATGGTCTCGACGTTGCAAAAAATGGATCGGTCCCACACACCAGGCACTCGAAAATCGCGCGTTCGACAATGTGTTAACATTCCACTGACAGGCTTTTAATTGTATCTTTATTGAATCTTTCTGTACTTAATGGGCTGGTGCCAGCATCGAGAATGTATATGCTCGTAGAACAGTCACTCAAAACGATTTCCCAAAGAACTAGGAAAAGGGGAACTCCGGGTTTTGCCTGATCGCACATTTTAAAATGCCTTGTTGGTGATCATCTTGCATGATAATTCCACCAGACGTTCAGCGGCCTAGTGGGCGAAACGTCTGGTTGGAGGCTTTGCCCCAAACCCCGAGAATAGAACAACCCCAATCTTCCTCCTTTCTTCTTTAGGCCTTCTTACTTTGATTAAGTACAAAACCGGTTTTGTAATGTAGAATAGTGCTGCGGGATATCGTAGGGCAGAAACTTCACTGCTCCAATGAAGCCCATCTACCCTCTATCGCATGTACACGATTTATTTTTCGAAGTGCCCGTTCTCTAGGTGGCGAGAAACAGATAATAAGTGTCCCAATCGGAAGTGCTTGATCTGGAGAAACATAATTAAAGTTAATCGGGGTATTGGTCGACAGGTCGACGCAGTTTACGGTCCGACGGCAATAACACTCCTTCGAATCATATAGTCTCTCTACCTCTTCCCCCCCCCCCCTCCCCGCTAATAGTCCCTTACCTATGTGCTGGCAAAGAAACGGAGTGAGAGTCAAGCACGCACGTGTGACACTGAGTCCCGACTCACGAGTTACCACGTTGCCGCGACGTCTATGAAACTTCTGCACCTGACACACGTGCCGCAACTTCTTTAACTCGTCTTCAGAAAACCGACACACGCACGTTGGACGATATTGAGGGAAAATACTGGTCACCTTATTCCTCCCCCCCCCCCCCCCCTCTAGTGGTCCTCTTTTACTGATGGTCCCCCTCCTACTGGTCCCCTTACTCGGAATCCATGCGCAAGTTGGACGCCTGCGCCACGTCTTCTGAATCCCTACGCACGTTGGACGACGTTTTCCGCACGTCTTCTGAATCCTGACGCACGTTGAACGACGTCTAGCGCGTGTCTTGTAAATCCCTACGCTCCGCACTTGGTCCCCATTCATACCTTGACGCGTTGCCCGCTGAGTATATCGTAAACTTGGACGATCCACCGCAAAGGATATAGTTCGCCAGCAATCACCCATGGCTAAGCTGAATAAAAAACCGGCTGGCATACGCCGCACTGTTGTAGGCATCTCTTGACTTCAGTCCCCCTCCCCGTGACGGACACGTGACATTAGCCGATTATATACAGGGTGTCTCAAAAAATGTATACATTGCTTGAAAGGTTACAACTTTGCTCAAAGTAAAGTTACTGAAGAAGTTAGAGGACACATAAAGCTTAAAACAATGGAAATTCTCTGACCTATGAGCAATACGGAATGGGCCATGCACTCGTCCGAAAATTTGCATTTTACACTCGATTGATTGTGTTTCGCTTGAAGACCTGTTATAATTGCTTCGCAAAGTGGTCATGTCGATTGGTTCGGGCTTCTCTCAAAGTTTAAAACTTAAAAACACACTATGGCTTGCGAAAAGTGCAGGGTATCCTAGAAAAGGTACTGTTTGAAAGGTTATGAGAATTTTGCTAATGAATTTTCTGAAGATGTTTGAGACTTATGAACGCACAGAGTAACGAGAATTCTGTGGCATGCAAATGGTTAGGATTGCGCTATGCCCCTAGTGGGAGAGCAGTGGATAGAGGAGCGGTGGTGTGCAGAGATGGAGTGGTTTGAAGGTCGATGCTCCTGTGAGAGGGGGGGGGGGGGACATTTTTGCGCTTCATGAAAAAGATCCTTCACAATCAAGCAAAGCACTCTGTGTAGAATTGCAACGTATGCATGAGCATGAGTGACTTGACTCATCCATACTTACCGTAGCCCACTGTGATCAATCGAAATTTTAAAAACGAATAAATAAACCTCATATGAATGGTCAGCGCCTTAACCTCTCTGGACGAAGTTTGGGCGAACTCGATGACCATGATACTACCACTCCTACATATGGGTAGGTGATCAGCGCTTTGTGCTGCCTGTGCTTGCGAACTATGCTCCCAACAGGGGTTGTCTTGGCGCGTTTTTAGGAGGAGTTTCTTCCTTGTGGTACCTCACGGGTCCCTGCGAGACATAAGCGAAAGATAGGCCTATGTTATACTTCGGCGATGCGTCGCCGACGCTGCGACCCGTCACCGACAGCCCGTCACCGACGTCGCCACAGATGTCGTCGGTACCGTCGGCGACATCGTCAACAGATTCTGTGGCGGCGTTGGCGACGACAGGAGAGCATCGGAGCGCATTTTTAGCATCGGAGCGACTGAGGATACAGGGAGTCGAAGTCGGCGATAGCCCGACTTAAGTTTTCAAATTTTGTGTAACCTTTCTTAGGCCTTTGTCATACCATCGCTCACCCCGAGCGACGCCTAATGATATGCACCCATATCGATTCCATCGCGCCGCCCGATCGATATAGGAGCATATCATTAGACGTCGCTCGGGGTGAGCGATGGTATGACAAAGGCCTTAGCCAATAAAGCCTTTAGGGAGCAAAACAAGTGGTAAACTGAAATGTTTATGTCAGGAGAATGCGGCGGATGGGGTACTGTCCCCAAGCCCAACTCTTCGAGCGCAGAACCAGGCTAGGGAAGGGACTCCAGAGTGGGTGCGATAAAAGCTGCTTGTGTGGAAACTGCTTTCATCGCTCAGGCGGAGTCCGCAGCTGGAGGGAAAGGACTCCAGCATGTGGGACAAAACTGCCGCAACGCAAGAGAACCAAACCCCAAGCGCACCCGCACGAAGCTACCCCTCTACCTACTGCGCCACGATCCGCTTGCCGGTTACGCCATCACTAGCGCACAAGAGACTCGACGCGTGCTACAACGCATCGGCAGCAGGCGCACGCTACAGTATCCCGCAAACGTGTGCATCAACCCGCGCGAGCCAATTTGATGCGTTCTGCCGAAGGCGTCTTGTCACTACCTTGACTTGCCCCACTGACGTTCGGGCCACTGGCACAGGGGCGAAAAAAACCATCGAGAACGAAGACACAAGTAAATGTCTCAGAACTTATATGACCTGCCTTTTTCTGCATAAAATATTCTAAAGACACCAAAACGAAATTTCAGGGATGGGGACATGATAAAATTACAAGGCTGCAAATTTGGCTGTACAAAATCCTTCGAAAAGGAGTACTCTAGAATTTCAGGTTCGACTAGCATGGCAGTCATAATGAATTTTATGGAGAAATTGTGAAAAGTTGACCGTGACATTGAGGTGGCAATATACGGCTTCATACGACGCTAAACACATAGATATAGAGTTCTTGCTAACATGAGTGGAAAGCAGCTCGATAACTCCATAAAAAACGTAATGTCTATGCCAGTGAAAAACCTTGAACACTGGATATTAAAAAAACAAGCAAGAAGAAAGAGAACCTTTGTTACACGCCAGTGTGCCTGGCGTTTCTTCTCTGACCAAAGGTTATAGTTATTCCGTAACTGCCTGGCTCGGTAGTAAACATACAAGTATCTTCTCAGAGCCTGCAAAGGAAATAAGCTCTCAAATCAGTAGCTAAACGCAAAACGATTGCCAAGAATCACCGCATGCCGGAGCACCCTGATCTTCTTCGTGAGACGAGTAAGTCTCGGGAGACAAGGCAGTGGACTGCAGCCATTGACACGAGCTCGCTCAATCTCGCTTGAACAGGTTAGCAGTGATTAATATGTCCACTCAAATTTCAATCTCAAAGAATCCGAGCATCAGACCGTGACAAGCTGGCTGGTTCAAGGCGAGCAGCGTTAATTGCTGGTGGGCTTATGGTGCAATACAGGGCTTATAGTTCATCAGGCGTTCAGCGGTCTACCGTCCGCCAAACATATGGTTGGATACTTCGCCCTCGAACCCTGATGATACAGATCTTGGCAGCAACGGTTCTTCTTTTCTTCTTTACTCCTTCCTGCCTTTATTATAGTAGAAAATCACCACCTATATATTATGCAAGAGTTCGATGACGTTTGGGTAATGCCGCCACACCTCACTGTATCGCATGCGGCAACAATTTTCCGCTTAACATGGGATGATCCGTCAACAGGACAAGCGAAGGCTCTTGGTGCTTAACACAATGGCAACTGCGGGCGCTCCTGAACGTTGGGATTAAGAAGATGTGCGGGAGACGCTCTCCAACGTGGGTCGGGAATCAGAAGATGTACCGGAGACGTTGTCCAACGTATGTCGTGAAACAGACCACGTATAGTAAGGGGGGGGGGAGTAGGGGAATAAGAGTTGACAAGGGGGGAGGGCAGCAAGGGTTGACCAGTAAGGGGATCTATAAGGGGACCAGTAAGGGGGTCAGTAAGCCCTAGTTTACACTTGCGCAGCCACGCGGCGCGGCGCGACGATCGCCATAGGTATCGATTTTCGCCCCCCCCCCCCCCCCCTCCCTCCCCTCGATATCTATTCTGACAATCGTGCCGCGCCGTGCATCGGCGCAATTATAAACTAAGGCTAAGGGGGAATAGTGAGTGAGGACCAGTAAGGGGAACTAGTAAAGGGGGAACTAGTAAAGGGAGGCCAGTTGGGGGGGGGGGGGGGGAGGATAACCAGAGAAGGGGGAGACATCGTCCAACGTGCTTCAGTATTCAGAAGACGTATCTCAGATGTCAATCACAAGATGTGTCCAGATCGATCCGACAATCAATGCTATATTGATAATATCGATTTTCTCTCAGATATAACCGATCGGGTGGGAGACACTCGCGTATTGTAGCCTGTGGAACTACTCCGCACTACGTGGAGAGTTTCTATCGGGAGGTCAATATCGATCGATGTTGCTGATTTTATTGTTACGTCGAAAGTGACGTTCCTTTTGTTTGTTTGTCTGTCGATGACGGTTAGACAGTCCGTCACTGCCGTAGCGGTGCATCGTGTGACCAAAGCCGATCGGACGTTCAGCACCTATGGAGAAGGTCAATTTTTGAATGAGTTTGACTGTTCAAGGATGGGGAGCGAATGTGCCTGTAGTCAGTTTGACTCTGGAATGAAGGCATCGGGAGGGTAGTCGAACAACTTAAGGATCGAAGGTATTGATTAGCACAAACAACGACGTCACAGAATTGACTGGAGATGATGCCGATGTTAACGTAGGAGAGGGGGGGGGGGGGGGGGGGGGGAGAGAGACAAGACGTCCCTACTAGGGTACCACGTTTTCAAAGCATTACCGTAACAGCATTCGATGCGGGACCACCACGTCTCCGGGCCAAGTTGGGCGCTGTGCCAGCTCGATATCCTATAGCTGTGGGCTCAAATGTGTTGGAGGAGTTGGGTGCGAATCTGGACTGTTGAGAATATAAACCTAATGTCATCATCTTTTGTAAGGAAAGGAATCTGCAACTGGTATGAAACTGGTATATTTTTTGCAGAGCATTTTCTTTCACCAATAAAACTCACTTCCGCTGTTTACGCAGCGAGAAGTCCATAAACAGAGAAGCAACAGGTTTCATAATAGTAGTTAAAATAATCACTGAAACAATTTCTTTTTCTTTTGTTTGAGTTACTGAGCATAGATTTTTCTAGTATCAACAGCTCCTTAAAGCTATAAGTGACTTGGTTGCCTGTCAATATCGCTGTGTTATTATAGGTGACCTTAATTATCCAGATATTGTGTGGTCGTGTCCTCCTACGTGCACTTCCAAAGTTAGCAAGCGCTTTATTGATTTCACTGTATCCCACGATCTCAAGCTTACAAAATATAGTTCTAATATTGAGAAAAGGCTAATTGAATCCGGTAAACCTTCGCTTTTCTATGGTATGATAAGGAGTAAGCTTAAAAAGCGGATTGCTGCTACCTCACTTACCGACGGTAATGGAAACAGAACAATTGATGATATCTCAAACGCTGAAGTCCTCGCTAACCAGTTTGCCAGTGTGTACAGTTCGGACGAACACTCGCAACCAAACATTGTTCAGTGTGATTCCCAAATGCCTGTAGTGTCTGACTCTGTTTGGTTCACTACTGATGAAATCTTTAAAGTGCTCTCGAGGTGGAAATGAACGTCGTCTCTAAATTCAGACAGGTTATCCTTCCTTTTCATTTAGAAAGTGGCTTCCCATATTGCTCGCCCACTAGAATTCATCTTCAACTTCGGTTTCATGCATGCTGATATTTCCCGGCGATGGGAAGCATTCTTTTGTGATTCCTTTGCTGACCCCTCCCCCCCCCCCCCTCTCCCCATATGGTGACCCGTCAAACTATCGGCCTATTAGTCTCACTTCTCTATTCGCAAGAGTATTCGAAAAATCATGAGAAAAAGAATCGTTCGACATCTTGATGAATTTTCCCTTATTCCACAAGGGCAACACGGTTTTGTAAAAAGTAAATCTACAGAGACTCAGACGCTTGACGCTTTAAATGACTAGGCAACTTCACTTGACCGTAACGTGAGTGTAGATATAGTGTAGATCGTTTATTTCGATTTTGTCAAAGTTTTTGACTGTGTTTCGCACGACAAAGTACTCCACAAGTTGAGAGCGGCAGGCGTTAATGAACGCATTGTAGTGTGGATAGGTGAATACCTGAAGGACAGAACGTTTCAGGTGGTTGTAAATGGCTCGCACTCTTCTACTAAAGGTGCCGCCCTGCGGGGTACCTCGGGGTAGTGTTCTTTTTCAAGATATATACTCGCTATATACCTTCTGTCATGAGGCCGTTTGGTGTTGCTTGCAAAATGTTTGCGGACGATCTGAACATTTACGCCAACCTAGACTCCACAAGCGGTCCAGTCTGCCTCCAAAAAGCTATTGATGCTCTTTCCCTCTGGTCAAATACCTGGGGATTACCCATTGCAGCTAACAAAACTAAGGTCTTGCACTTAGCACACACATCAGCAACACGCCCATCACACACTCCCTGAACAACCAGGAGCTAGCAGCCGTCAAGGAAGTAACGGACCTAGGATACACCTACAATGGTAAACTTGACTTCTCTGAATACTGCAATCATATCAAGAATAAGGCTACTTTTCAACTTTTCAATCTGTTTAGATGTCTGCACTCCAGAAACCCTAAGGTTATTCTCAAAGCCTATAAAACTTGCATAAGACCATCTCAGAATGTGGTACCACTGTTTTAACCCCATGAAGAAATCGATCATTAATTCTTTGGAAGGAGTCCAAAATAGCTTCACTATGAAGCTCATGATTAGAATTAGTGGTATGGACTACTGTGATCTCCCTCATAGTGCAGAGAGGAATAAAATGTTCTCCCTAGACACCTTAGCGGACAGAAGAAAGAGGAACGACCTGTTGATGGTTCATACATAGGATCGTTAAAGGCTCGGCTAAGATCTCCAGTAATGTTTTCTTTGTCCTACAGAACTCAAACACTAGAGGAGCCACGCGCAAGTTAGTGCTACCTGGAGTCAAGACTGCAGTGCGGGCAAACTTCTTTACTCACAGGGGGGGTTCTGAATACCAAAGGTTGAACAAAACGGCCAAATCTTTCCGTCCCATTACAGTTCGCCAGTCTATGTGAATCCAGTTAAATTATTTCATTCTTAACTTTTTCTTTTTGCTTGTAGCTGTCGTTCGTGTTGTCTGTTCTCGCGATGCTTTGTATGGTGTTCTTGTCCGATTGTCACATGTACTGTTGGGTGCACGTAATAAACAAACAGAAAAATACAAATTTCTTCCCCTTTATTTGAGTTACTGAGCATAGCTTTCTTCTCGAAGGAAAACTATTCTACTTTTGAAGAACTGCCATAACATATATAAACTTTCGCTGCTTCGCTGCAATCGTTCGCAGTTTTAGGAAGTTAGCAGGTGTGTGCTATCCTTCTGGAGTATAATGGCAAGTCTAACCATACATGCGTGCTGGGATTATGGCTTCAACATCTTTGCTTCACAATGCTCAAGCAGCTAGTGAAAACAAGCTCTTGATTTGAAGAGGATGAAAATACTTTTTCAGTGCAGGTCGATTCTGTAGATCACTGCTTCAGATCATATTGTGCCGTCCCTGCTTTACAGAATTTGGACTCGTTCCAACAGTGGGATGTTACGACAACCCATTTAACCTAACGTGTCGTCAAATACGTCATAGTGAGTTTGTTGCCAGAACATGAGCACCTTTAAGCTATCACTATAAAAGGGTCGAATAGAATCTCTTCTCCTCAGGATAATAATCCATATAATCCATAATCGCCTCAAACAGTACGCAACTCCCACATTCGGTAGTTCCGTGGCTCAGTTATTGATTAC
>CANDYH010000089.1:0-18609 GCA_947396885.1 Heligmosomoides polygyrus polygyrus | reverse complement strand
TTTAAACTTTTCTGAGAGGCCCAACTGCGATTCACGCTACGGTACGGTTGCGGTAACGGCTCTCTCAGCGTGCTGGCACATTCATTGCCTCAGGTGATGTCCCTCATTTGCTGCCGTTGTATTCATTCCCATGGGTTTCACCCACGCTAGCCTGTCCACAATGAATTGGTTTCTCGAACATCCTTGAAGGAACCGTCTGTTCTACTGACCAGAGTGCAAGCTCGACGGAATATCATCGTCCATTGCAACTGCAATGTGTGGAGTATTGTGCGTTTGTTTAAATACAAATGTTGAAACCGAAAATCGCTTATCAATGGCCTCGCCAAATTTTTTATTCGTACTTGAAGTTTATTGTTCAGAAAGGAATGGGCATGGTCCTCTCTATTTCACTATCAAAACAAAACAAAAAACAGACGACTGCGAAATTTCAGCAGCAGTTGCAGCCACAAGTTTTAGCGCTTGAAAAGATTACCGTTGATGGACGATTCTAGGTTGGTGTTGATTTTCCCTCATCTCCTGCTAGGCGCCTAGTAGCTCAGCCGAAGGAGTCGCCGGCTGTCGCGGGAGCCCTATTCTAGGTTCTTGGTTTGGATTCCCTGCAAGCCATTGTGTAGGTCACGTACTCATTCAAATCATCTCCACGGCATTCCATAAAAGTCGAATTTATGGTGCATCCTAAAAGAGATTGACTAACGCCATTCCTTTTCCTTCACTCTTTGTCATGAGACAAATGCTTGCTGGTTGCTGAAACAGCGACAGAATCTGAATTTCGATATTATTATTATTATTATTATTATTATTATTATCACTCCAGTTTATGACACCGAAAGAAGAAGAAACCGAATAAACCGACCTGTTGGGGAAAATGTTCAACAAGGTGTACAATAGGGAAAGAACTAGCGACGAAAGCATGGCAAATTATGTCGAGGATCTGCCACATCCTGAGCAGATGGATTCGACCGTATGATTTTACCGCGAAGAGAGGCATTGACTGAGCGGCCGAAATCCTCCTGGATGTCTTCGAATTTTATTCTTTTAGATTTTAGTCAAAAATCGTCCATTATATAGTTTATCCTTTAGGATGTGTTTTTTAAAATTTAAGCTACACTAAGGCTGAAGTTGCCGCATGGTAGAGGCACGCATTTGTGATCCCATTTCTAAAAAATCTCTACTCAGGGATGCAAGGAATTATCGGCTAGTTCGCATCACTTCAATTTTTGTAAGAACTTCTGGAAAAATCTTCAAAAGTCGTTTTGTGAAGAATCTAGAATAAAAAATGTAATATCGGAAGATCAGCATGATTTTCTGAAGGGCGGATCTGTAGAAAGAAACGTGCTAACTTTCCCTGACTCCTCGCGGGCCATTGAGAACAGGAAACGTACAGATGGTTATTTCGATTTTTCAAAGGCTTTTGACAAAGTACCGGCTGAAAAGTTGATGGTCAAAATGGAAGTAGTAGAACTCTATCTCATGGTAATCAATTGGACTCGTCACTTCTTAACAAAGAGGACGTAGGAAGTTAGGGTGAAGGATCATTACTCCAAAGTATTTCCCACCTTTAGTGGTGTTCCGCCTGGTGGAGCATTATCACCAATTTTGTTCCTGTTGTACACCTTCGAGCTTCCTACCTGCATTAGAAATTATAGCGTCACGTGCAAAATGTACGCTGGTGACGTTAAAATTTACAAAGAAGTTTTCTCACTCACTAAAGTCAGCGATTAATTTTATCAGCTGCTGGACGGAGAAATTGGAATTACCACTTGCAGTAGAGAAGGCACACTTTCTGATGATTGGCCCGAAATCACGTGGTCATTCACCAGGATGTGAAGTTAACGGTCAGCTTTTGAAAAGGGTCGACGAAGTGCATGACCTTGGCTACATAATAACGATCGACCTATGCTTCTCTAAGCACTGCAGACTCTTGGTAAAAAGTACCAATTACCGCATATATAATCTCTTTAGGGTTTTGGAATCTAAACAACTAGATATCTATTAGGTTGGCAACTAATTTCGTGGACTCTCAAGCGCCTTCAACAAAAGTGTTCATAAACAAATAACAAATAACAGTTTTCAACCAAAGTAAGATCTGTTGGAACGCGGGACCGCTTCCCATTTATCAGCTACCTGGCCCTTCCCACAGCTGTAGAATTCTTGTGCTTTTGAGGCCAAGAATCCTTGAAGGTGCATTTTGACATGGTCCAAATTAATAAATCGTCCTACAACCAAGAAGTACTGCAGCGTGCTATAAAGGTGCTGTTCTATTGGCGCACAGCCTGTGCTGTAAGGTGGGTGAGTTAGGCGCTTCCAGCTAAGGTCTTCGATTTTTTGAAGCTCCCGATTCGTGACGTGTGATCTGGCGTTATCTTGCTCATAGATAATTCCGCTCCTGAAAATCTGTCTGAACCGATTCCAGAGGAGTTCAGCCTGCGCGCGGCCATTTTGAGAAGGGTAGATTGCAGCATTAATGCTGGAATCGTTCTTGACGAGCTCCCAGAAGTTTATACCTTCTTGAAATCACCAAACGGAGGTAACGTAGCGAACCGGACGCCTCAAAAAATAGAAGACCTTGACTGGGGGCGTCAAACTCATCCACCTTACAGACCAGACCTTGCGCCGAGTGACTACCACATTTTTTGTTCGGTGCAGTATTTCTTGGTTGGAAGACGACTTAATAATATGGACCGGGTCAAAATGCACCTCCAAAGATTCTTGGCGTTAAAAGCACAGTAATTCTATGGCCGTGGGATAGACCAGCTACCTGATATATGGGAAGCAATTCTGCGTTCCGAGGGACCTTATTTTGATTAAAGATTGTCATTAGTTATTTGTTATTAAATACTTTTGCTGAAGATTCTTGAGAGTCCACGAAATTAGTTGCCAACCTAATATATTCGTGCATTTAAGACCAATGTGCCCCCTTTTGTAGAAACAGGTACACCGTGTTTAATCCAGCTAAGCGAAGAGATATCAACTTTTTGGAAAGTGTCCAAATCAGTTTTACAAGGGAGCTTATGATGAGGTGTTTTTCGATGGATTATAGAACAATACCACGAGGCAGTACCTGAAAGAGCTCTAAATCTGTCCCTTTCTTCGTTGGAAAGTAGAAGTAAGATTGCGGATTTCATTGTGTTGAACAGATTTCTAGCTACTGAACTGTCTATCGATCCGACAAGATCCATAAAAGGAAAGCTCAAACTCTGACTCTCGGTTGCCAAATCGCGGACAAGGTGTGGCTTCCTAGCCTACAGGTTTCTGGAAAAGTTCACCTTGCTACTAGGGAAGTATGAAGATCTGGCGAGGTTCTCTATGCACGTTTGTAGGTTGTCGGTAACGAGTTAAGTCTTTTAGCCTCTGAATGTTGGCTTAATAATAAGGTTTATAATACTGTTGTTGTCTCGTTTTGTGTTGTGGCGAAGCTAGACTCTTGTCGACGCCTTAAATAAATAAAAGAATAAATAAAAATATATCGCATGGTATAAGTATTACGAATTGCCATGCCAGTGTCATAACCTACACGTGGCTCTTCCACCTTCCCTAATAAAATAAGTTGACGTTTGCTTCAACATCTTTAGGACGCAGTCGTCCTAGATATTTCTATAAGGAGAGCCTTTGATGAGTTAGCGTTGGTGCGTTGATTGAAGTCCGTATTCTTTTGAGGTGTTGGGAGCATCAAACACTGTTGAGCATTTAGTGCTTCTGTGAGCGTGAGCAAGTGATCAAATAAGTACACTCAGTTCCATGCATTTCAATTTGTGACGTTTTAATCCCCTCAGCTTATACAGCAAGTGTTTTTCAAGGACTCAGCAGACGTCTTCATACTAAATATTTCATTGCGTCAACATGCCTCGTTCGCTGCAACCTTTTGAAAATCAAAACCGCCTTCCTGTGACTCAGTATGAGCACTTAGGGAAGTAGGCGAAGAGTAAACGTAGAGGAGAAGGAGGAACACAATTTCGAAGTGCATCCGCTCACCGGCAATTGCATCTGCGCGTCTGCCCGTGAAAGTACTCAGCTCTAACACAATTCACGCGTCGCACAGTTTCAGACTTACTTCTTTCTGAACAGCCGTCGCTTCCAACGGCCATACAGGAATGGAATACGTCCGGCCGCTCCCCTATGGTATCAATTACATTTGGAAGTTTTTTTTAGCCCGTCATGATTCTCTATTGCTGTAGTTAATTCAACGACGGATTGACTTCCGAATTTTGATTGCGCATTTGTGCATACCGTCTTCACTCTTTATAGTCTTACATGAAATAGTTATCAAAGATACTTTCCGGTTTTTCGAACATTGCGCTTAGCAATGTTCATTTTCAGCCAAATTGGGCACTTTTCAAACCAAATTGGACACTCTTCAAATCAAAATGGACACTCCTCTAAATAAGCTTAGCGGTCGTGAGATGTCCTGGAAAATTTTGAAGTGGGAGCTCAGCATACACATCAAATTGCTGAGATCCCCTACCCAGTGCGTATTCTTCAAGGACAGGCCAGTCGGCCCGCCTCGAATGGTAAAAACTCCGCAAAAGGTCCTTCGGAGATCAGCCGATAAGCAAGTCAATATATCGTCCTCTTGGAAACGTCTGGCATCAATTCATTGACATCGAAGGAATGGGAAGACTAGTAGGCCCTAGCGGCTCCCGAAAGAACAGCCTCGATTTAGAGTGCATGCGACAGCTTAACCTCTACTGCCCTACAGCACGCTCTAAATAATGCCATAAAAGGATAAAGGAGGAAGAATAAAAGCTTTAGCTAATTCCTTCTGGAATCCACTTCCACAAGATATCGTGGAGCAAATTTGAATGGGTGTTTGGCCTATGCAATGACCTTAGACAGCCGGCTGATGGAGAAGCTAGTGTTAGAATAAAAGCTATCTTTCCAAAACAAGCCTGGTACCAAATCACTGATCACGGAGGGGTAGAAGGCCTGGATAGCTTGGACGGTACTCAAACTAAGAACCTCGATTCACTGGGTCTCCGGCAGCCATCACCGCTGACTACCATGCGCATTAAATATTGCTATAGCATCTTAGAAAAGAAAAATCCGAAGCTTGGTATGAGCAGAAGTAGCATCTTTCAAAGCGCATGTGACTATGATTGGAAGCCATCACCCTTTGCTTCCCATTCTGCTCATGCTCCAACCTATTTCTGCACTCTCTATTTCAACTCATTCGCTTTTTCAATTCATTTCAGGGTGTGGTGTATGTGCGTCATCACTGCACCATACCTTCCCTCCACAATTTCAATTCATTCTGATTTTAGGCAATTCATGCCTCATAAAGTTAACATAACAATTTCTGCAGAGAATGATCTGAAAGCCTATCCTTAGAGGCTTATGCTTCATATTGAAGTGCAAGGGAGGGCCTCTAGGCTGTTAAAACACTGCAGCTTCAGTGCCCTTGACTTTTTAGCCTTTTTTCCTCAAGATAATTAGCACTTCCCTTCACCCTGTCACAAGCATCATTCTTCAAAAGTGATCGAACGCGTCAAGCTCGTGGGTGTCGATGTCACAGCTGTCACATGTGTGTCACGTTTGTTGACTCTTCAGCATTTGCAGTGCCACCTGTAAGAATGCTTGCAAAGTAGTGCAGCGGCCTGATGGGGTTTCACTGAAGCTTTTGCGGAGGGAAAAACTTGATGAACGTGAAAGAACAAAAATTGGCAATAAAGCAATGAACGGAAGTGGAAGTCCAGTCTTTCCCAGTTTACCAATTTTCTTTTCTTGGACTGCTCACAGAAGGTCGAAAAACAATGAGGGATAATGAGGGGGGGGGGAGGGAGTGGGAGGTAATGAAAGAGGCCCCGGCTATAGCGCACGCCCTAGTTGAGGCTTTATGTCCCTGCTTCTCCAGGCTGAACATTATTCAATCCTTCGGGGGTCGGTCAACTGGTCCTAAACTTGTCCGGCAAGAATAAACTGCTGACTTGCTTGCTGCTCAACGCGAGTCGCTGTATGGGAAAAATACGCATTCAGATTACCTCCGCGACATTCCGTCGAGTCGAGTTCGCGGAGCAATCCACAAATGGATTCAGCCAGTATGACGCTGAGCTTCATTCTCCATGAATCATATCTTTTTTATCCTATAGTTTTAGGAAAAAATTTGTAAAGAGGTGGAAGACTCTGTTAGGGTATCTCTGACCTAATGCTGTAAGGATAGCCTAAAGGAATCTGCGACGGTGAGCTAGATCTGGAACATTAAGGTTCTGTACCACTAATGAAAACAATCCCACACCTTAACTAGAATGCGTTGGTGCATGCATTCGACTTATGTACACTACTCTTCTGGAGGCCACTTGCATGCTTTACCTACTTCAGCTATTGCTGACAAATAGGGAATTACCTCTTACTGGAAGCGTGATAGCGAATGATCTAGCAATAGAAACACATTAGGATCATCCATGTTTTCAGCTTCAGAATCCTTGGAGAACTAGAAACTTCCTCCCGTAGGAGAACTAAAGCACTAAAAATTTCGCCTGCAATGTATGTCTTCTTTCAAAGTGATTCAAAAAAGCAACTCATGTCTGCGTTGACACTATTGAGCTTTGACAGGTTTTTCCTGAGCTAGGGATCTCGCTGATCTAGAACCAAAGCCGCCTGGTGCACTTCTGTGTCCGACTGAGAAGATATTTTTATATTCACTGCCAGAAGTGCCACATATTTCGTAGCCCAATCCTCACGGGAATTCGCTTAGGCGAGTGATGTTCCCGTGTGACCGACCACCACGCCGTAGGAATCTGTCAGTTTCCGCCGTGTCATGTAGACAGCTGTGACCTTTGGCGCGTTATGAGAGCAGAGCGGGCTGCTAATGCCGACGGGCTCGCATTCCTCGGAGTTGTTCCCGTGTCAGTGACACGGCGTCACCTCTGGAATCCTCGCGAAAAAACGAGAACATCTGCGAAGCACCTGCGGCACTCTTTCTCACTTGATTGCTTGGAAGAACAGGTGACTAGGGAGCATAGAGTTCAGGGTGTCGGCAGGCTATTCGACAACGTGAATGTACAAGGTGTGCCAAAAATACCTATACAGCTTTTCCCTATGAAAAAGAGCTAAAGGATGGATGATAAACGATAATGGACAGTGTTACTCTCTCGCTAATGGAATGCGCCACGCACTTCTTCTGGTCGTGGTGGAGGCGATTGGCTGCATACTTGATCTATACAAGGGCTCACGGTGGCCAGACTTTAGAAAAGCCAGTGCTTTATTCATCTCAAACGAGTCTGCTACCAATTCATTGTCCCTGGAGGAATCAGAACCAAGAACTTGGTATCGGATGTAAGCGATAGCCGGCACCTCCTCAAGCTGCGGTCTACGCGCCAGGTGATAAAATGCTAGGAAAAATTTGACAGCAATTTTATAACAGCTATTTACTATTATACTATGCAGTCACGAAAAATATGGTCAGAGCCGTGTTAAATGGTGGTTCAGTGGAAAAATGCTCGCCTGCCACGCGGGCGGCCCGGGTTCGATTCCCAGCCGATGCACTATAAATAGACTTTGCGCCATAAATAGATAGATTATCGATAGCCACGCGGTTTTCGATCGGGCAAATGAGTTATACGAAATTTAATCCAATAGCCACAACAGCGTCACGACAACGAACACAGCGACAGGAACACAGCGTCGATTCACACTTGGGTAACTAAACCATCCTCGTACTCAAAAGCGCTTCGTGATGACTTAGTGGTGAAGTTAAGGAACATTAAAAATGACGAAGTGTGGAAGCAGGAGAATTATGATACAAGAAAGAGCTTACAAAATGCGTGACGCGATTTTTATACGAGTCGCAGGCACGGCCCCGCAACGGAAATATGTTTATTTGATAAATTCGGTGCTGTGACCGCGCCTCTTGACAACAGCGTCTTTTTTCCCAATAATCGACAGTATGCGAAAAAAAAAAACTAAACCGCATCTTCTGTAATAAATGTGGTGTTTTCGGTAAGTTGATAATAGGTCCTGAAATGAAAATCGCGAAGGATGGTGAAGTAGACCGTATTGTGTTACACTGCTAGCGGAATAGCCTGAGCTGAGGACTTCTGAACTTCCCAAGATCAAAGTCAAATGAATCTTACGGCGCATTTCCATGAGCCTCTTCTTTCGTACTTTGTGCGCGCAGTTTTTCTGAGTGCAAGTTATGTGTAGCTGCTGAGGTATCGTTTCTCTTTCCTCTCGTCTCTGCCGTCTTCGACTCGTGGCGTTCTAAGCCTCTATCCTCAGAAGAATCCTACTCCATTTCAGAGAATGGATTTCGATCCGCGTGGCCGAAAATGGGACTGCTGTTGCTGCACACTGCCATCGGGACTGCAGATTCTGGCCACCACTGAGCTGCTGATTGCCACTATCATAGCCGCCATCACGACCGTCCACATCGTCAAGGACGACGAGGTCGGATTTACTAGTTTTACGTCGATTTTTCTCACTCTTTGAATCCTGTCTGGGCCTTTAGCAGTCCCCGAGGTCAACCACCAGCCCTGAGGGTGCACGAGCAAGTGAATGGGTAGCACAGGGAGGAGACACTCCTTTTCCTCTCAAAGCAAGCACAGTTTACTACGGGTACTGTAAGTGTACAACAAATTTCGCTGGTGAGAGAACGCAACTACGTAAACGCTGACAAAACAAGGCTGGTACTGGCATGGTTGTGCAGAAGCGGTCATGTTCTGCCAGACATAATGGATCCTGCCTTTAAAGCGCTTATTGAGGGAAAACTCGCGTAATTTCTTATTGCTGCACACAGCAATTCATTTAATTCACAACCTTTATGTGAATTGCTGAAGTCATTGGGAAGAAGGGTGGGAAGAAGACATTTGGTGTTTGCGTTCTAGAAAGAAATCTAGGAAGAATGGACAGTTGACTACTCTTTCAGGTAGTCAACTGTCCGTTCTTCCTAGATTTCGCGATTATATTCCTCATATAAATGAACACCAATTTAACGGATTTTATTGCGTCTTTATACGCGTTCAGTCTTCAAAAAACGTCAGTAACCGCAAATATCGTGAATCGATTTTCGCAAGAATTCTATTCCCAACGATGTCGGTTAACTAACTGCAGAATTATGTGAAGCATAAGGGTAAGATAAGGTATAAACGACGGCGGTAATCATTCTCGTTTGGGATGCGGCACGCATTCTATTTTACTTCTACAGGAGGTTATAGAGACAGATTAAATGAGTATTTTTGGTCTATACAATGAGAGGGGGTGATCAGCCGTTTGCACTTCCTAGATAAATCTGAATTATAGCTGTGCTCGAATGGTCTCTTTAAAAAGGGATTCGCTGCGGCGCAGTCGGAGGAAGCGCCGGCTCTCGCGTCCACACGATGCCAGGTTCCTGGTTCGGACTTCCCGCCCAGGCCAACCAAGCCTTTCATCCTTCCGGGGTCGGTGAATTGGTACCAAACTTGTCTGTAAATGATAAAGCGCTGACTTGTTTATCGGACCGCAAGTCATTGCATGGCAAATACGTATTCAAATCGCCTCCACGACATCCCGTAGAAGCAAAATGCGTAGCGCATACCATAAGGGATTGAATAACGCCGTATTTTGTCTCTTATATTGAGAAACGCATTTCTCGATTATATTTGAATTCGAATGTTTAAAAAACACGTTTTTCGAATGTACAGTCAATATAATATAAATAACGCGTTTGAAGGGACCGAAGAAATTCCGCGTTATAACGGGAGCCGCATCCTAAGCGGAGCTGATTTTTTCACACTCTCTTGCACGCAGATTTATCTATTTAAAATCATACATAATGACTGAATAAGACCATAATATAATAGATCATAAAGTATGTGACCGCGAAGAGGGAGTGAAGGCATAGAACAACATTGGATTATTAATGAAGCCCTTTCCTTAGAGATACTCTTGGTTATATGCGTAAATATGACAAATTTGTGTGAGGAGTAACGAGAACCAGACGTAGGCTAAACGTGGTGAGCCACAAAAATGTGTAACCTGATGTTGCAGGATCTTTTGTCGCGTTCAAACTCTTGCAGCAGATGGGACACAATCCGCACTCCCTGCTTTTCGGGCAGGATGTTAGCCGATTAGCGCTGTTAAATCTGCGATATGCCGGCTGCAGATGGCCTGTCAGCACTTTCCCATGATTTGGGAATGTTGAGTGCGATCAAACAGCGTATTTGCTGTAATTATGACGGGAGTAGCGTTGTATCCGACGCGTCTTAAGCGGAGTTGATTTGTATTGGCGTAAAGGCAAGCTGGCTGGGGCCAGAGAAAATCTACGTTATATCGAGAGCCGCGTCATACCAGGAGGCGTTACAACGGGAGAGGACTGTACATAATAGAATTCGAATTTTCATAAAAATCGTGTTGTGAATGCTTAAAATTTGCGGGCGTTTAAAACCATTCGCAAATTTTGCGAGAGTGCAATTATAGTCTGAAACCAAGTCACTGACTCCAGATGCTGGAAGGCTGGGTTGGCCATGACCAGAAGCGAGTGTCTTCTTCAATTGCACCATCACGCTCTCTTCTGAAACTATAAGGCACGTATTTGTTATTGCTTGGCTTGAAAAGACCTTCTTAGACAGTCATTTAATTTCTATGTTGCTTTCTCGGTGTTCCGTAGACGTGAATGCATGGCACATCCCAAATAGGGATTCAACCTGTTAACCTTTACTCTTTATTCACCCTCCTGCATTGGTTTCATAGATATGTAGAAAAACTGAGAGAAGAAGAGGAAGCGTCAAAGGAGGTGAGGATTCGTCTTCATTTCGAACTGACCCTTAGAAAAATGGCAAAAAGAAAAAAGAAAATCAAGCCGCATTCCGGAACCAAACTTCAAACTCTCTAGGGCATTCGTAAATTCCTCTCACGACTGCGTCTCACCTGCTAATACTTCTCTACTTGATATGATGCAGTCCCAGAAATAGCATTCAGCAGGGCTAAAAATCGAGTTGCAAAAAAACAGCTAATTTGCATTCTCTTAATCATGTGAGGTTCATTAGTTGGAGGCTATGAAATGTTCTATTGACTATGAGGTAATAGGCTGCCGTTCCTCAAAAGCACTGAGCTGGTGTGCTCATTTGAAAGCAGTTGCTCCGCGAACTGAATTTGATCTAAGGAGTTGAGCACACCGGAGAAGAGAATGACTTTTTACTATGAATGAAGTGCGGTGAACCCTATATCCTCATCCATGATCAGTATGGGCTTACCGCCTCCGGATGATGAAGGAATGAGCGATGTGAATAGGCAATCAGACGGCAACCAATACATACGTCCTGTTGCTATGCTGAGAATGATATGTCGGACATTTATTATCAAACGGCCAGCAAAATAAATACATCTCGTCAACGCGGAAGTGTTATGCAGCGGATAAACGGAGAGAGTGGTTGATGAGTCTGCCAGGGAATACGCGGTATTTCCTGGTTCTACTAATGTTTTCCCAGCTGACTTTTCTCACAGGATCTGCTTAGAAGACGCTGAGGCACAATCAACAAAGAGAATCCTATTTCGTGGAGTTAAATCTGCATCGAGGCAGAAACCGAGCCGAAGTGTAGGTACTTCCGGTGAATCACAGACGGATAGGCATATCGACATCTTTCACTGAATCGACATTGAGCGGAAGTGACTTTGACAGGGGAGAAGTAGCAGTGTAGAGCTGGAATGATTCCTCAGTAGGCGCCATCGTTTGTCGAGTCATTTCCGTTTGCTGTTGTTCTTCGCTTGCTGCTTCAGCGATGACAATGGGTTCCTAAAAATGAGGCCATGATTGACCGAATGCAATATTCTCAGAAAAAATAGAAAAAGACGTTCGCATTAAGAATTTTTCACAGTTCTACATTCTTGCAGCAAATGATATGAGAGATTTGGTACTACTGGCTTGTTGTTCATCCTTTCGCTCAGTCTCACAATGATTTCAATGAATCGATTCCGTCGATTACATCGAATACTAGAATTAAGAGCTCACTAAACTCGCCACACTGTACTTCACCTTAACCGACCGAGCGACTTTATTGTGACCTCAAACTTGGGTAATAAAACCCTGCAGCATTACATCATTCGAAAGTTACCCCTTGGAAAAAGAGACATCGGAAAGCTGTGCTAAAAATTTCGAGGAGAGATATTCCCAAAAATAGAGAGAGAATACTAAAAAACAAAGAAATAGCCTTAACCGAACTGAAGCTGTGAGCTGAAGATCGTCTGACCATCGCGTTACATTTTCTTATACGCAAAGATCTTCCATTTGATTCGCATGAGAAACATGCAGATTGTTAATATAACCACTGTTTGCCATCACTTTGCCATAAAACCCTGCAGCATTACATCATTGCCCATCTTTTTTTGGAGAAAAACTCTTCGAGCTCTTAAAATGCAATTTTCCAGCGTCTCCTTTTCCAAGGAGTTACGAGCATCGTGATATCAATCTTGTGGGTTTAATTACCCAAGTTAGAGGTCATAAGAAAGTCGGTCGGTCGGTTGTGGTGAAGTTTCGAGGAGAGATATTCCTAAAGTCTCACGTGACGAATTTCGCCAGCTCTCAATTCTAGTGTTCCAAATAAACGACCGAATCGGTTCTCTGGGTCCTGTGCGCTAAGAATTGGCAAAAAATCGGAGACCTCCTGAGCTTTCCTAAAAATGCGAGCAGAACGAGGAACTTACATCACGCTGCATCGCCTGTGGGGTATAGAGCGTGGCCGAGGCCGAGCCGTTTGGAGGTGGACGGAGAAGATCAGATGCAACATTCCGCAGCTGTACGGGAGCCGCCGAATGGAATGTGCGCCAGTGTTATATACCCGGCGGCTATCGGCGAGAAGGTTCCTGCTCTGCGCCGCCCGTGCAGGCCGGACAGCTTGTCCGCGGCAGCTGTTCCGACTTCTCACAGCTCATGTTCTGTGTCAAAACAAAGAAAGTGCAACAAGGACACTAGTCGTTTCGTGCCATCATAGTACGGCCATCTGAATGACACTTCGGGTCGTAAGGATAGGGATAAAAATGAAAGACGCCGTTAGTCAATCCTTTTTGGGATGCGCACGAATTCTGTTTCTACGAGATGTCACAGGAGCAATTTCAATGCTTATTTGACTTACACAATGGCTTATGGTGACCATCCGATGGACAAGTCAGGGCTTTATCCTTCTCATACGATTCTAGTACTTATTCACCTTCCCCGGAAGGATGGAAGTCTTGGTTAACGTAGGTTAGGAATCCGGACCTAGACTTGAAATGCACGCGACAGAAGGTCCATCCCTCGACTGCGCGCCCATGCACCCTACTTCGGGTCGTATGGAGCGGAATTGCAGCAATTCACTCAAACCGTGAGCGGGACGCTCCACACCCTCCGGCGACTGAAATCCAGTAAGCTGTCCTATCCAGCACTTTTCTCACGAGGCACTGGTCACGTGGTTACCCGCAGCGCACAGAGCTGTGTGTTCATTCAACAAAGCCCGGATATCTTGAGCCACAGGACCTGGCATTCGTCGCATTCTTCTTCCTAAAAGGTTCTCAAGACACTTTCTTTCGTCTATCTAACTATAGCGCCAAGTTATTCAACAAGGTCAATTAGCGAGCAAACAACAGGGAGGTCGCTACATTTGCAGAGGATCTCTCATTGAACAGAATGTCTTTATCTGAACGTCTTTTCGTGTTCTGAGATAACAATTTCGTTTCGCCGAAAGCTTCGAAACTTGCTTTCCACAGTGCCAATGTCCCTTTACTTGTACGGCAAGATTGATCTTAACGGCTCCACTGAAGTTAGGTATGGTATTGAGACTTCAGAGTTCCGCAGCGTTCAAAACAATTTCACCCGTAAGCTAGTTCTTAGATCTACTGGCATAAACTGCAACCTACTCCCTGGTGGATGATAGAGTCCTAACAGATCATTCTGATACTATCAGCTTCTCTCCAAGTAGGGCTCGAAAGGGGGGTCTCGCCAGTAGAGGTACTGTTGCTCAAGTCAAAGCGAAACGACGTCGAATTTCTTTCGCAACAGAGTGTTTCACAAGTACAGATTTTTACTTAAGGAAGGCATGCTGTCACTAACACCGAGGTCGTTCAAGTCTTTTCTCAAAAAAATAACGTTGTTTTCTTGAAGCATAAGTCTTTAGTGTTCGTCTTTCTGTTTCATTTCTTTTTTCTTCGAAATGTATGCCTAGGTAGAATTCATTTCTTACAGTTTCCGTTTTAGTGAATGTTTGCCCTTATTTCATAACTACGTTTGCGTCAGTATACATCATTGTCTTGGTTTTTGTATTGGGTTTTTGTTGTTTTTTTTCACTCAGAGATCTCGTAGAGCATCTCCTCGTTGAATAACTCCAAATTCTATAACAGATACCTATTGTTGGAGTTGCTTACATCGGGATGTGACGCTGTACGATAGGCGGCGTATTGCTGCGGATCACGAAACAGACAAAGGTACACATAACACATTCATCTCGCTGCAGTTGGCAAGCACACACTTAACAGTGACAAACGAGCTAACGAGGGAAGATGCTGTTAGCATTCCCTGCATTCCTGTATCCTGATGAAGCGGTGTTTCTCTGCGAAGATAAGGAGAGGCAACAGCGTTGCATTGGGATATAGATTTTGATTACGGACTGTTTATCCCCCAAAAATAAAAAGCTTATCCCCCTATTCGTAAGAGCCAGATAGTCCAATTTTATTGGCATAGAGTTTTACGGTCTGAATCTTAGAAGCTTGAAGATATAATTAAATAGAAATTTTGTTGATACGTAACGAAGAAATTGTCTAAAAAACTCAGCACTAAGGAGTACTGTCATTGAATGCTTTGAACAATCCACATTGAGTGGCCAGTAACGTGAAGCGATTAGCGAAAGTTTTTAGAAGAAATAATGTAGCCTCCTCAAGCCGTCGTTAAGCTTCTGGCCTGCTCTCGAAGGATCGTTTCCAGTATTTCAACACCTCCAGTGAGATAGATCAGAATGAAATCAAGGAATGTATTAGAGCAGAACATGAATCGAAGGACGAAATACAAAAATCTTTCGAAACGTAAAGAGTTCGTTCTGAGCTGCAACTTTAAAAAAACACGCCGTCAAAATCATTTCTATCGAAACTGTATGATTTAGATTTGTGAGTTCTATTTTATTCAGCTTCATTCACAGACATACCACTTATACCGTATTATTTTTTCGGGTTTCTTCGAGAGTTTTCAAAGTACAAATCTGTACAGGAGGTTGCGAAAATGTGTTAGATAGTTCATGGGCTCCAACTGGAGAATAGCTCGCAACTAAGGAATAGCTGCTGCTGATGGATTTCTTTAACTGCAATATACTAAATGTAATAATTTTATGCAATAATTTTCATGCTAATTAAGCTGGTTTAGAGTGAATGAAGTTATAATCAGTTGAAATTAGAAGTCGAAAATGCAATAAACTTTCGATCCGATTTAATAAAGTACTAAAAACCTATAACCTCCAATTTTACCACACTATCATTAATTTCTCGAATCTTACATCTACTATGCTGATATGTAGACAGCAAGAGATCTGAAATGAAAGCTGAAAGCCTTGAATTTCATTCTGTTTTTAATTTTTTATACTTTTATTACAACTTTCTTTCTATGTACAATATCGTCGACGTAAAGGAGGCGTAAAACACTTGGCGAAAAACAACAAACAAACAAATTTCCGTGTTCATCACCAGAAGTGTTCTGGCTGGTGATGAACACGGAAGTAAGTACATTTGACTTAAGGTGGAGGGTTAGATTTTCCGCTTCTTCTCGTTCGCAAAGGTGTTACTGTTACTCTGAGCATTGCAGTTGTTGTTATTTCGTCATGGTTCGGGAAGTGAAGAGACATCTGTAGTAGCTGAATATCAAGTGTACTTGAACTCTGCTGTCCGACTAAACAACAGCAAATTGTATACACTGTGAAATGGCTTCGACAATGAATGGGCGAAAGGAATTGAGAACAGCGTTTACAAGCCATGTTAGAGTTTGCACAAATCTGCGACATTTCAGGGCCCGTCATACTTCGAAATCTGCCTGGTAATGATGATGCTGTTGTTGGCGCTCACTTCGGCATTGCTGATCCTCGGCATCTACAAGCACGACTCCAACCTGATGTATCCAACACTAGTCGCTCGCTTACTGTTCATTGTCTTTGTGCAGGTTAGTTTCTTCTTTTATGACGAAAGGGCTTCCTACCGTCTGTTCCAATTTTGCTTGAAACAGTAGTCTTCTGGAGCACTCTAACGTCAGTATGGACTTCCACTTGGATGTGGGGGGGGGGGGGTGAAGGACAGCAACAATGAAGAGTTTTTCATGAAACAAGGTTTTGTTCCCACGTATAGGTTAAACGTCTGTGCGAATGTTAAAAAATTCCTCGAAAGGATATCCAGAAGGTGGTAACCTACCTAGCCTACACTTGCATCACGACTTTATAATACATACACAGAAATAGCATATGAACAGTTAGATGCTTCCATAACACAGCCTTTGTTCGGAATTTCATAGTGATCAAAAATTATTAAAGTCTTACATATTTACGTATTTGTTTAGGTATTCGGTGTCTCTACGGTTGTCGCACCGCAGCAAGTACATTCAAAGTGGAGTTCATCACCAGAAGAAGCGGCGGTAAGTTGGTTCTCATTTGTAGCGAAAGAACGTTGCTTTCCTCTAAATGTAAGCAGCAAATTGATTTTGATTAAAACTAGCCGGAAGGGCTGCTATAATAATGAATGTGGATAAGGTTGATAGAACTGAACCGAATTCAATTTTTTCTTCTTAAACATTTTTTCATGTACCGGCTACTTCTAACACGGTCCTGGATGTGAAAGCTCACGTCTTCAAAAGCCGTTCTAAACACTTAAAGGTGTTCGAAAGGCTGGACACTGCTGTCTTCGCTTGCAACTGCTCATTTTCTCGCAACAACTTCTTCGCAAAAGCTTCTCAGTTCAAAGTATAGCTCTGCGCCACACGGCAGGCCGTGTTCCTGGTCATATGTCAAGCTAAATCCCTCGAAGCTGGAGTCTGTTCAGGACTTCCACTCGGCACAGGCGCCTTTGCTACAGCCGTCAAAAGCGCTAATTTTTATCGCGGCTATAAATTCAATGTGGCGTCTGAGCTAACGAGATTGAGGCTATTTCCCCTCCGTGTTCTTTCATCCCTGACCTTTTGATTAAGGGGGAGGGGTTAACGGAAATATTCGTCTCCATTGGGAACCGCCATTGCGTTAGACAACAACAAAAGTGCGTCCACTTCCCAGCTGGTGTTGTGAAGAAGGCGGCGATGTAGTTTTTCCTACTGATTCTGAAACACCAATTTTTTCTCGGATGAAACTACATGGCATCGCTGTATTGCCTATTTATTCATTTATAAATAAAAGAATAAAGGCCGGCGTTATTCAATCCCTTTGGGATGCGTCACGCATTCTACTTCTATGGGATGTCGTGGAGGCGACATGAATGCGTATTTGGCCATACAATGACTTGCGGTGGCCAGCCGATGAACAAGTCAGCGCTCTATCCTTCCCAGACAAGTCTGGTACCAATTCACCGACCCCGGAGGGATGGAAGGCTTGGTTGGCCTGGGCGGGAAATCCGAACCAGGAACCTGGAATCGGGTGCAGGCGACAGCCGGCGCCTCCTCCGACTGCGCTCCACGCGCCCATTTATATATTCATTTATATTAATACACATTAAAAAGCAGTAAGAACTACCTGAATAGCGACTGAGCCGAGCTCTTGCAACAGGTGAGTCGTAAACTAGCCACGTCGCTGTCTTGTGCTACCCTTGAAGTCGAAAACAAAATAGCAACCCACGCAACTTTTTGCGAGATATATTGACAGACACACGTACTTGCAAAGGACAGCGACAATGCAAAAATACGAGCAAAGGGACGTAAAATGATTGCCGTTTATCTTTATTTAGATATTTATTTTTCCATGTATTGAAATGCAACACAGATGCTTGGAAGCTGAAGACAAAAGTGAATCAACAAAACCATAAACCAAGCGAAAGTTCTCATCCAAAGAAAAAGCGTGTAAGACGAAATAGAAGCTTTCCATCATATGCAAACTACTTGCCTTCCTTTCTATTTAAGATTTTTAAGATGGCATATTGCGGACAATCAGAATTTGAAAGACTTGAACAGACAACCACCTCTGGATATTTTCATTGTCACATAATAAATAGTTGAGCTCTGTAGGCTTCTACAGTTGAAGAAACTGGACCTAATTTGAGATGTATTAGCAGGGAAATAAAGTTTGAGCCTAAATTCATTTTGGACCTGCATTCATTCTTGTTGATCCCCAGAAACTGTATTTGCTCTAAGACACAAGTACAATACTACTCCTGTCTTTTGGTTTTTGGGAGGAATAAACGCAAAAAAACCACCGCTTTCGACGCGTTCCTATAACTCCCTAAAAAGTGGCGTAATCAAAAAATAAATGTTACCATGCGGATCCAATGCGGCTGATTTATCCAAGGATGTAGGTATCATCCAGTGGTTTTTGGTAAAATATAAAGCCTGACGGCGGCGACCCTACTTCTATTGCTCGAGATAATTGTACCGCTACAGGGTCCAGCTTTCACAGGTCTCAAGTCTTCTTCTACAAAACCATTATACGATACCTATGTCACTGGATAGATTGCCCATATTCAAATCGTATGGAAATTTGTTGAATAGGCCTTTTTGAAGAGAGT
>CANDYH010000088.1:0-19761 GCA_947396885.1 Heligmosomoides polygyrus polygyrus | reverse complement strand
TTTTTGAAGTGCTTCGTCACAAATAACTTTTCGTGTGAAGACGTGGTGAACGGTCCAGAGCATCGCGATGTTTATTTGATTGATAGTGTAAATATTGTTTAATTGAAGCCATACAGTGAAGCATAGTGATTGTGTGCGCTTTTGCCACATTTAAGCGTGCAGACAGCATTTACACTATCATTTCAATGATAAAGCAATGCATAGAACGAGTGCGAAACACATTACGTTTTCCCTATAACATACTAGCAAGCTCATTGAACTCAGCCACGTCAAAACAAATCTAAAAAAATTTCAGCTTAAATATCAACGTTTTGTTAGTGTAGTGTTTTAAGACTCTGCAAATGTTGCTAAATGATAAAAAGACAACTTTGTCATGGTTTTACAGTATTTTTCACACTCTATATACGCCTGACTTGGTTTGCGAATTGTTCCTTTTATGTCTAGTCCCGTTTCAAATGAAAAGTATCCTTTTTAAAAAGAAAGGCAAACGGGGCGTTTTATCTGAAAATATGAGCGAATATGATCATATCTTTCAGTCACTCTATGTGGGAACGGTCTTTCGGTGTGTAACATTTGGAACACGTTTTTCGCACCTCAACAAGAAAAAAGTTCCATCGATGAGAACCACGATCTGCAATGGTCAAACCCGTATAGCATGCTTTAATAGAGCACTCTTCTAATAGTTGGATCCGACTTAAGGGTCGTCGGGTGACGTAGGAGACGGCTAATAAAAAATTGATGCTGAACAGGATCGGTCCTGGTGAAGGTCATTGGATGTTCTCCTCGAAGGCGAACTATGTGGCACTTCATGCTATCATTTTTTGTACAGAAAAGCCCGAGCGAAGGCAATGTTTTTCGAAAAAAGAATCGTGCAAGTCAAAGTTATGTTCGAATTATATCGCCATACGAGTCTTCTAAGCATAGTGTTGTCGTTTCCTTTCTCTTCTCCTTCTACAGACGATACTGCACCATGACGTCGAACTATGTGTTAGATCGGATCGAAGTGCCTCACCGTTTTAGTGCCTTGAGTATTACCGCGGTTGTTGGAGTTTTGTACTCCACTATTTCACGGAAGTTTTCGATACGTCTACATAGAGAGAGAGACACACACAGTCCTAAATAAGAAATGAGAATATAAATGAAAATGTATAGGGTAAGTGCAAAGCTGAGTTTTTTCAGGAAATAAAAAATTCCGATTTTTGTGTTGTAGAGTATTGTGGCTTGAATCGTGGTCGGAGTCGGAATTGAGTCGGAATTTAAGTGCCAGGCCAGGAAGGCGCTGTCTAAAAAGCAGCAGTTAAACACTGAAATGCGACATTTGAACCAGAGCTATGTAGAGAACCTGAGACCACCGTGAAGAGCAATATGTGGAAGCAGAGCCTAAGGGATGTCCCCATAATTTAAATTAGAATTAGAGGTATCAAAATATATCCTGCTGGACGGCTCATGCATACGAAAAGGAATGATTTTACTTATTTTGAACTGAACTTTTTCGTGAGAGAGGATCGACATTGTTTCGAAGTACTGGTCATTGGATAGGAGCTAATTTCTTCAAACCATCGCTTCTAGGTGGAATTTTAATGGTCAATCTTGGTATTTGAAGATGTGTCGGTGGTATTGTTCACAACCGAATCTGATGAGAAGAACATGCTGACACAAATCTGTAAAAGCACCGAAATCTTCTGAGAGTGCCCAGCTCTCACAAATAAGTAAAAATTCTTCTCTTCCGGAATTCAGGTAACTCATCACTATACTCATCCGAACAAAAACTGTAGGGTTTTGAGTTAAAAGCAGTTTTCAAATTTATGTGATTGCCATATGTGTAACCTTCAAAAGGTTATTTTCTCGCTTTTCTTGGAAAACTTTCAGAGCAAAATGAGCGCCGCGTACAAGGGCGAAAAAATGTCTTCCGACAACTCTTCTCATTAAGTCACGAATTGTTGGCAGTGATTTTTATTGGGATAGGTCAAGTGCAATAGTTTTCACCCCAACGGAAAATGTTCAAAGCGAAGGCAGTTATGACCATTGGAATGCGTCAGTGTTGTAGAAGTCGAAAACAGCGGAAGCTTTCGGTACGATCTATAATGGCTGCGTCAGTGTTGTAGAAGTGAGTCAGGTTGAAAAGTGATTACGTTGACTCGGTCTAGCCAGTCAGTCACCGACACCGCTATTTGCCGGCGCTGAACAATGAGTTCAGTCGTGGCATGGCAAGGTGGTTTGATTGGCAACGTGTCATCAATTTCCGCAGCTGGCTGGGTCAACTCGTCCTAGCCAGCCGAGTTGCCGGCGAAAAACTCGTTCGCTTCAAGTTTTCCCACCATTTTTAGCTTTTTTTGGAAGCAGAAACATGTCGCGTAATTAGCGCTTGACCTTCGATTTAGTGGGAAAACGATTTTCTATTTGAATGTCGCGTTTCACACAGCCACAGCTACATTGAGTTATGTTTTGTGCTTTGTGGTTGCTGTTACTATGGTTTCACTTTCTTCAAACCTCGACTTTATTGGGTGTTCCACTTTACATACTGTGTCACCTCAGTCAGCGACTTGTCCTGTGTATTGGTTTTCTTTTTTACTTGATTATTTTTCATACAGTGGGATTTATTTACATTTATTTATTTAGAGTACATATATGTGCGAACAATTTCATGAAATTTACCTTCAACCGGCTAGCGGTTTTCTGACTTCTGGCGGCACCTTCAGCCTAAAAATTCCTGCGAACCATTGCAGCTTACTTGGGCCAGTGAAAGCGCGGTCGGAGGAGGCGCCGGCGTGCAGACCGGTTTAGACTCTTTGTTCAGGCCCGCCCAGGCCAATCGAGTATACTCTCCCTCCACAGTCGATTGGTTGGTACCAGACTTATTTGGGAAGGAGAAAGCACTGATTTCTACATCGACTGCCTACAGTAGGAAGCTATAAATCCATAATGTGCTTTCAAGTTGCCCCACGATTATAACCTAGAAATTTGTGGGATGCATGGCGCGTTCCAGACTAGAATTCGTTTTGACATCCTTTATCCTTTTATCATTACGAATTGTTCTGAAGTGATGCATGGTGCAACCCACTTGAGCAAATTCCACGCATATCGGTCGGATTCGAACTGGAATTATGAAAGTGATGGAATAATTGGATGAACCACATGTCAAGCTTCCGTGGAGCCTGCCCAATAGACATCGGATTCGACGCCAATTCAGATAATTTGGATTCGTGATTTTTTTCATGCCCTTGGTAAAAGGGTTGTGCGAATAACGGCATCCTTGAAAAGCTTGGATCCTAGGGAGATTCGGATAGGATCCATTTTCAGCAGATGATTTTTCAGAAAATTCAAATAACTTATTTTTGATAGGAAAACTAATATCCTATCCGATTCATATATTCGATGTGAATTCCGAAGATAAAACAAAACATAAAATTCGATTATCTGAAAATCTTTCTGTTAAGGCTACTCTTATCTGAATCATTCTAAGAGCCGGAGCTTCTCAAAAATGTTATTATTCGCATACTCTTTTCAACCGCATTTGAAAAAATGATCAAATTCGAATTAGCCGAATCAGTGCCGGATCCAATGTCTACTGCCCACAAACCATCACTATCACAAGTGAATGCTAAGAGTCATTCGGGGTAATATGTACGAAGTCGTTCGAGGGAGGAGCCATTAATTTCCCGAGCAGAGATGGGGATAGACAGACAGATATATTAGCTTTTTTTAGATATAGTAGTATGAGTGACTAAAACGTTCCAAAAACATCAAAGCCCAGAGTGCCTCACCATATCCGACGAAGCACATCCATTGTTCGCCAAAATTTTTGTGATCGATCGGGCTGGTATCCCGCGAATATAATGGCCGACGGATGGAGTTCACAACAGGTGGAATGTGCTTCGCTTCACGTTGCAATACGACGAGAATCGTAGCGGTAGAAGTTCGGAGGGATGATGGTCTCCGTTTTTAATCATACAGGCTTAAGCTTTGTTAAAGGTTTCCTTCATACCCACTCGTTCACTGGTTCCACTTATGCAAATGTCGGGAAGTTCAATTTCACCTGAAGTTTTGTTCTTTAACAGTGTTTGTGCAGAGCATTTGGTTGGGAGCCGGGCCCTAGAGCTCTGTAATCGATTTTGAGGTTTTTTACGGTACGTTTTCGTAGTTCAGCTATTCAATATTTTGTTCTGTAAATTTGTCTAAATTTAGTTTAGAAGCTTTTCAAATTTCTAGAAGCTTGCGTGAACCTTGGGTCAGCCTCACGTAAAATCTCAATGGCATAGGGGTTTAATCTTGAGTGGTGCGCAGTGAGGACATAGACATCTCCTGCCACGCTTTCGAATGACTTGACCTATGTGTTATGAAGGAGAACACGTATTGTAGGCCACGTATCCAGGCGAGACCGTATCAAGCCCATCATCGCTTCTATGCCACCAATACTTGTTGTGGCCATTCTGATGCACTGCTGAAGTTGCTGATTTCGACATGGAACAAATGCTGCCCCAACTTCCACTTTGCACTAGGATCTGAGTCGTTTTCAAGTCGTTTTCAAGCGTGTACACTCTGACCTGTTCGGAGACTTGACCGATGAAATTGTGACGTTTTTTAGTGGTGTTTTTCCAAGCAGACTTTTTCAGCCCCCAGAAAATCAGAGATGACACCGCAGCTTATTGATGATCATGGATTCACGGATTCCAAAGTGTTTCTCCGATCACTAGCTTCGTCAGAGGAAAAACAAGCCCTTGACCAGGAAGCGGCAATCTATCCGAAGATATTCAATGTTTCGGCAGAATAATTTTGGTGAAACTGCATATAAGTGATATGTATGGGGTTGACTATGGAAGTCAGTTTTGGATGTATTCAAGGGAGGCACAAGGGTTTTCTCAGAGTCCATTCCCCAAGGACTTCTTGATTGTAAATGACCTTTATCGTCGATTGTTATTCAGTGGCGGAGAAGCGAAGTCCGATGAGTATTATCCAAGCTTCCGTAGTAACTAAACGCTGTATTGGGTACTTTTTGCAGAAAGGATGCGGCCAGACAAGCTTTTTCTACTTTGCAGGGTTCAACTTTGCATCAGAAAGGAAGGCTTGGTTTTTGGTGTGTAAACGCTGTTCAATGAATTAATGAGTCGAACGAGGCACGATAATAGCGCCGATAGGTAGCGCCTCAGTTTGACAGACATTCGCGGATGGATTAAGTTCAGTTGTCGGCCTCGATTCGGCTAATTACGTGGGCGATCTTGAGGGCGCCCCTTCAAAATAAGACATTTTCTCTGATTTCCAAAGCGCTTTCCAAGGGTGCTCTAAACGAGCTCCCGTTAGCACTCTCACTGTTCGTTAAAGCCCAACCTACCTCAATCCACATTTGTCCAATTCTACTGTTTCACTCTTTGCATCTATTTGGCATCTATCTGTTATTCTGATCTTACTCTATTGATTATATTTGTATTTGGGCGCCTGAAGAGTAGTCGGAAGAGGTGTCGGCTGCTGCTTGCACCCGATACTAGCTTCTTGGTTAGGATTTCCCGCCCAGGACAACCAAGCCTTCCTTTTTTCTGAAGTCAGTGAATTGCTACCAGTCCTGTCTGCAAACAAATGGTAAAGCACCGACATGTCCACCGGCTGCCCATCGCAAATCACTGTATGTATAGGCCGAATATGTATTCAAATCACCTCCTCCGAATCCTTTAGAATCACTCTTCAAATAAGTACATTTGTGAGAAGCAGAAGGTGCACTACCGCCACAGTTACAAAGGTTCACTCTAAAAATACTATCACACGAATGCAGTTTATAATAATTTATCGGTGAACAAAATCAAGAGAATCAATCAAGAGACAGTTAGACAGTCATGTGGATGAACTCGATTTTAGAAAGAACTTTTCTGAACTGTGAACTGTCTGCTTCACGAATTACTGCTACGGTAATTTGTCTTTCGAATAAGCGCTTTGTATAGATCTGCTGCCTAGACCTGTAAAAGTCAACAGGTCAAGAAGGTCCTCTAGTGGAGAAAACGCCTGGACATGGAAGGAGCAATGCCCATCTTCGAGATGCTTTGAGACTGTGACGATATCTGTAAAAGTCCTTGGAGGGTGCTTTTGGCTATAGAGCATGTATTCTATACCGTTATAGGAATGTATGTCCTTGCGGAATGAAGGATTGGGGATTACACGGCAATAGACAAGCCACGTTAATTTTGATTTTTGTTTTATGGAAAAAGGAAAAGAGTGGATAATTCGATAGTCTTTGAGTATATTCTTCTTCTCTTTCCTTCTTTCGCACACGTCTCACACCATGGAGTTCGAAGCCATTTCTCTTGAAGAGCTTTGGGACGTCCATCCAGGAATCGTAGTAAGCAGGGCATTTTTTCCCGAAATTTTTTCCGTCTCCCACCGAGGGTTAAATTGGGGTCTTTGGTGGAGCTCTACATCGTGGAATCAAATCACTCTTTGATTATGGGAGGTTGGAATAACCTCCCAATGTTACGGTCAAGCCATTCCTTTGTATAGCCTCGTCACTTACGATTTGATTATGTACAATCATTTGCCTCATGTGATCAGTCAAGTGCCTAATTTAGCTTTGAGGTCAGGGTGTAAATTGTTCCACTCTGTCATCACGTTCACTATCATTGCGTGACATTGCCGACCATTACGTGGCATCATTTCTGATCACTTTTGAAGCGGTATCAGAACCAGCGCTTTCCTGCCCGTTATGGCATGGCGACCCTATGGTTAAGAATTTCCTAGATGTGCAAGTGCTCATGACTAGTGGACATCACGTGGACAAGAACAGCGTGGAATTATCACGAACCTAGACCCAAAAGCGTAACAAAAAGTAGCTCAAATAGCTGCGTTAATTCATTTGCAGGAATCGCAAGGTTCTATAACGAATCCGACTGCTTGTTTCGAACTTTGCGTAGCAGCCCTTTACATTGCTAGTTGTGTGCATTCTCCTGAAACATGCCAGATGCAACAGTTGCATTAGCAGAGCACATTGTAAATGAGTAGCCGTCCGTATTCTGTTTGAGCTCGACTGCTGTTTGCGTGACCTGCCGTCCTTGTCGTAAACCTCCCTCTGTGCCTCTCGATGCTGTTTTTGCCAACAGATAATTGTCACATGAGGAGGCAAGTGCTACACGCTCTTTCTTTGTAACTCTGGAGGTAAGGTGATTGCTGCCAACAGTCATCATAAACCCTATTGTTACTTTTTCCTCTGTAGATTGAGTTGACTTTTCACTGAAATTTATTAGAAACGTATTTTGACCGATTTCTTGTGCTCTTGCGAAAATTGGAATCGGGATTTTCTTCTTCGTTTGGCTTCTTTCTGCATTTCTCTTCCTTCTTATTATTGTTGGTATACCAAGCAGCTTGGTACACTCAAGCCACTAGTTGTATTTCTGTGACCTAGTTTATTGCGCTTCGTAGTGCTACACTGTACTTCCTGCTAAAATAACGACACACCTTGATTCAGTAGTTTATTTTTGTTTTTCATTTTTTCTTAATGATGAAATAGATTTCATTTTCCATTATTTTAATAGGTTCCATTTTCAGGTTCATATTCATACCACTTTTAGTACCTTCTGGAATACCAATAAAAGATAAAGGGTGAAAAACGGTGTTAGTCAATTCCTCTTGTTATGCGCCACGCACTCCACTTCTATGAGATATCGGAGGCCTTTTCGAATGCATATTTGGCCTATAGAACGACTTGCAGTGGCCAGCCGATAGTCAGGTCAGTGTCACCGAGCCCGGAAGGGCGACAGGCCTCATTGCTCAGGGACGCAAATCAAAAATGTCGATTTCGGCGAGTAACTACCGGCCGTTCTCATATTGAGCTGCCGCGCACCTCTGAGCGACAACGCTTTGATTAAAAAATTAGCCTTGCCACTCATAATGGATAATGGCAAGAATAAAGGACGACATCAATCAATTCCTTCTTGGGCTGCACCAAGCATTCTACCAGATGTCGTGGAGGCGATTTTGATTGCGTATTTGGCCTATACCCTGACATGCGGAGCCACCCGATGGACAAGTCAGGGTTTGCCCGCCTCAGACAATTCTGGGAGCAACCCGCCGACCTGGGATAGAAGTTTTGGTTAGCCTGGGCGGGTAATCCGAACCAAGAACCTGGTATAGGGCGCAAGCGACACCCGACACCCCATCCGGCGACGCTGCACGCGTCCTAATAAAGGCTCATAAGGACTAGGAATCAACTGGCAGAATACATCGATTCCCATGGTGAGGGTCTTTTTGCATCATGAAAATTTTTCTGCCAACTCAACAACAGTCTGCCGACTTTTTCATTCCGTGATTAAGATCAATGGGCTTGATAAAACGGTGGTAATATTGAGCAGCCAACGAGAAGTAACGATAAATATGATAGGCTTGTGGAGTAGCAAACGGGGCGGGGGTGGGGGTGTAGTTTTTCTGTGCACCTTTCGTATGGAGACCGCCTAGGCCTATCTCGGTTAGCTTTTGGTGGAGACCGTATGGAGACCGAAGGATGGAGACCGACACCACCAAGGATATCCTCGGTCTCCATCCTTCGGTGCAAGACATGAAGCCCAAAACTCAGAAGAGGTAGATTGACTCTTCTTTCAAGTCGTTCATTTGTCTAAATAAACAGAAAATCGAATTATTGGTCACCAATAAGCGTAGAACGCGTGAGGCAAGCTGAAACTGCCATCTAAATATATCTTTTTTAAATTTTATATTTCTTTGAAAGTACCTGTTACTTTTTTATTATTGTTTTCAATCTTGAAAGCAGTGATGAAAGTACGAATATTAAATCGAACAATGTAATAGCTATAGCTTTCTCTGGCATTTCAGTTCACAACATCTAACATCTAACAATTAGAAAGACAATACTTTTACTTTCTCAGAAATTTTATATCAAAATGACCTTAGTGGAATCATTTTAGAGGTGTCACAACGATGTTTTGTTGCGATCAAAACTTCTAGCGCCAGGCGGGACTCGAACCCGCACCTCCCTCTAACCGGGCGGGAATGCTCTACGCCATTACACCACCGGCGCCGTTTGATCGAACGCAACATCCACACCTCGTGGGACCGATCAGCACCCACCCGTATCCGGGATGAGCTGGCCGCTGATATCAGCATGGGACCAGTTAAGCTGATGGTCTTGATAGAAACAATTCAAATCAGTTCTCATTGTGTACACAAAATCTTAATCCCTCTAAACTGATTTGAATCATTTTAGAGGGATTAAGATTTTGTGTACACAATGAGCAGTATTGACCAAATGAATTTAATTGGTGGCATACATGAAAAAAAATCATGGGCTCTTCTCAGCTAGCAGATTTATTTCGGAAATGACATGCCTTCCTTCCTTGTTATATAGCCAATCGTAGAGTTGCCATGTTTCTGCTTGTTGATTTTGTTGTTTTGTTATTGTCCTAAATAAAATAATAATAGTGGCATGGTATTTGTTGGTTGCGCTATAGTCACCTTAGGAGTGAGAAAGAAAGAATGTAAGAGAATGGGTGCAGAAAGTTGGATTATGCCCATTTCTCTTTGTCCTTTGGGTACATACGTACGTTCCGAAATAGCCTGCTACGCTATGATTCAGCTCCTATCACCTCGTAGGCTCTCATTGTGTGTATAGTAATCAGCTGAACGTAATTCTGTACCAGTCTAGCGAACTCACGGGCCCACCGTGACGCTGACGAAGAAACAGCTCCGTCTTAGTCAAAGCTGTGAAGCAGGCTAAGAAGACCATTGTTGAAGTTGAAAAGCGCACGCGATGAGTGTGCGTTTTCCGCTTCCGTGAGCGTTGTGGGGTGGAGCAACTACACTCGGTTCATCTACTATGTACTTGGTACGGAACCATGCCATTCAGAGGGTGTGGTGGTTACGGAACGCCACTAAAAGGACAGTAGACGACGTTTCTTCGTTCCATATTCAAACGCTTCCCTACATTCTACTTTCTCAACATTGCCGAGGTTCACCAACTACCAAACCTTAAATTACTGAGACGATTCAAAGCTCTACTTCTGATCACTTCATTCACCTTCGAATTACTTTTCTCTGTGATCTATGATCCAATTGCATTGCCTGTCGTCAATATTGCACTCATTTTGAACTTCTCCGCCTTGGAGTGCAAATAGGCCTTATTCTCCAGCATATTTTGCCTCGGACAGTCGTATTGTCACCGTCGACGTCATATTTCGTCCTGGAGGTCTTCTGTTTATTGCGGTCTAGATCAGAGTGAGACGTTCTCTGATATTCCTTTTGTTTCAGCTGCTTCCTGACTTCCGCAGATTCAAGACTACCTACGAGTTCTTTCCCTAATTGCAAATTTTTCACCCTTCTTGTTTTTGCTTTTTATAGGCAGTTTCAATAAGTAACTAATTCACTTATTCTAAAATAACCACCATTATGTCAGACTTGGGCTGCCGAAGATGAGCGGACACAGCGGTAGGCAGAAGCAATTCATGGCTGTATTTAATGTTGTTCAATATTCAAGTGCTTACGATACGATGCGATGGTCGCTACTTATAGGCTTACAAAATTTTAACATATTATAGTTGAACTCAATGTGGGAGCATGTAGCGCAGTGGGGGGGGGGGGGTGCCGGCTGTCGCGTGCACCAGATACCAGGTTCCTGGTTCGGACTTCCGATCTAGGCCAACCAACCCTCCCATCCATGGAGTCGTCGAATTGATACCAGACCTGTCTGAGAAGGATTTGGCGCTGATTTGTTGATCGGCAGGCCACCGCAACTCATTGTATGGCCAAAATACGCATTCAACTCACCTCCCCTACATCTCGTAGAGAACGCCACCCTTTTTTTCTTTCTTATTCAACCCAATATTCCACAAAGGGCTGCTTAAGAGGATTTTCATACTCCCGTCCTGCCGAGACTTCAGTAGTGAGGGTACGTATAAGCGACGCGCGGCTGCGAGCTCTTGCGCAGCAATTTACGGTAAAGTATGACGGCGAGGACGATATTCATGGAGGGGATGGAGGGATAAGGACCTTCTTAATCATTAATAACGGGCAATTTTGTGACAAACGGTGGGAAAATGAAAAAATGGACACAACAACAAAGCACCATTTCTTTTAAATTCAAATGTGCGTTGTCATACTTAATCCTTGACTTCGTTCCGACTGAGGAAGCATGAACCCTTACGTTTTATACAAAGCATAATTTTTCTATTTCTTCTTGCCTGCTTTACTCGTAGTGAAGCCGTTACAATATGGAGTTTTTATTGTGCTTCCGATTGCAGTCAGGTTCGATTCTTGTGTACTGTGCGAGTGAACTATAACTTCAGTTCGCGCTTTAGCCAACAATCAGCGTTCCTGTGCTTTGGGTAGACAAATAACTGTAAAAGGTAAAATAATTGCCTGACAATCAGTTGGCTATTGCAAGACATTGAATCGGCTCAAAATATAACCTGACATGCAGATACGTCTATGGAAAAAAGCAAAACACCGTTCCGCCGCTTAGAAAGCCTCAACTTCACAGTGCAAAGATAACTGAACTGTTGTCCTCAATTGAAAGACAAACCATGATTTTCTACCTTCATATATCCAGCTGTTCATCCAGCCATTATTGATGTTGCAACCAAAGGAAAGGTGGGCGGTGGAAGGAAAGGCATGACGTAAATCCTCATTTTGAGCAGAAAGTAGAGCCTGGCACCAAACGTTTGGAGAGCAATCCTTCATAGTAAGACGCAGCCGCCAGAGATTCGAAAAACTAGACTACTTGCTTTTAGCTTTGCTGAAAGGAACTACTCTAGTTTTTCGAATCTCCTGGGGCTTATGTAAATCTTGCAGAACTTTCCCTTGAGGAATATGTACATTTGGTCAAAATATACAGTCAGCGGCCCGAATCGCCTTCAATGCCAAAAATGGTGACACTAAAGAGTAAATGCTGAAGTCGAAAAGGACCCCCGTCTTTTAAGCAACCATTGGGTTTCAAGAAGTCTTCAAGTCGTTGGGCGATGATTTTCGGAGATCTGGACTTGTGTTACGGCTACAGGAGCTGATTGGCGCAGGAGCATGTACTTGCTACTCGGCACCAAAAGAAATGCTGATACAGCTACTTACCCTTCCTGGAACCACACGTAGGTGACGGTTTCTGGTTCGACTAACAGACTGAAAACTTGTGAAAGGCAGATCACAGCTCACGTCGACATAGCCCATGAGAAGTTTAAATAAAGCTCGGGTCGTATATCATTCGCCTTAGTTGCAAAAACTACAATATTATGACCATACTGCCTACAAGACCCACAAGTTGCACGCTCCGAACACGCCCGCGAGTACAATTTGCAAACGGTCGCTCGCCTCGATTGAATGGTTCGATTCTATATGCATTGTTCGCAGCGCACTAGAAAACAGCCTTTGAGCAATCCATGGGCGGCTGGAAATTTATGATGGAACTTCCCAAACGCTCATTCTACCAGTTGCGAACCCAATCGATTAATAGGTTCATCTCTATACACATTGCACACGGCGCACACTTTGGTCTCGCCGGAACAGATTGGAGCAATTTCCGAGTAGGGCGGCTGAAAATTCCTGATAAAATTCTCCAAACGGTTCGAAATAGTATTGAAGGCTTTACATTTTCCAGTAAGGGAAGATAGAAGCGGAGTGAACATGCTTTCTACCACTCGATTGATAGGTTCGGTCCAGCATACATTGTGCGCGGCGCACTCTCGTAGCATTCCAGGCATGACAGAGCACTGGCAACGTACGCCATGCCTGAGATACTCCGAAGTTATTACCATGCGACGGTTTGCGACGGAAAAATCCGTCGCAAACCGTTTTTTGACCGCGCGACGCGAGCGGTATTGTAGGTGTTCAAACGTCGAATTACCGAAGGTACATACCGTTGGTAGATAAACTTTCAGGTTTTTTGCTCCACACATATATTTTTTCGGTCCTGCTAAGTTTGACGATTTTGACGATTTTTTGCCGGCTGTTGCGGAAGCGTAAAATGTGCGGTAACATGTAATAGGTTTATGTAAGTGCAGTAATCTATGAAGGACGACGTCTCAATGGGTTGAGAGCCATCCTGATAAATTCTTTCCTCCTCCCAGCAGGTGCTCTTCATGAATTGTGTGCATCTCTGTAAGCAAATGAAATTACAAAATTTTAGAAGGCGGCAAAGAAACACACCAGCTGGTTGGTTCCCCGCAGGTAATTCCTTCAACTTCATCAAGTCTTTCCTTCAAAACTGACAGACTTAACCTGATAGCGGCCCTTTGGTAGTCACGGCTCACATCTTGACCTTTCCACCTAGCGGCAGAAAATTGTCAGGTTATTCGTGTGGATTTTGGGGTTCATGCGGATTTTTGACGACCTTTTTTTTACTTTCGACAGCATTATCTGTTCCTATTAAAAACCTTCATCGCGCCGACCTCTTTCATTCAATGGCATTTGAAATAATTGGCAAATTGCAGACAAAACATTTGGTAATTAGACTGCTTATGAATTTGTTCTGAAAGCTTTCAATAATGCTATTGTTTTTCTTCTCCAAAAGACGAAGGATGCAATTAACCGGAAGACGCCCTATTAGTTTTTCCCAGGACTGTTTAAAAGTCCTAGAAAGTGCTGCTACATGTCGCCTCTTATAGCTAGTTATTTTTTGAATTTGGATCTGTTTTCGAAATAAGGCAGGGATGGATTGCACCCATCCTCGGGTATTTCTGCTGCAACAAAGCCAATGGTAGGAATGTGCTTTAAGGCACTGGTTATCATACTTCTCCTATTATTCTATTATTGACCATAGGTTCCGTTTTTCGTTCTTGAATTGTGTGGCTCAAGAGAGTAGGCATACGGATCAGACGGTGTTGATTTGTAATGTTCAGCCGCCCAAATTTAAAAACTTCTGAAATTCGTGTTGTTCTCAGGGAACAACACCACGCGATCGAAGCGAATTGCATTGGCACTTCCCTGACTAACTTGTCGTGCAGGAAAACAATCCACCAGCGTAACCAAGCTGAACGTGCACCTTCTAATAGCTGTACTAATCTTAAGTGAATTTCTGGGGAGGAGCCTTCTCTCTGCTTTCCTCATTTTTTCTTTTGGCAGCGTTCTTTTGCTTTTCTTTGGGCACTCAGTGATTGTTCACGTTTTTAATCCCACAACACCAAAAGTCCTTGCTTCATTCGTTTTCAGTTTTTATTCCTTAAAAAAAGGTCTCATACGCTCTTAAGAAATGGTCACTAACCGGAACCAGATCGCTGTGTAAAATTTGGAAGCCAGCAATCAACCACCGAATCCACTCTTCGCGGTTGCCATGGAGCAGATGGAGATGTCATCGTTTCGCAGGTTTTTACCCTGATTGCTGCCGACGGATCGTGCAGAGATACGTCCTTCAGAGGATCCTCTCTGAGTGATCGAGTAGGCAGAGCGACTTCTCGACCTTCGCTGGCAGTTCTCATGCGGCATCGAGGGACTATGTAGGCGGGCTTTTTTCAGCTCTGACCTCCGTCCAGCAAAGTCGCCTTAGGGCGTGTAAATCAGCTGCCCACGCAGTCAACTTGTCGACATCCAGTCGTCGCACTGAGCATGAGCTCAGCCTTCTCGACTGAAGTTCGCGAGCGCGTCGTCCTTGTAACTGGTCGCTTTGGTCGCTTAGTCGGCCGTGGCAAATCCCCACTCGGTCCGCCGTAAGCGGATCCGGGAGCCAGCGAGGACATTCGTTCGCTTCGGCTAAGGTTCTTTCCGCTCTCGTTGCGTTCTGTGAGCAGTGGAACCGGCCGTGTTTTTCGAACCACCTCTCTTACTGGTTTTTCCTCTTCTGTTGTGGCTCCGTCGCGTTTTTTGAGCTACTTGCTCCTACCGTTTTTCAGCAGTTTAAAGTAGCAGAGTCCTCTACTCGGGTTTAGGTCAAGAAATCTCCAACTCTTTCAGTTGAAAGGCGAAAAGCTCGCGTAAACACACTGATTTCTTTTTTGTTTTGTCCATGATTGTCATTCTATCACCCGAGTGTGAGTTATAGTATGCCCACGATACTACACCGGAGCAAGATGTGCTCCAAGCTCATCATAACGGACTCGCGCTTCGTTCTGTTGGCTTCATAATCTTTAGCAAGGTTCCAATTTATCACAGTAAAAAATTTACAAAACTTCGGGCCTAGGCGTGTATTGAACTCGAACTCCACTGCATTCCAATGGGGTCTCTCAGTGAATTAAAGTTATGGTCGAAAACAACGGCAAGGGTTGCATCGTCAAGAAGCCCATTTAGGTATCTGTTCACCGCATCGGTCAGCTCTTAGAGTTGATGAATGTAAGTATTGTCGATGACGCATGAATTCTCCTTCACACTCTCCCAAAATGAGCGTCAACATATTGGGAGGGAATTAACGTTGGTCAGTTTTCGCAGTTGACATTCAAGAGACTGCGCACCCATTAATGTAAGGTGGTTGACAGAGTGTTCGCATGGGTCAGGCTGGGGGTTGGACTCCTTTTCCACTACGTTTCCACCGTACGTCGTGACATTACTGAGTTCATCTGTATTACATGTCGTCCCGTACATCATCGAGCTGCTCGAGCGAGCGTCAGTAGCGTCTCCATTCGTCAGTGATGCGTGCCAGAGTGCTCCAGTGGATTTTCTTTGCTCGAGGAGGACACGAGGAGCGTTATATCGTTCGTTCAGGGCTTTCACTGATAGGCGTCCTGGTGTTTTCTTGACATCGCGCGGAATCCAGCAGGTTACCCTCTCGCGGGTGTCCCCGAAGCGCATTGCGTAGTCGGCCCACCTAATTTTTGACAATGCCATGCAACAGTGTCTTGATGCTCGAAGGTCGGGCAAGCTCGGAATCCCGGAGGCCTTCTCTCACTTGCGTGAGTCGTGTCACTTCGAGCATCGTCCTCTCGATTCCACGCTACGCGACGCTGATCGCGTGTTCATCCGGCTTTCGCTAAGCCCAGGTTTCTGAGGCCTATGTTAGGGTAGGAAGAATGGTAGAGTCGAAAAGAATCACTGAATTAGAATACTGGGTTCTGAACATCTGAACAAGAGCCTTTATTATTCGAAAGAATTCCACAGCACTCCAGAAATCGTTTATACTCATACTCGCCTCAACACGTTTGCCTAAATCCCGTTCGCCCTTTTCCCACTTCCAAATTTGCAGACATAGCTCTGCGTACTAAAATTCACACGCAAGGCTGTCCTAGTCCTGAGGACTGCAGACCTCTGCGTTAGGAAACTCAGTCGTGTCTGTTAATTCTCCTTCAGATGTTTTTCTCGGTCTTCTGGTCGAAACGTGAAGCCAGTTATTGCAGTCGAAAGCAGTCAGTTGCCCTACATTTTGACGAGAAATGTTATTGCAATCCAATCAACCGACGCTTTAGCGTGGTGGTCACCAGGGAACAGTTACATCGGAAGGTTTTGTCGAGAAGTCGAACTTCGGTTGTTTCATGACTATGATAACTAAACAAATTTATACATATAAAGTTGAAGAAGCTCGTTTCGCCACTACCTTCATACAGACCTTATTAGTGAAGCGGGAAGATGTTGTACAAAAAATGAAGCTTAAACAAAAATTTAATTAATTAATGAAATTTTTTAAATGTTAACCTTTAGTTGACCGCATCAAGCGAGGAACCAGATGTTTCTTAAAGAATGATCAGCTAATACCAGTTCAGAGGGTACCATGACTGGCGCAGTATTTTCGAGGTTTCCAGAAAATTGCTTACTCCTTACCTAATTACGGGTGATTAACGACACTGTTATTTTCACCACCGAATTGCGCATGACACCTACAACACCCATCGTGGACCGCTCTCCTCCTTTTCCTTGGATCCCATTTTTGAGTATTACTGAGAGTTAAAAAATTAACGCTTAATCTTCCTTTTCAAATTTTTGTAAGTGAGTTTTGATTTTTTATGAAGTACGTTGGAACAGGTTTCGAAAAATTTTCGGTCAAACTTTCTAACGACATGAGGCCAAGCACCGCTCTAGATGTCGGTCATAATCTCCGTTTCATTCTCAGAGGTCCAGCATTCTCAGATGCTTAGACATCCAACGACCGACCTACGCTTTAAAATAGGGGTGTTCAAAGTACAATGAAGGATGCTACGCGGAAAGAACTTTCAGGCAACGCTAGCGAATTCCTTCGAGACTGGAGCTGCGCATTCCTCGAGCTTAACACTGAAACTTCGCCATAGAAGTTCAGAATCACACAAAGCAACACCTTTCAAACATCGGAAATACACTGAAATAACGCAGTAGTATGCCCCCTGTGGTCGGAGTCAGGTGTTCAACTACCTGTATTTTATTATATTATTATACAGTATTTTTGAATTTGACTGCGTTTCCGATAACTGAAATGTACTGTCTTCTGCGACTGGGCAATTCGCTAGTGAAGTTTCAAGATCTATTGCTCAAAGTGCTCAGTTGGTTCAAGGACTTTATATAAATGGAACTTGCATTTTTGCCAATTCGAATCGGGAGATTCTCACACTGACATGAGTTTTTGTCGTTCAGATATACAAGCGCCTAGGGTCCTATACAAGTTAGTGACGATCTTAAAAAACTTGCGCAGTCTTCAATTCACTTTTCTCAAACGAGAAAAAAGCTTACTAAATAGTTTTTGGCCGTTGTTGTAGATACTGAAGAAATGTAGCAGAAATCCCCCTCGTTTCAAGAAAGTAGGACATCTGTATTTCATTCGAGTTTCGGATTTCAAGAGCCAAATCAACCCACCATATACTGAATGTCGGATGAAGTTTGTGCCGCCGTACTTTCTGTTCTTTCAATTTGTTCCTCATACTGGACTTTTTCTGGAGAGCGAAGTTCGCTAACACAACACATTCACCATGGAACAGCTCCTAGAGATTGAATCTTGTACCTCAACACAAAGTTCCTTCTGAATCCGACCTTCACTTGCTTACCATACTGTTAAGGCTTGTCTTGTAAATTAAAATACCGATGAATTGCTATGAAGATTTCTAGGCAGATTAACCAAATACAGTACCGGACATGCCGCTGCGTCCAACAAGCACAAGCGGCGCAAAAGATGAGAAGCGGCGCCAAAGGGCGCCGGAGGGCGCCGTTTTCCGCTCGCCACGCGCCGCGTCTGAGGCAAGTCGCGTTAGTGCGCGGCGCCCTCGACTTCTGGACGTTAGACTGAATGAAGGAGCTTATCCATGCGTTCGGACAAGCATGGCCTACTGTTTGGAACTAACTTCCGGCATAGCGCGCGCTCTGAACAATGCATGTAGGCCGGCAGAATCAATCGAGTGGGAGCGACAACCTGTAGAGCGAGCGACAGCTTGAACAGTGAGCGCATGGGAAGTTTTAACATAAATGCCTAGCCTTCCTACTCAGGCATTGCTCTAGGACTGTCCAGCTTGCATCTGGAGTGCGCCGTGAACAATGCATATAGAATCGAAGCTATCAATCGAGTGGGCGCGGAAGCTTGTAGAGTGAGAGTTTGAGGAGTTTTATCAGAAATCCCTAGCCGAGCTACTCAGGAGCTGCTCTAGGACTGTCCAGCTTGCATCTGGAGTGCGCCGTGAACAATGCATAAAGAATCGAACCTATCAATCGAGTGGGCCGACCGCTCGCAAATTGCACGCGCGGGCGTCTTTGGAGCGCGATAACTCTGTCAAGTGTGAACACTTCCGGCTGCAGCTTGTGGATTTTGTAGTCAGTAAAAAGCTCTAGCAGCTCGCCGAAGCACAGCGAAGTAGCCTAAGAACTGACAAAGTTACGGTGGTGCAAAAATGCAGGTCAGGCTTGTGTGACACGATTTTTTCCAAATTCATTCGACCCCTGCGGAAAGACGCGGAGAGCTAGCATCTTACAAATAAACAGGCGAGCAGAACGCTTAAGGTTTTTTACGAAAACGTGCTTACAACTCCCTAGCTTATTAAATTGCCTTAGTACCAGCTGCCGCTTTAGAGCGGCGGACGGCAACAGTAAAGATTCTTCCGCCCTTATTCCTTCCATTTTTGAGCTTTCGGCACTTGCAATGACACTGTTCTGTTCACCTCGATGAGCTCTATCGAAGTGTCTCAATCTCGATCAATTTTGGAGACATCGATTTTTTGACATTCGCGGCGAAGAAGATGGCGCCGCTCTAGGTCGCGGCAGAGGTCTCCGGACTACTCGCCCCCGTGACGTCAGCCTGGGCGCGCGAACGGGGTTTCGCACGACGTCTGGCGTCTCTCACTGCTAACCGGATCTGTCACTCGCAGCCGCAGCGTCCGTTCCGCCATGCTCCTCTGCACGTGATGGGCTCTCACCGCTCTTCAACGGAGCGCGCTTTTACAGCACGGAGTGTGGTGCTCGTGTCTCCATTGGAATTCGTTTCACTCAGTGGTAGTAAACCATCTAGTTGAAGTTGAAGTGGGGTTGGAGATAAAGTGTAAGTTAAGGGAATGGTAGGATCGGATAAAAGAATTTTTATCGATAGCAAATTAACAACAAAAAGGGATCAATATCAAAATCCACAAATATCAAACAGCAAGGATCAACAAATATCGAACAGTCCTGAGCAAAAATGGAGACATACATTTACATTGTACATACATACAACGTAAAAGCACATCACAGCACAAAAGCCTAGAATATCGATCAGTTGCTTGATTCTATTTATATTTTTGGCACTAGTTAAAAGTTCCGACTCCACCGGCAAGACTTCGGTCGAAAAGTTTTTTTTGCTGAAACTTTGTCTAGGGGGGTTATTTGGAGTGCTGATCACGAATCTGATATCCGTTTTTCACGATTCGGTCGGAGACCACCCATATCGTTAACATGGGTGGTCCAGGCAAGGTCACCAATTTCGTTGAAACTTCGTCTAGGGGGTTA
>CANDYH010000087.1:0-10046 GCA_947396885.1 Heligmosomoides polygyrus polygyrus | reverse complement strand
ATTCAAAGTAGATAGCATCAAGGTCTCAGTTGATCTTCCAACACTGAAGCCATATTGACTTTTTGGTATTACCTCATGTGCTTCAATATGTTTCACAAGAGCCACTTTCAAAATTTTCTCGAAAATTCTTGAAAAGATTGATGTAATACTAATAGGACGATAGTTTGATACTTTATCATGTGGCGATTTTTTGGGGATAGGTGTAACGAATGCATGCTTCCACCGATTTGGTATTGCACTATGCATATAACTAAAATTGAAGATATGTTCAAGAGGAGCAACTAAAGCTACAGCAACCTTCTTAATGAAGTAAGCAGGTATATCGTCAGGAGTAGTAGTGTACGATAACGGTAGGTCATTTAGATGCTTGAAAATATCTTCTTTGTAAAACCAAACTAAGCTATCAGATGTGGCACTTTGAGTGGAAAAGTCTGACTCTACCCATGTTTTATTATCTGAATCAACGGCGTACGACTTTTTGAAATATAGGGCTAGCATAGAAGCTTTTTCAAAATCAGTGACAGCTGAGTTCCCTTCGTCATCTACTAACGTCGGGATCTTAGTTGACTTCCTCAGCCTAGAATTCAGCAATTTATATAGCGAGCATTTTTTTGGATTGTCCAAGAGTTTCCGTTCAACGTAACTGTTGTATTTTCTGAGAAGACGGTCAAATTTAGTTTTAATAAACTTGAAACGTTCGCAGGTCTGAAGACATGGATTGCTTTGAGAGTCCAGCCAGGCTTTTTCTTTGAGCTCAAAAAGCTTAGACAGATGCGGTGGAACGTTGCCTCCATTCAGGGGTTGTCTTTCAAGGGGGACATACTCCTGAATGGATGCATGCAAAACTGATAGGAAAAACTCATACTTGTCGTTGACATCAGGTAGAGCTTCCAAAATATATCTCCAATCAAAGGAGCATAAAAATCGGCAAATGTCTTCATATGGCGCTTTGTGAAAGGACCTCCGGAGGCGAAAGTACAGGGGATCCATGAAGGCTTTCACATTGTAAGAGAAGCTATAGTGATCACTTGACCCAGTTGGTGCCATCACAAGTAAATCTCGTATTAGTTTCGTGTCGTTGCATAGAACGAGATCAAGTATATGATTACCACGAGTTGGTTTAAGAACTTTTTGAACAAGCTTGCTAGAGTTGCAAAAATTTAGGAACACTTGCGATGCATAAGAAGAGGCTTGCAGAGGAACTTTTTCCCAGTCAATGTCAGGAAAGTTGAAGTCGCCGTTAATAACGCATGGCCCTTCAAACGTGGCTAGATCACTCAAAACCTTGGTAAGCTGGATCGTCCCATTGGTGGTGCAACTAGGCGTCCTGTAGACCACAATCATTCTAATAGTGGTATGGAGTAGCTTTAGATCACAGCACACTATTTCAATGGCATTTTGATAAGATTCGCACCAGACAACCTCAAATGCTATGGAACGCTTAATAAGAATAACAACACCACCGCCCCTTTTTTGAGCTCTGTCACATCTCACAAAGTGATAGGATTTTCTCATCTGCCCAAGAATAGGTTCTAGGTCATTTATCTCACTTAGCCAAGTTTCGGTTAGCATTATAACGTCATAATCGAAACATGTAGCAGCAAACATCAAATATGAAATATTTTTCTGAAGAGATCTAATGTTAGAATAATAACACTTAAGGTTCGTTGCAGATACCCGAGGAAGACTCGTTAGTTTACCGCAGAAGATTGGCTTAGTTGATGAGAGGGGTTACTATCTATTGCAGACCTATTAGTTGCAAGTTTAGCCTCTCTGATCCGATCTCTTTCCTGTTTGGAAAGTGAAGGGCGTATATACACCCCTCGACAGGAAAAGGATCGGAGCCTAGAAGCTCTCCTGAGTGATAACTTCTGGAAATATGTGCTCGGCAAAACAACTTTTAAAAGGCGAGGTCTGCCTTCAGAAGGCTTACCTAGCCTATACACAACTTGTGGCACACATTCCATCTCTAGATGATCGAATATTTGTTTCACGACGTCCACATCATGAAGAGCTCTGGCGACAGATGATGAGGCGCTGGACTCGGATATGCCACTTATGACTATTGATCGGAGTCGTTCTTTCTCCTCGAACCTATCTTCGGTAGGTGAAGGCGGAACAGAGGATTGGGCAGCGACCGTCTTGGAATCAGCGAGAGCCTGCTTGAGGGCCGCGTTTTCAGCTCGAAGTCGAGAGTTTCCTCATGCAGCTCCACGTTTTTAGTCACTAAAGACGAGAGATGATCTTGCACATGGAAAATGTGACTGACCAATTTCTTTAAGAACGCAGGAGTTTTCTTGTCCGCTCGCAGCTGCTCGAGGGCAGAAGCGATCTCTGCCGAAGAAGTTGCATCGAACTCGGTTCCATCTCCATTCCTACTGCTTTTCGCAGCCATGAGCGATGAGTCCGTCGAAGTAAGAGAAGCCATCGTTGAACGCCGGATCAGGAAATAGATCAATAGCAGAGAATAGGTGGCACCGACCGCACACGACGACCGCACGGATGATAATCTGATAATCTGATTTCACTATGTATGACTTTCGGTGATCATCCGGTGGAATGCATAGGGTTTTGTCTCCCTCAAACGAGCCTGGCACCAACTCAACAACGCGGAACGATGAAAGGCTTGCTGGGCGGAAGAAAACACGGACTAATTCTGTGTGAACTCGACCCCCGGCGCCTTCTCCGGCTGCGGTACCACGAGCCACTTTAGTAGTGGAGATTATGAAAATTTTGAACTTTTGCACTGCTATTGTGAACAAACCGTTATTAGCCCTGCAAGCAATGTATGCGGGCGGAATTGTGGGAAGTTGTTTCTCCTATGTAATGCAGAAGTCGTGATATCGTTTTAACACCCAAAAATTATCATGTTGCGGTGAGCACAACAAATTTGGGTTCTTCGGAAGCCAACGTAACCTCCATTCTAACGGCTCAAGAAAACTGAGTTGGCGCTTGCCTGCTTACAGTGTCACCTTGGCATGTTCGAAGACTCTATAACCCAAATATTGAACTTGTTGAGCGCAGCACCCAGCTGACGTTGCGGTCGGCATGACTGCTGCCTGAGGGAACGCTCCGAAGGTTAACCAGAGCAGGAGTTAGTAATCTAGATGTGAATCACTCCTTAGGTGGCGATGTCCGCTTCTCCACGTGATGCCACTGGAAACTGCTTGCTTTTGCGAGCCGCGCCAAACGCGGACAATCGAATGCAGGCGAAAGGCCTCAGTGACAGGCCGGCCTACGAACATTCTGTGTCACATCATATGGTTGATGATGTCTAAGAGCTTTCGAGGTAGTGCTACGGCGTCCGCGGGAGCCGACGCGCACTCGCAAAGCCCGGCGAGTGTGAAAAGTGTGCGAGGGTCCCTGATGCGAGGACGGCAGGGGCAACACAGCTAGTCCGAAAGTCCCGTAACGTAGGGAGGACCCGCGTAGCAACGTTGAATGTGAGTACTTTGACGGGCCGCTCGTGCGAGTTGGTAGAAGCACTGTAGCGAAGAAAGATAGATTCTATGCGGTACAGGAGACGAGGTGGTCCTGCTGCAAGTCGGAGGACATTGGCCGTGGCTTCAAGGCCGTTTTGTGCGGCAATCCCAGGTCCACCAGTGGTGTCGGTATGATCGTCTCCAAATGTTTCCGTGACGCGATTGCAAGCGTAGAACGTTTCGATGACCGCTAGATGAAGTTATCGCCGTAGAGGAGCAAAGATGCCATTTCTTCTCTGTGTATGTTCCGCAGGCAGGCTGTTCCGAACAAACCAGGGACGAGTTCTGGTCCCTGCTTGAGGAGAAGACAGCGGAAGTACCGTCACAAGATATGGTTGTTTGGCAGGTGACCTTAATGGTCACTTGCTGTCATGGTGGTTTTGGATATGGGCCGCGCAACGCCGATGGTGAGCGTATACTTGTGAGTATGAAGACTCACATGACCTAGCCATCGTGAACACAAAATTTCGAAAGCGTGACTCCCACCTCATCTCGTTTTATAGCGGGAATGCTAAAACGCAGATTGATTATGTCCTTGTTAGGCGTCGCGGCCAAGGCCTTGTCACAGACGCGAAGACCGTGCCGTATGAGACGGTTGCCACGCAACACCGTTCACTGATCTGCTCGCTGAAAATCACACCTCCGAGGTGTAAACGTGTTGAGCGGTGCGGGACGGCTAGAATCAAATGGTGGCGACTGAACGAGAAGGAAGCAGCAGTTATTTCTCGCATTCGGCTGCCGACGGTAACAACTGCTGACGAAACCTAGAAGGATCCTACCGATGCGATAACCCGGGCTCCACGCCTCGAACTCGGCACAACGAAGCCTGGACGACGCTGGGTCGACAAGCAGGCATGGCTGTGGACTGATGATGTCAGAGAGAATGTCCGAGAAAAGAAACGGCTCTATCACGTATTTATCGGTGGCAGAAAAGTCTGTAAGTAGCGGAGTTATCGAGAAGCGAGGAAAGATCGCAGTGTCGGCTGCTAAAGCCGCGCACTACGCTGACGTGAGCGAAAAACTGGACAATCGCTATGGAGAGCGCTATCGTTACCGACTCGCCAAAGCTCGCTGTCGCCAAGCAGAAGACATTGAGAAGTTCTTTGGCATCAACGACGAGAACGGTCATCTTTTGGTGGATCGTAAGAGGGCTGTGAAGCGATGGGGCGAATACTTCGAGAAAATCTCGAATGTAGAATTTGAACATCCTGCTATTCCTTTTACATCTCCTGTATACGGCGCCATTCAGGAGATCACAGTGAGCGAAACCGAAGCAGTTCTGAGGAAGATGAAGTCAGGCTAAGCCACTGGCCCCGATGACCTGCCAGCCGACCTGTGGAAGTCGAAGGGCTGGTGCCCTGCTGTCTGAATGACAGAGTTTTTCAATCAGGTTGTTGCTGAGAAGAAAGTGCCCGAGAGCTGGCAGCAAAGCACGACCACCCCGATTTGGAAAAAGAAGGGCAGTCCTGAAGACTGCGCTAGATGCCGTCCAATTCGCCTTCTTTCGCACACCATGAAAATCATTCAGCGAATTGTCAATGGACGTATCCGGGATGTCGTCCAGCTTTCCACGAATCAGTGTGGTTTCGTCTCTGGCTATGGCACCGTTGATGCCATTCATGCCGTTCTTCTTTTGCTAGAGGACCACCTCGAGAAACGGAAACCGGTGCATTTTGCCTTCCTGGACTTGGAGAAGGCCTTCGACCGCGTTCCGCGAGATGTTTTATGGAACGCGTTGCGAGAACATGGTATCCTGAAGAGCTTATTGAGTGGGTGCTCATTCTGTACTCTTGCCCAAGGAGTCGAGTGCGAGCGCCAGCGGAAACCTCGATGGAGTTCCAATGTCTGTTGGAGTGCACCAGGGATCTGCTCTATCTCCACTGCTCTTCGTGGTCTTGATGGATGCGATTTCACGAGATCTTCAGATGGCGGCACCTTAGACGCTGCTCTATGCTGACGACGTCGTGCTTGTGTGTGAAGACAAAATCGAACTCGGGCGACGGGCACAGGCGTGGTGCGATCGCTTGGCATTGTTCGGTCTCAAGCTAAACGTCAAAAAGACGGAATACCTCACGACGGATGTGAATGAGCACGGATCTATTCAGATCATTGGTAATGAGCTCTCACGAGTTACATCTTTCAAGTATCTTGGATCAACAGTCACGTCCGATGGTAGCCTAAAGTTGGAGATGAATGCACGTGTGAGTGCAGCCTGTTCCAGATGGTGCTCGCTGACTGGGGTGCTTTGCGACAGGACAATACCTGAGCACCTTAAATCGAAGGTTTATAGAACAGTCGTCCGCCCAGTAGCGACGCACGGTGCTGAGTGTTGGCCCGTGTCGAGGGAAATTGAAAGCCGCCTTAGTGTAATGGAGTCGAAGATGCTACGATGGACGGCTGGAGTTACGCGTGTGCACCGCATTCGCAACGACATCATTCGACAAAGGTACGGTGTCGCCCGGATAGCCGAGAAGCTGCATGAAGCTCGTCTTCGATGGGACGGCCACGTCCTTCGCGCTAACGACGACACCGTCCATAAGATTGGCCTGAACCTTGAGGTCCCTGAAAAGCGGCCAGGGGAGGGACGCCCGAAGCGACGTTGGCTAGATACGTTGCAGTTGGACTTAAAAATGGCTGGTGTATACCCTGATCAAGCATTTGATCGGGAGAATTGGCATCACCACACCAGAAGAGCGGACCCCCCCCCCCCCCACCAAGCGGGACATACGCTAATGAAAATGATGATGTAAATCACTCTCTACGGACACAAAGAAGGACACACATACGGATTAGCACAATGAACGTCATCCTTCTAAAGAATTGTTCAAGTTGTCGAGTGTGATGTACCTATTATGTCCTCTCCGGATCAACATCGCATGCGAAGAATAAACCACCAGAATTGATTCAAAAACATAGAGCAGCGAAAAAGGTGCAGAGTGCTCATTCAAACACAACAACATCTATAGCATCAGCACCCTATGTACTGTACAAAGGTGGCAATCCGTGTGCGTGTCCTTCTGTCTGCCCGTAGGGAGTGATTTACAGGGTGCGTAAAAAGTATTGACGCAGTAAATGACGGTTGTGGAAATAGTATTGCGCAGTAAGTTTTCAAATATTCACTTGAGAAATATGGAAAATGATCTTGCAAACGCGATAGAGTAACTCGTAATTGACATTGGCTCCTTTACTGTGAATACAGGAGCGAAAACGACGGAAAGATTCATGAGCACGCGCCGCAAGTACTCGCTTGGATTTCGTCCCGTGCTTTGAAAAGGGTAGCCTTCTGCGACTGGTCACTTCTGTTGAAAGTAACCCAGACCTCACTCTCCAAAATCGCCTCAAAAGAGTAATCCAGCGGATTCATGTTCAAGCTGTGTTCGTCTGAGAAGCTGTCCACACCTGCGCGCGTTACCTGTTTGCCGTTATCGGACAGAGATTGATAATTTTGAATTCGAACGTTATCGTGCTTGAACATCTTGTAATCATTATCTGTTATGATAGAGCCGTGGCTGACGTTTAGGTTGCTGACCTCCTTCCTCACCAGCCGTTTCGAACAGCGCCTAATTCTCTTGTTAAGGAAATATTCAGCTCTTTGGGTAACAGACAAAAAAGGGCCACCGTAGCGACGATGGTCATGTTTCATCAGTTTTTTTCGTGAGTGTTTTTTGAGCACAATACAGGAAACAAAAATAACACACAAAAACCTAGAGAGGTAGAATGAGAAAGCTGGAGCTGAAACAAAATGTAGGTGCGTCAATACTTTTTACGCACCCTGTACATCTTTTATAGATTACTAACTCCTGCCTTTTAAGGTGGATTCACCGAATATGATGGCCTGTGGATAAGCTTCACAACCAGTAATAGGCATTAGTCGTACAGGCACTTTCAATAAAGATTGTGGTAGGAATCGCGTGGAAGTAGGGCAGTGTTTCCTGAGCGACCCCTCAAGCAGCAGTCATACGACCCTAGCGTCAGCTGGCTGCCGCTCAACAATTTCATTATTTGACTTATGGGATTTTCGAACATGCCAAGATGACATAACAATAAATAATAATGCGGGATGAGTTCCAGTAAGGGGAGACAAGTATGTAGTGAGGGACACTGCTGTAACGGTTCCGCGTGGAAAAACATTTGTGTTCAACATGGCATTATAAGCGGTGGTAATTCTCCGTTCTGATAAAAAGACCAGAATCGATCAGACGCTCAGTATCTATCGAATATGTCGATTTTTGCCTAAGGTCGACTGTTTTGAGGACGAGGAGTGGAGGTGCCTTCAGTAAAGTTGGCGCCAATGTGAAGTGGGGATCGTACTATGGGGCATCAGGAGGGTTGTCCCGGAATCTAGGGGACGAAGGCACTGAGCTTTAGCACAGGCAAAAGCATCACTGAACCGTCTGCAGATGATGCCGATGTCGAATGTAGTGGTGGGGAGAGAGTCTGGATGGCTTAATACCGCAAAACTACTTACATGATCTTAAGGAAGGTAGAGCAAGGTTGGAACATAACAAGGTTCTCAAACATTCCCTCTTGCACCGCTAGAGGGGGAAGAAGGCTGCATAAGCAGAGCAGCTAGCTTGATTTGATTGCCCTTAGCTTAGTGATGCTGCAAAATCGCGCGAAGCGCGCACTTACGGCACTTGTGTACGCATATTTATGTATTTACTCTGTACGTGGACAGTCATGCGAGTTTAGTTAAGAAACACAACTACGCCGGAGACAAATTAACACACAATAGCGGCTGATAAATAAATAAATAAATAAATAAACAGAATAAATAAGTTATTCTGCAGTGAGTGATTTTACGCAACAAACGAAAACCTCAAAAATCACTGCAAATTATATGCAGACTACACACAAACAGCAACAAATTATAAATAAACTATAACGTTTTTTGGAGATAACTGTCAGCTTCACTATAGTTTCTTGAATTGCCTCAGACTGGTTGGTAGGTTTTTTCTAGGAAAGCCTCAGAAATTCAACCCCTGCTCGATTAATGAAAGATGAGGATCTCACCTTGCTTTATGCTGCGGGCACTTGGATTTTCCATTGACCACCCCTTGTGTTAGACGGAGAGATCGAATAGAACTCCTGAAGAGCAAGGCGCACCATACCATTTATCAGCGTATATACCATGACTAAATCTTTTTTTTTTGCGATACGCGAGTGTACTAGGATAAGGATCCTATTTCTCTGTGATGCTGAAGGTATAGTGTTGTAATTCGTAAAATCTTATCGAAAGTTATTGGTTAGTTAATCATTTGGTATTCGTGAATTCTTATCGAAATTTTCTTGTGAAGCTGTTTTTCACCGACTCAAGTCTAGCTAGTTCTCGTTTACATTTAGAACTAAAAATGTGCTACATATTCCAATAGTATGGCCTAACGTATTATTTGTAAGCTAACACCAAATGCACTACTGTGTTTGTGATTTAAACAAGCTGTGAACGTCTCGTTCAGCTTTTTTGTTGCAGGATCACAGTGTTTTTCAAAGGAAAGACTTGTATCTAATATAAAGCCCAAGTCGCGGAACCTAGCAGTACTCCTAAGCTGAACGTCTCCAAGATGGTAGTTGTTCCTGTTATCATGTTGCCCAAGATGAAGTACTAGTGACTTTTGCGGCGATACAAATCCATCCCATATTTCGTTATTTCTCGTCATACATCGTTCGAACGAATGTACATATGGCACAGCAAGGCAACGCTTGTGCGCAGTTGGAACTAAAATTGAAAAATTGTATCCTTTACATTCCATGTTCGACTATCGATGAGCCTTGGCATCTTTGATGTTGCTTTAGACGAGTAGTTTGTCAGCGTAGCCAAGATTAGCCTTCTTCAGAGTCTGGAAAAGTCGAAGTCATCTGACAAACTACCCTCCCAAGATTGGTACAGCTCCTTATTGCGACGACGCCGAAAAGTAAGCCGCAATAAAGAGTTGCACCAATCTTGGCTGCGCTGAACAAACTACTCGTCTGTATCCTTCACATTACCTTGGGAGTGTTCGCTGATTTGTTAAAGATTTAAAAATGATCAAACATTTCAAACATTGCTTTTTTCGTCGTGGTGCATGTAACAGTTCCCATTACTCAGACCCTCACCATCACTCCTGGCGCAGAGTACACCGCCTCGGTGCGAGTCTGCTGGCACAACGTCTGCTCTCCATTTGTCAACGTCATCAACACAGCGTTCGTAGCCCTAAAATGTTGGTCATTCTAGAATACTTCCATAGCTCCGTTACACTTTATACCATCCTTCCACAAAGGATTCGTCGAATGAGCTGCTCGATTTCAGATCCACCCATCGCTTTTCTGAAGCGGTCCAACGAAGCCACTACAGCATTTGATTTACTCGGCGACGAGATGCAATGGGACGCGATCAGTAGGTTCCACCTTTTAATTATTTCGATATTCCTTTTTGTAGGATTAATGCGGTGTCCAGCCTCAAGTAGCTATATTTAGAATGGCGTTGCTCTCACATTTGATGTGCGCGAATAGCATGAAATTTTTTCGGGTGGAGTGTACTGGGGAAGTGCAAATCGGAAGAAGACTTCAGAATTCCTCATAAAAAAA
>CANDYH010000086.1:0-14243 GCA_947396885.1 Heligmosomoides polygyrus polygyrus | reverse complement strand
ACCTTAACTTGCATGTTTAGATAAGCGAGCCAACCATTATTCGGTGTTTGTCTGGTAAGTCTAATGTACTGAGATTGCTCGTTCATTAACCTGAAACACTCATCCATTTCGGATTGTGTCGATGTAACGATACAGCAACCATCTATGTATCTACAGTGAACATGTCTGTTGTCTGTTGTCGTCTTAGTGAACATTCCTAACGACAACATTAAGCGGCAGTTAGTTTGGAATAGACTCTACGATCAGCAGTGTCTCTTTGAGAATTGCGTTATTTGCCCCAGTGGAAGATTAGGCGATTGCTCAAAGATTGGAGCAATTTATCAGATCGAATGCTTGGCATATAACGCCAAATACATCGGAGAAACGGGAAGAGCTCTTGCAGTACGTGTGAGGGAATATCTATCAAGTAAACGACGTGGATTGCTAACCAGCCCACTTGGAAAGCATAGGATTGATGCGCATAACGGGAATGACTTTGAGGTGAAATGCACCATCTTGGCCGTTGTTAGATTCATTTCGGCAAGGAGAGCGTTGGAGGCATTCTGGATTTTCACAAGAAATCCAGTAATGAACAACCGGAATGAGTGTCTATTTGTTACAAGTGACTTTCTGCCGTTTGTGTCCCATTGTGAACTGTAGAAGGACCGGTCGGCGACAGCGGTGTGCAGTATGCCCCATTCGTCCCTACTGGCTTACTGACGTGGGCGAACATCAGCCCTTGCGGTGGATCCAATTGGTGAGTTCGTTTCTCAGACTTGGTCCCTCCCTTGTGTTCGTGGGGAAAGTCCGAAATGCTAGGGTGGCCAAGGCGCTTGGTGGGGTAGAGCGCAAATGAAAACTTATGCACCACATTCAGGCCTCTGAAGACGACGAGAAGTCGAAACGTCAGGCCCTGCTGAATAAAGATCCACCTAAAACCTTGTGTTGGCACAGAAAGTTAAACGAACTTGCATCAATTATGCCCAAATGAAGGTTAGCTCCACTGAACGTATTTTATGGAGACTATTTCGTGCTTCCATGCTATATCGTGCTTTTATCCTAACTTACGTTTTGTTTAAAAAAAGCAAAAATTAACAAGTTGTTAAAAAAGATTTTGAAGTAGTAAAGTGTGTGGAAAATTTAGATTTTTGATTTTTTGAAATTTAAAGTCTGATATCAAAACCTACTTCTAGTCAAAACAAAATGCAAGAGGTATTTTCTATAGCTGAAATGTGCACTGTAGGTATGAGAAAAAATCGAAAAATTCGAAAAAAAAATCGAAAAATTTTTTGATTTGAAGACATTTCTAGGCACCATAGCGAAGTGGAGTAAGGCGCCATGGGATAAGTGCGCTTGCGAGTTGAATTTCGCATCCGGGCAAATTATGGAGTATGTTGGCTAAACGATGGTAGTACCTACGTGTGATCACCACGTGGTACTGCTGCAAGATGCCAGCCTGATGTATTATTTTCTAAATTCCTTTTTTTGGAGAGTTGAAATCTTTAAAACTTCAAAGTTTTTTTTTGAAAACCTTTTTCCTCACATGCCTGTTTACCTCCAAGGAGTGTATTTCAGTCTATGTTACTGCAAACATTAAACAGTGGCAATGTACTTTAGCATTTAATAAATAAACATATTGGTCCCTGGACTGCGTTATCAGGGTACTTTCATGGGGCCAGAGGATATGCCGCAAGGTGTCTACGTACATGATGAACGACGGGCAACGGTGGTGCCATGTCGCCAGCGCTGTAATCGGAGTAGGTACAAGAATTCTGAGGTCAAGAAGTACACAGTGGTGTCTCTGGTGTAATGTTTTTCATATTTCCCAGAGTGGCTACTCAGGGATACTGCGGCACATTGTAACTTGACTAGGCTGCAAATCAATGTGGTGGGTGTCGTGTAGTACGAAATGTAAGACTCCACTATCGGGATTGACATCTTGTCATCTTATGTGGCCGGATTAATCTGCCGTCTTCTTGGTCACTGTAAAGACAGCGTCTAATAATTTATTATCTAACTGGAGCGGCATATAGGGTCTGCTGGACGGGTGTTGCTAACTAGGTGCGTCGGAAACTTGCGTCACTGAAATGCTGGATAACTTTATGAACTCAGCGAAATAAGCTTCGGTTGCAGGAAAGACTTACTGGATCGGAGTTCGATATCCTGTTTTTTTCACGTTGTACACGGCGTATTTTATTTATTTATTTGTTTAGAGTCATGACTATATAGCGAGCGAGTCCTTATTTCACAGTCGGCGGAAATATGTGTAATGCAATGAAGTAAATAACGTAGGCGCGATCCATGAAGCTAAAAATGAGTGAAAACTAATATTATGGGAAGGACTGAGATTGCAGGCGAAGAAGCCTTAGTCTCAGTCCGTTGGTGAAGGAGAACTCCGGGGATGACGCTGTTATCCCTCTTAGGAGCGAACCTTGTTTGGATAAGCTGATCCGTTTGTGTCCATAGAGTACCATCGGGGGAAGATCTCTTCCGGCTTCTCGGAGTCTCGGATCTCGGCACGGCTAAGCAAAAGCCATCAAATATAATCCCGTGAATTGCATAAAAGGCCCACATCAGGACGTAGCCTGATGTGGCCGAAAACTGAAACCTACACCTGCCCGTGCAAGCCATGTGGTCTGGTCGTTCTCTTGAACAGAGACGCCCAGACCTTTAACGTGAGCTTCATGTCAGGAGTCTGGCTGTCTGGGTGGAAAGCGAGCTTTGCCGCAATTGCCAAGCCAGCCTCGTCAAGACAATTAGTTCTCACGTAGGTTCCAAATAAAGAAGATTCACCAAAATAATAATAACAATCAATTATGCGAAGTACCAAACTATATATAAAGGGAGCCGTTGAAATGTGGGATCTCGTCGTCAGGACTATGGAAGAAATGAGAGGGATTATTGTGCATGCTAATGTCCTTAGGTATTTCCCTGTGTACAGATCTTTAGTACAATGCCCATTTGTGGGACAAACGTAAATAACTCCTTCCTGTATGGGAAGACCCCTAACCGCCTCTGAAACGGGAGTGCGTAGCCCACAGTGTACGGTCAAGATATTATTTACGCCAGCGCACACTGATCTTGGAGCAAAATCTCCCACGAGGCCTTCGCGAAAACTGCAGCTTGCACACAGCTTAGGAAATGGATTTGTATGATGTTACGCGTGCTTTAGCTTTGAATTTAATATGCATATTGAATATTTTGTTCAAATACGATCTACACCGCGCGGGGCAATAGAAAGAGTCGATCGACAACGGAAGTCGCTCACCTGGAAGGGTCTGGCAGTCATCCTGGTCGGCAGTCGTCAGATCGTCCGAAGTAGGGTTCGGGTTGGGAGGGGTAATAATTACTAGCTAACTAGGTAGTTAGTAAGGAAAAAACTTTTTGACTATTTTTTCGAAAGAAATCCATTTTAAATAAAAACTTTGAATTCATTAGGTATCACAAGAATCTCCCCGGCATGCAGCTGGGTTATATCTTTATTACGGGAAAGCACTGGGGTACTGTAGCGGAGTGGAGACGAGTAGTGGGTTGACGAGGCCGGGCCGAGCCGCCGAGGGTGAGCCGAGGCCGAGACTGACAAAGACAGACGTGGCTTCGTCTTCGTAAACGAGGTGTGGGTGTAACGCGACAGCTGGGTGTACCGACAGCTGTCTGTGACTCGACAGTGGCGAACGTTCCGCACGATGACATCATTGGACCTAAGCTGTACACAGCTTTCAGTTTTCAAACCTGGAGGGAGTGAATTGTCCTACCCACAACCGTTCTTTCTTGCCAGTACAAGTAATATGAGACGAACACATGTGACTGTCAGTTACGATTAGGGATATTTTGAGCGGGCGTCCACAACTACTTTATTCGTCCCTACCCCGTGCCAGAGTACCTCATCCGGTCACTCGAGGGGCACGGATATTGTCATATCTCTCGTTCGACTTAGCCTGGAGGTAGTGTACCTGGAAACAGTGAGGGGGGGGGGAATGGTCCAGTGAAGGGTGGACAGGTGAAGGAGGGGGAGTGGTCCAGTGAAGGGGGACCGGTAGAATGTTGACAGTGAAGAGGGGACCAGGTGAAGGGGGGACCGGTGAGGAAGGGACCAGTAATGGGGACCGATGAGGTTGGGGAGAGGTCCAGTGAAGGGGGGGGGGGACCGATAGAAGGTTGACCAGTGAAAGAGGGAACCAGGTGAAGGGGGATCGGTGAGGAAGGTCCCAGTAATGGGAACCGGTGAATGGGGGAAGGAGTCCAGTGAAGGGGGACCGGAAAAGGGTTGATGAATAAAAGGAGGACCAGTGAGGGTGGGACCAGTAATGGGGATCGGTGAAGGATTATATGACCAGCGAAGAGGGGACCAGTAAAGGGAGATCCAGTGAAGGTGGGAGCAGTAGTAGGGACCGATGAAGGGGAGGGGGGACCAGTGAAAGGTGAACCGGAAAAGGGCTGACAATAAAAAACCAGTGATAAGGGAGCAGTTATTGGGGTCCAGTGAACGTGATGGACCTGTTTTGCCCTATTCCGCTATACCATTCTGTATAGCAAAACCCGTTTTTTAAATGAATGAGAGAAGACCTAAAGAGCAGAAGAAGACGTTCGGGGTGTTCTATTCTCCGGGTTGGGGGACGAAGCCCCAACAAGACGTTTGGCGGCCGGCAGGCCGTTGAACGTCTGGTTTAGGCAATAAGGAGGGACCAGTAGGGAGTTACCAATCAGTGGTGAGGCAGTAAGGAGGATCAGCAAAGGGTCCATTAAGAGTAAGGGAGACCGGATTTAGGAGATGTGACACCGATGTCGTGCAATAGGCGTTCGCTCGCCGTCGTCGTGTCGTGAGCGTGGGAGAGCTACTTAATTGGGGTAAAGTAGTAAGGAGAATCACGAGGGGGAGGGGGAGAGGAATCTACCTGGAGGAAGGGACCTGGAGGCGGCACCAAGAGGGGAACCAACAAGAGGGGAGCCGTAAGGGAGTTCATACGGAGAACAGGGAATCTGCCAAAAGCATAGCCTCTCCATGCTCGACATAGCGGCGAGTGCGCGCGCGTCTGAGCTTGTTGATTCGGAAGACGAGTCCCCTACGTCGCGCAACAAACGTCCTGATTCTGAATACGTGTCACCAACGTCTGCCGTGAACATGGGAGGATCACTAAGGGGTGGTGAAGAAGGGCGGTAAAGGGGACTTCTAGGATGGATCAAGAGAGCGACCAGGAAGGAAAGGAACATTTTGGAGGAGGGGCCGGGACGGGAAACTAGCTGGAAGAGACTAATAGGGATTAGTAGTGAAAACAAAGAAATGGGACCAGGAAGGTGGGGGACTCAAGACCAGTAAAGGCGGACCAGCATTTAGATCCAGTAAGAAGAAACGAGTGAGGGAAACGTGGCTTCGAAAAAGATTTCAACGATATCTGAAAGCGCTAGCTGTTGAGCTTGAGAACGGTTGCGGATGAGCAACCTGAGGGACAGAAGCGCTGCACAAACCAATAACGTTAATGGCCAGTCCGGAGAGAATGTCTGTGATGAAGGTACCGAAGTGGTAAACGGCTTGATGCCGATAGAGTACGCACCAGGTCCTAGATGTTAGCGAATTTTTTGCTTAACAAAAACTACTCTCCATAGGTCACTGACGCTGTAAAGTCGCTTGAAGCGCGCAGGTGGGAGACAAGCCTAACGGCGTGTCGAAGCACCTGTAAAGATATAACCCAGTTATATGCTAGTACACCAGAAGGGAACTCCCTGCTTCAAGGTAGGTCCCTAGAACCTATAACTTGATACCACTGCTGCGCTTGAAAATCACATGGAAACCTTCCCATTTCTCTCTTTGTTCTCTTCTGACAACCTAAATATGATCTTACTTGTGGAATCATGGTCGTGTCTCTGACTCCATTCTGGATCCAAAGCGACGAATACAACATCAGTGTAGTATGAGTATACGGATACGCAGTATGCGGATTTATTATGGATCTTAGTTGATGTATTATATAATTTGCCTACATATGTTGCAGAACTTCTGAAACGGTTTCAGTTTATAAACTCAATCCTCTGTGGAGATTTTTTGTGATCACCCTTTAATTAGATGCAATTTTAAGCAGTAGCTTTGTAGCCTTAGAACAAAGTTTTGTACGAAGTCTTGGATGATAGCCTACACTACTGACGAAATTTGAAAGGCGGCGAAGCAAAATTATAAATGTTGTGAAATATGCCATGAAGGAACTCCGTGTCAGTATCACTCACACAATCAATCAAACGGACAGAGCAATATACTCGATGAGTGCATGGCAAAATCCTGCTTGCACACACCCAAAAAGCCACATTCTTGTAATTTTGAATTCTCTAGAGACATTTTTTGTTGTTGGGAAACTCATGATTTCAAGATATCTTATGAATTTCTGCAATTTCTGGTTTGCAATGACAAAATTTTGCACGCGGCTTTGTTTTCTGTTTTCTGACAATTTTTTTGGCCATTTTCCCAGAAAACAGAAAAAATTACCCCAAATGGCCAGAAAATCAGAAAACAGAAATTCAGCCATCTCTGGTGTGTGAGCTTATGTCCTGCCCCAGATACCCCTCGAGCACGACCACGTAGGTCAAAACCCACAGAGATCGACGCAGAGCGCCAGCTTTTACGTTACCGCGATGTAGTCCTCCTTGCTGTTGATTTCTGGAATTTTGGCAGCGATCCAAAACGCCTCGAGGGTCATGCTTGAGTTTCACGAATCGATGGGGAGCGGGTTGTACTCTCTCTCGGTGCTGATGACCGTTCCTCCTCGTGGTGCCATTGGAAACTGCTCGCTTCTCGCTTTGTGAGCTAAGCTAAGCGCGGACACTCGAATGCAGGCGACAGGCCTTGTGACAGGCCGGCCTACGAAGACCCATGTCACATCACATAGTGTTTGATGAGTCACATTTTTCGAGATTGGGTTACGGCGTCCGCGGGAACCGAAGCGCACTCTCAAACCCCGGCTAGTGTGGAAAGTATGCGAGGGGAGGACGGCATCGGGGGCAACTGAGCTAGTCCGAAATCCCGTAACGTAAGCGGGACCCGCGTAGCTACACTGAATGTTTGTACGTTGAAGGCCGCTCGTGCGAGTTGGTTGAAACACTGGTGTGCAGAAGAGTTGGTTTCTACATAGTGCAGGAGAAAAGGTGGTCCTGCAGCAAGTCAATGGACATAGGACATGGCTTTAAGGCCGTTCTATGTGGAAGTCCCTCAAAAATTAACCCTGCAAGGGTTTGGAGCCTCAACGCCTGTAGCTAGATCTTAGAAATCGGACTGTTTGTAGGTCTTATGAACGAAGCTGCAGGGTGCGAATCGTTCATTGCAAACGCAGAAACGACGGAGCGGTCGAGGGAAGAGTGGCTGACTTAAAGGGGAATGGTAAAAGGCTCAAATTTATAAGTGGGGTTGATGATTGTTTTTGTAAAATGCAGAATACCTCTTGACATCGGTAAGACGTCGTTTTCGCTAGGTTTTCAACTACTTGTCAGAGACGAAAAAGTCTGGTCTTAGTATAGGAATGGTGTATCCCCATTAAACCATGCTTGGATCGCTGGGAGGCTCTCGTTAGTTGCTATACCTGTATGATTCGTTTGCAAAGTTCTATACTTGTCTTGATAGTGCTTCTCATTGTAACCTCATTTACGAACACGAAATGTGTTGCTTTGATCCTCCTCTAGGATTCGCTGATCAGTCTTCGGATTTCTATAGAAAACATTCTTCTTGTAGCTTTTACTGATTCTGCTAAGCCTTAGAAAAAAAAACATTTTTGATTCACTCCGTAGCACTAGTCGTATTGCAGTTCGCTTTTTCCGGCCGTTCTCCCTTAGTGAAGAGAGATGGGAAGGGCGCCATTGCAAGTGTAGGCACTTGTAGTTACAATACCGGCCTTAACTTTTGGCCTTTGGGCGGAAAAACGAAAAGAACCCTTTTTCCGCCGCTTTTCTGTAGCGCTCTTCAAATTGAGCACATTGTAAATTGAAACACGCACTCGTGATCAGCGCCGGGCCCTCTTCCCGACGAGCTGCAAAGCGCCTAAAGAGCGCTTGAAAAATAGTTTGGTGACTTAATTTCTGCATGGTGCGGCTGACGCTTATCCTGGCGGGAGATAATTACACCTACAGCTCCCAAGCAGCTAATGAAAGAAGTGATTTGGCCTATTAAAGCCTCTTTTCTACTTTATATATTGTAACACATAGTTTATTTTATTTTTATTTTTCTACGTGGAGAGCCACGGCCTGCCGGCCGCCAAACGTCTTGTTGGGGCTTCGTCCCCAAACCCGGAGAATAGAACACCCCGAACGTCTTCTTCTGCTCTTTAGGCCTTCTCTCATTCATTAAAAAAAACTGGTTTTGCTATATAGAATGGTATAGCGGAATAGGGCAAAACAGGTCCATCACGTTCACTGGACCCCAATAACTGCTCCCTTATCACTGGTTTTTTATTGTCAGCCCTTTTCCGGTTCACCTTTCACTGGTCCCCCCTCCCCTTCGTCGGTCCCTACTACTGCTCCCACCTTCACTGGATCTCCCTTTACTGGTCCCCTCTTCGCTGGTCATACAATCCTTCACCGATCCCCATTACTGGTCCCACCCTCACTGGTCCTCCTTTTATTCATCAACCCTTTTCCGGTCCCCCTTCACTGGACCCCTTCCCCCATTCACCGGTTCCCATTACTGGGACCTTCCTCACCGATCCCCCTTCACCTGGTTCCCTCTTTCACTGGTCAACCTTCTATCGGTCCCCCCCCCCCCCCCTCCCCCTTCACTCTTTTGTGGACGAATTTCTGATAATTTCTCTAACTTTATTGTTGTCAGATATTTTATTAAAAATAATGCGGTCAACGATGTCACCTTTATTTCCATGTCTATATATTTAAATGCCTTCTTTTGTTGCTGTTTGATCTTACTACTTGCACTGTATTTTATATGTGTAAGCAAGCAGAGTACCATAAGTTTGGTTTTTCGATTGGTATTGCAAGGGAAGTCATTACTAAGACTAACGAGAGATTTAAAATTCTGTTTGTTCAGCATTTTGCGCCTGTTGTACACTTCAACATTTTTATTATTACTGACTTATTGTATAAATTGGTCCGTTGTATATCGTATTTTGTTTTTAATTCTTTATTGTTCCCTCTCTCTGTTTTTTCTTCTATAACTTGAAGTGAATAAAAAGGATGATTTGTTTTATATTTGAATGCATTAGCAATATTAATATTATATTTCCATGGCCTTTTATGTTGTGATTTAGTCCAAATGAATAAGCAGTGTTTAACAGTTTAGTCCAAAACAGTTCTTTACTAAATAGCTTATTTTTATCCAAGTTTTCTTCCAATGCGCCTAATACTGTAAACCTCGGAGTTGACCTACAATTATGGAAGTGTTCGTAAGGCGGAGTGAATTTTTAAGGTTATTTACGTAATATATGTATTCTCTAATTTATTCTTTCAATTATAGTGATACCAACATATTGAAGCTAACAAGAGCCGCAGTTTATACAGTAAACAACTGATTTAGTATACTGTAAACAACTGATTTAGTTTTGCAATTACCATGTTCCTTCTTATACGTATTTATACAAACTCAAAGTTTGTGGAACGTCTTCTTATTCAGGACGCACGCTGCACGGTTTCTGTAGCACGCTTTTGGATCCATACATGCGTACAATGCGTTGTGCTACGTCGTCGGCATGTCCTGAGTCCGAATGCACCCTACTCGGCGTCGATGACACGACATCTGGATCCGGACAATCGCGGCACGACGTCAGGTACACGTCTGGTGAATTCTGACGCTCGTTGGTCATAGACTGTTGCACATTTCCTGATTTAGGACAGACACTGAATGATTTCTGGCACACATCATTTGAATCTAGACGCGCAATGTGCGACTTCTGGAGCAAACCATTTTAATCAGCATGCTCGTTGTGAGACGTCAGCGACACATATTCTGAGTCGACTTGCATGTTGCAAAACTTCTGGAGCACACCATATGACTCAGATCTCATATTCTGGAGTACGCCTTCCGTTCGGATTCAGAGGACGTGCCGACGACGTCGCAGAACGCGCGTCTAGATTCAGAACGCGTGCTCAAGAAATCATCCAGCATGTGCCCTGGACCATGAGATGCCACAGACTTTGACCAACGGGAGCCAGGTTTCAGACGACGTGTAATTGACGTCGCGCCGCGACTGTCCGGATTCAGAACTCGTGTCATTGATGCGAGCAACGGACGAACGGATTCAGAAGGCATGTTACAGAAGTCATACAGCATGCGTCATGAGTCAGAGTGTGTGATCCAGAAGTTGTGCAACATGGATACCGGCACAGAAGATGGATGTGTCGCTGACGTCCTTCAACGTGCATACTGATTAAAATGGCTCGCTCCCAAATTCGTGCAACATGCGCTGGAGTTCAGAAGAATTGGAACTGATGTCATGCCGCGAGCGATTCAAAACTCGCGTCATCGACGCCGAGCAACGGGCGTCCGGATTCCGGATTCAAGCGACGTGCTGACGACGCCGCACAACGCGCAACTGGGGCCATATGCTCGTGTTCCCCCAATGGGGGAAATTCAATCAATATCAGCATATCTTATCACGCCCCAATCCCCCATCGGGGAGACTCGGGGTAGACGAGCATGCGGCCCCTGGATTCAGAAGGCGTGTCAAGAAATCATGCAGCGTGTATTCTTGGTCAGGACATGTGCCACAGCCTTTGACCAACGGGCGTCAGGTATCAGAACACGTGTAATTGACGTCGTGTCGCGACTGTCCGGATTCAGATGTTGTGTGATCGACGCTGAGCAGGGTGCGTTCGGATTTATAGGGCGTGCCGACGACGTAGCACAAGGCATATATGGATTCAGAAGGTGTACACCAGAAATCATGTAGTGAGTCCTGAATCTGGAGACGTACCACAGACTTTGACTAATGGGCGCCAGGACTCAGAAGACGTGTAACTGACGCCGTGCCGCGAGTGTCCGGATTCAGAAGTCGTATCATAGGGTACGTTCTGATCCAGTAGACGCGCCGACGACGTCGCAGAACGTGCGTCTGGAATCAGAAGGCGTGTTGCGATCGGTGGCCCCGCAGGCTGAGGTGTCCCTCGTTGCCTTTGCGGCTCCGTGTCACTCCAAGGGCACCGGAGGGTTCCCAGATCTTACCTAACCCGGGACTCCCCACGTATTGCCACAATCGCACGTATTGCCCAAACGTATTGGTGGAACCTCCAGCTGTCCAGACGATCCCGTTCCCTTAGCCTCGAGCCACCCTGCTCCTCAGCTTCCACTCCGCTCCAGGGGGACAACCCGATCCCAGGGGAACCCACAATGTAGCACGCAACAGATACATAGACACTGCCAATGCCCTTGATACAAAGGGACTCATCCGGTCGCTCCACGCGTACACTGTATGAGCCATAAGGTTTATTGGCACTTCGCGACCAGCAAATATCCAGCAATCCACAGCACAGGAGACGATGGTATCAGGCGTCCTCCGTGCCCGTCGTAGTGAGATCTCCTGGAGCCGCGGGGGTGAGCATGATGCTCACTAGAGACGTGTAACTTCAGTAGACCCTTAAATGGACGTCGTTACCATTACTATTACCCATGTTTCGTTAAGTCTAAACATTCTAAGGGAGCTTTTTTTGGACAGGATCGTGGCATGTGACAAAGAATAGATCCTTTATGACAATCGTCGTCGCTCTGAACAATGACCAGAGAAGAACGAGAGTCCCAATGAGATGCCGAAACCAAGTCTCCATCCAAAGAAGAACACGGTGACCGTATGGTGGACAATGGCCGGTATAGGCCATTACGAGTCCTTGAAGGTTGGGAAGACTATCACAGCGGAGAAGTACTGTGTTGAAGTGGTGCACCATAGGTTGATTGGAAAACAGCAGGCTTTGGTCAGTCCAAGAGGCCCAATCCTACTGCATGATAACGCGCGTCCGGTCTTTTCAAAAATTGTTGTCCAGAAGCTGGATGAATTGGGATACGAAGCTCTGTCACATCCAGCGTATGCTATAGATCTGTCCCCTACTTATTATCGCTTTTCAACGACCTAATATTAGTGCACCACCAAATTGTCAGACCACTATGAGCAGGATGGAACCTGCGTAAAACTTCTCACGGGTTAGTTTCTCAGCACGGTAAAGCAGCTATGAGGCTAGTGTTGTCTTATTTTTCAATAACTTTTGACATACCGAATTTTTATAACGTTGAGGTGCAGCTCTGATAGTCTCCTTCAGCCCTCAATAGGTCACTTTGAACACCTCGGTCACTACACTGACGTTCATAAGAACGGCAGTCTGTCTTGGAATTAGCTCAGATGGGAAATTCATGAGTTTTGATGGACGAATTCTATCGTTTCAGAGATTTAAGTTCCGTTTCCAATTTATCCTCATCTCTCAATTTTTCTCTATTCCTCAATCAAGCATGTAAGGGTCACTTTCATTACAGGTTACAGTTTTCGAGCTGCACGTAAAGTCGACAAGTGGAAACAGCGAATTCGCTGCCTCTCTTCACGGATATTTCGTGTGAATGGTAGTCTCGCAGCGGAAATAGGTTGCAGACGTTAAAAATTGGCTCCTTCGATACGAGTTGTTCTCAATCGTCCCGATTCACATCTTTGGGTAACGATGCCGTATCCGATATGCAACTCCGAGCCGTATCGCGTCGAGTGACCCAGTTTGTAAAAAAGCCTCAAAACCCATTCGTTTCTTAGCGAGGAGTCAGCATACTCAGAACAAGTTGGCGTTGAATTTCTCCACTCTTTACTCCGAGAATGTTCATATCAGCTTTCTTTTGGATGCCATGTAATGCTTCTATTTGTTTGTGTTTTTTTACTGGTTTTGATAAGCCAGCACGAAGTATCAGTACCTATAGGTACTGATACTTAGACCAATACGAAGACTATAATGTATACATTATAGTCTTCGTATTGGTCTATGTTCTTTCATTTTTGCCAAAGAACTTTGAGAATAGCCTAAAATTTCCATCTCCAGACATCATTTTATTTCAATGGGCAATGTAATAAGCAAGTCGAAGACGCTGTTCCAAAGATTGGAAGCAGCTCGGGGAAAACATAGAATAAAAGTTTTTTTTTGGTAGCAGATAATTGAAATATTGCGAAAAGCCAGCCATTTGTTACGGTATCCTCGAGTTCAGACATTCATTTGAACTCATGATTAGGCCTGTACATAGTTCATAGTGTAGATCGCTCAGTACATCACCACGTTCACTGCCTTCCTTTATTTTCACCTTTCATCGTTTTTTGGAAACCGAGTAAAAATCGTGGATTTAAAACTGAACATTCCTTTTATCATGTTTCAAATCATGTAAGATCATACTTTCTACCATTGTAGTGAGAGGGTTTTTGATTTGTAGACTTCATATAATACTTCAGTGACGTGCCAGTAAACCTCAGTTAGCATGGAACGTGTAGTGAATATCGCATAAGTGCTGTATAAAAAGTAGAAAAAAGTAGTCTTCCTGTGCTTGAGGTTCCGAAATTTCGTCCCGCTTGTCGAATAAGATTTGATCCAGCTAAATTATGTCATCCGATAAGCTTGGTAATATAGCACCAGTCTGGTCTAAGGTAAGATAATCGTGAACCCTGAGAGCAGCACTGAATCGTTATTAACAAAGACAGTTCAGGATATGACGGCTTTTAACTGTCATCGCGAAATCAGATTGTGTTAGGCGCTGCGAGTGAAGGTCGAGCTTTCTCTTCGCTACCTCTTTTTTGAGAGATCACAATAGAACAGTCTATTTGGGTCGATCAGGTAGTTATCACACCTCCTCTAACAGGGGATTCGGAAGCGTTTTCAATAGGGTCTTAAGCATCTGATTTGTATCAGTACAAATACGACTTTCAGGTATGAAGCACTGGGCAACGTTCGTATGTTTGTTGCTGGCATTCATTCAAACTGTGGTTGCTCAGCCAGGAGACGATGGTAATTTATCAGTGGTGCATACATTAGGTTGTATTCTTAAATGGAAGTGACAAATTGATGTTGCCGCAGAGATCTGTGCGCCAGTTATCGACATGGCGTTCGTTTTGGACACCTCCGGAAGCATTGACGAGATACACAACGAGCAAGTTCGCTGGACCGTCGCTCTCGCCAATGCTATGCCAATCAATGAGGATGCTGTGAGAATGTCTACAGCACAGTAAGTTCCGAGTACGTCAGTCAGCAACAGATGACGTTTGGCGGTGAGCAATAGTGAGAATGTCATTTGAGCACCGTTGGAAGAGTTTAGAGGTTGGAAGGCCTCATTTAAT